>CM070875.1:90409127-90961627 GCA_036365515.1 Torymus aiolomorphi | reverse complement strand
ACAGGTGGTCGAGTTGGCGCAGATGCCGTGACCAGATCCGATTGCTGCTGATTGAGGAGGGAATGGATCTTTCCTCAGGGCGGGGTTCTTTAGCATCAACTTTATTAGATCGTGCCTTAACAATCTCCGTGTATTTATTGCTGATCTCGCCTACCACCTTTTAGGTATAGCGGAGTCATGGTTGGGTTCAACTGTCGATCACAGTCTTATTGGGGCTATTCGCTGATTACACAGAATCGTAACATAAATTGCTTCGAAGTTGCGCTAAATGTACGCGACGATTTTAAAATCACGAAATTGGCGTCTTCCTATACTCTTGGATGGGGAAGATCGTCCATTCCTAAGTATCTATTCTGTCACGTACAACAGGGGAATTCTCTTCCCATTTTAGTTGGTATCATCTATAGACCACCACACATCGCCATGCAGAAAGATACTGTGAATAATCACAAATTCATCATAGGATGCATATACTTTGCTGAACTTGGCCAAAGAGTTGTCTCTGTAATACGTACAGCATGGTTTAACTCACCATAAAAATCTGTCAACTCACACATGAATTGACTTGATCCTCATAGATGATAATGGCATGTTGCTCAGTTGCGAGAATGAATGCCTATCCATAATTTTGTATCTTGAGTCTAATAGCCAATTGTCTACCAGGAAAGGTTTAAATAAATGGACACCATTTATTTTTAACCGACGTTTGGGACACTTTTTTCGTGTCCCTCTTCAGGTGCTCTATATTTAACAAAAACCATTTACATAATAAATATATACAGTATGTTAAACTTACAAATTTTAACACAACAAAACGTAGTTTTTACAATTCCATATTTATTAAACACTAATCACTTAAAAATTAATAAATCACAATTCGCAACTCTAAACAAATTATGTATAACAAAGTACACTTACATTACGTCAAGCTATAATAATAACGGGCGACTGTCCGTTTCGTCAATGCTTAAATTTTCGGCAAACGGTCTATATATACTAATCTACTGTAATTGTGTGTGTGTATATTTTGTGTGTATAAAAGTATATAAAACGATGTGAGACAAGTGGGGATAGCGTTGAACGATTCGGAGCCGAGGCGAGGTATCAGGGGAGCACGTCATAGTGTAAGTCATCCTAATGACACGGTACTCAAAACATACACGAATATTTTGGTGGATATTATATTATCATCTAACGTGCTCTCCTAATATACCCGTTCGGCTTTACAAAGTTTTAATACATAGTAAGAGTTATATTAAGCTAAATTTCGCAGTTATTAATTAATATATTATATTCTTTTGCTAGTTTATTGATTTCAAATAGTTTGTTTATATAATCTTTTTGTTGATGAATGAAGAATGCTTCTGAAAAAAGTCTTTTTCCGTTATTAATTTCTGTATCTAAGATTTTAATATTGTCAAAATCTATTGTACGATTGTTATTTTCAGTGTACGCAAATAAGGAAGATTTATCATCTTTATCAAGATATTTTTTTCTATGCTCTTTTATTCGTACATTTAATCGTCTACCTGTTTGTCCCACATACGTTGCTTCGCAATTTTTACAATTGATTTTATACACCACATTGTTTTTATTGTATTTTTCTTCTTTATCTTTTCCTAATACTATTACATTATTTATTTATGGTACTAAACACAACATTAATATTAAGTTTTTTAAAAAACTTTTTCGTATAACATTCTAACTCATTAACAAACGGTAAACATATAATCCCATCGTAGGTTTTTTGTTGTTTGGAGCTGTTATCTGAACTTTGTAGCATTTTTAAGCGTTTCTTTATGTGAAAATCAACTAAATTATGTGGATAATTATTGTTTTTTAAAACATATTTGATAAATTCTGTATTTTCTTTGTGAAATCTATTGTGCGATAATTTTATTGCTCTATCAAGGAGACAGTATATGATAGCTATTTTGTTACTTGTCAGGTGATGCGAATTAAAATTGAGATATCTTCCTGAAAAGGTAGGTTTTCGATACCAATTAGTTATTATATTACTTTCATCGTTTATTATAATTTTTATGTCCAAAAAACTGATACTATTATTTTCAGAATGTTCAACAGTGAATTGTAAGTTTGTGTCATAAGAGTTGAAAATTTGTAACGTATCGCGTATATTATTTTTCTCTCTAAACAAATTATGTATAACCACCATATAAAATACCATATAATTATGAAATAGTGAGTTTTGCTGTCGTAAGTCTTTTTACAAATGTTCCTGAGTGCTCCCCTGATACCTCGCCTCGGCTCCGAATCGTTCAACGCTATCCCCACTTGTCTCACATTGTTTTATATACACACATACTTTTATACACACAAAATATACACACACAATTACAGTAGATTAGTATATATAGACCGTTTGCCGAAAATTTAAGCATTGACGAAACGGACAGTCGCCCGTTATTATTACAGCTTGACGTAATGTAAGTGTACTTTGTTATACATAATTTGTTTAGAGTTGCGAATTGTGATTTATTAATTTTTAAGTGATTAGTGTTTAATAAATATGGAATTGTAAAAACTACGTTTTGTTGTGTTAAAATTTGTAAGTTCAACATACTGTATATATTTATTATGTAAATGGTTTTTGTTAAATATAGAGCACCTGAAGAGGGACACGAAAAAAGTGTCCGAAACGTCGGTTAAAAATAAATGGTGTCCATTTATTTAAATCTTTCCTGGTAGACAATTGGCCATTAGACTCAAGATACAAAATTATGATTCACACTCTACCATAAGCGCCTTTACCAACCGAATGCTTATCCAGTTTCGGCAAACATGCCATCACCGATGCTACTATCTCACACTACGTACCAGTCCCTCTGAGACTCTTTCTCTTAGAGACATTATTAAAACATATGTCCTGCTACTCTGCATGAACTGCTCGCATGTTGCGATTGGATAAATATGAATTCAATTGAATCCGATCTGGAGGGGACTTTAGATAATTTAACACCGTATTTGAACCTAGCTGTTAATCGATTAGCACCTTTAAAAACTGTAAAGCCAAATAAAAAATATGCTCCTGGCTTGGTGCCGAGCGTAGGCAGCTCAATGACAAACGCAATACCACTTACAGACGCTTCAAGCGTACTGAGTGGGGGGCGGTATTTGATGGGTTTCTTTGGCTCAGCAACGAGGTCAACCCGCGCATTGCTGAAGAATTCCTTCCTTCACAAACAAGGATATATGGAAGGAAATGCGTAACCTCGGCCTCCTACCCAAGCGAAAAGAGGAAGACCAATGGACACCATACTAAGATCAAGAGGGTTTTTCTTTTAAATCAATTTTTCTGACTTGTGTAATCATTGCAATTTCTCACTTCTCCTCGCAGGCAAGATGGGTAGACGATACTCCCCAAAAGGTGATCGCAAAAGCTCTACCGGTTATTGGTGAAGTCTTGATCAAAATCTTCGACTCGTCTTTTGTACAGGGAGTTTTTCCGAGCTCTTGGAAGCGGGCGCAGATAATCACGCTTAAGAAGAAGGCAACTTCATCTACTGCCTCGGGCATTCGTCTGATAGCATTGCTCTGCTTCCTTTCACACCACCAAGGACAAAATTTAGGAGGGCATGGCTCGACTATCTGATGCGACACGAATGGTGGTTTAATGGGCTGAGAACTCTGGACTGCATCTCAATCCTGGGAAGACCAAAGCAATTATTTTGGTTCAAGAAAAGGTGTGAATTATGTAAACTCATTGGGTTGCAGTACTCGTCTTCGGTTCACAAACGCACTCGCCTTCGGCTCGTGCTGGCTCACCTTCAACTCGTACTGCAACCCCACACTCAGTCTAAAAAGACCCACTTTACGCCCTTGGCACACAATATACTATTACGAATTATAAATAAATTTTTCGGTTTACACCTCAAAGATGAATATAATATATACACAGATTCTTAAAATACGCTTAATTCCCTCTCTATTCATGCCTTTTAAGACTATTTTAAAGTTATTTTTGCGTTGAGAATACAGATTTGAAGATTTTATCAACTTAGAACAATATTATGCTTTTTAATGAATTGTAAAATTTCTTTAGTAATTTGTATTAATCATGTATAGAATACAAGTAAGTATGAATAAAGTAACTTTGATAATATTTCAAAACTTTTATAATTTTGTAATTGAAACGCGAATTATAATACTGTTTCAACTTTGAACGATGTTCGATAAAAAAATGTCATAAATATGAAGATACTCTTTGAGAAAGCATTCTGCTAATTTACTTAGCAGCGATTTTATTTGTCGTGCACATAAAACAAAATCGATTGAATTGTAGAATTACTAATAAGTAATTAATAAGGCACTGTTACAGATAAGTAATAATTATTGTAAAATCAATCAACGTGATTTCAATCATTGAATCATTTTGAATAAAATAATTTCTAAACCTAAATACCTAGGCGGGGGAAACAAGTTTCACGTAGAAAAACAGTGGCACGCCAACGGGCTACCGATGATATTTTCAATAAAATAATTTCTAAACCCAAATAGGCGAGAGAAGGGAGTTCAAGGCAGGAAAGTGGAGGCACGCCAACTAAATTCACGCAATAGAAGCAAAAGTATGCGTGCAAAGCTCATCTACGAGAATCCGCCTCCTCGCATGCACTTTATGCTATCTTTATTGTTGACGGTGATTTTCTTTTATATAAGCAAACGCACGCATGTTGAGCTCGTCTTCATGTACACATCTTCTAGCATGTTTTGGCTACCTTCATTTTGACGCAGTTAAATAAATGTTAAATGAATTTGTAACGCTCTGCTGGGGATCACGGCAGAGATACGCGGGTACTTCCAAAATAATACAAAACGGGTAAAACAAACTATGTATTTATTAACCACCAAAAAGCTTACCTACTAGGTCTAAAATTATACGGGCGCCAGATGCATGCATCAATCGCACCAAAACTAGTTGCCTACTAGCGTAAGCCGGGAGCGTATACTCTATCTACTTGCAGCTTCAGCTCGAGCTGAAGCTTTTGCGCGAGTTCGTAAACGTGACTCCCGACACGTACGTGCACACATACTTCGCTGTAGGGAAGCACGTGGAGGATAGGAGATAGGACAAACGCTGTGCGGCTAGGCGACGCTGTTGCAGTTATCCGCTCTCACTCTGCTCTCACACCCCGCTCTCGTTCCTAGGAGCACCCGACACGGCTGGCTCCTGGGGAAGTCTGTCCGGAGAGCACGCGGCACGAGGGTGGCTCTCGCGGACGTTCTCGTGCGCGACTCGCTTCGGTGGGCACGCGGCACGGCGATAGGCAACAGTGAGCCGACAGGAAGTGTGTACGCTACTGTGCGCTCGTATGGTTCGGCGATCGGCCGCCTTCTTCACCGCAGCGCGAGCGAGCAATCCTTATGGCTACCGATGCTCGCACGCGCCGTGTCTATCGGACGGCCGAGACGGAGCTGCACCGCAGTGTCTCTCTCTCTCTCTCTCTCTCTCTCTCTCTCTCTCTCTCTCTCTCTCTCTCTCTCTCTCTCTCTCTCTCGCTCCCTCTCTCTATGGGCTGGCGTCGGCTGCTGCTGTTAGCCACATGGAGGAAAAGACAGCGGGCTTGCTGTTGCTCCAGCTTCAGCCTCTCCTCGCTGCAGCTGCTGCAGGCCTTCTCGTTTCCTGTCCAGTCGGGCGACGGGAGGTGAAAAAGCATTAAAGGAGTTGTGCGCAGGGACACGGGGTATCGGGAGGGACGGTGCACGCGTATGTGTGCGTGTGTACGACGTTGCGCGTTGAGTCGTCGCTCGCCGCGACCGCCGTGCATTCGTATATCGTATTTTTCTATGTGACGTGCGATTTGCCACGTTACAACTCTCCCCTCCTAAACTCGAAGTAGTCTGCGGACTACCTCCGTAAGTTTACTAATACTCTAAACTATTAGACCTTATTGCTGTTGCTCCAGCTTTAGCCTCTCCTCGCTGCAGCTGCTGCAGGCCTTCTCGTTTCCTGTCCAGTCGGGCGACGGGAGGTGAAGAAGCATTAAAGGAGTTGTGCGCAGGGACACGGGGTATCGGGAGGGACGGTGCACGCGTATGTATGCGTGTGTACGACGTTGCGCGTCGAGTCGTCGCTCGCCGCGACCGCCGTGCATTCGTATATCGTATTTTTCTATGTGACGTGCGATTTGCCACGTTACAACTCTCCTCTCCTAAACTCGAAGTAGTCTGCGGACTACCTCCGTAAGTTTACTAATGCTCTAAACTATTAGATCTTATTACAGCTCATTCGCTCTAGCTAATTTACTCTAAGCTAATCGGCCTCAGCTGCAGCGGTGTGAGTGTATATGTCTGTGACTTTTATCTTCTTCTGCAGCTGGACTTAAGTGTAAATCTATGTGAATGTAACTCGGTGAGTGTGTATCCTGCTCTATGCGATCTGACGCCAGTAATTTTCCACAATTATATCATTCGCAATATCCGAATGCTATCGCGAACTCACACACGACACTCCAACATTTCTCATTCACTCATGATTTTATCAACTGATAAGAATTTTTCCATCGGTCTTACAGTCTTGCAAATTAAATTAAAATAATTAATATTTATGGCAGTAAGATTGCCCTGGTTTATAATCACCCCCGCAGAATCTGAAATAAAAACTTAATTAAAACCTGGGAAAAACTTTGTTAGCCAAGGACAATCTGACTGCCTTCCACAGCCAAATTGACCAACGTTTCGAGGCCGCTCCGGCTCCTCCTCAGGAACTCTAGAGTCCCTGACAAAGTTTTTTCCAGGTTTTAATTAAGTTTTTATTTCAGATTCTGCGAGGCTGATTATAAACAAGGGAAAGTTGACTGCGATAAATATTAATTATTTTAATTTAATTTATAAGACTGTAAGACCGATGGAAACATTTTTATCAGTTGATAGTAAATTGCAGTCGACATAAGTAATATTTTTAATGATAAAACTCATGATTTTAAACAAAATAAAAAAAAAGAAAACTTGTTGCTGCAACAGCATCTTACATGGCCGATCCCTTGGACTAATGCTCTTTTTGAGCCACGTTCTGGCAACCTAGATAGCATTCTGAATTTATCGCTAATGAAATTTAGCCAAACGACAATTTAGGTCGTTTGTTAAATTTAAATTAAATTTAATTTAAATCAAATTAAATTTTTTTTAATTTATTGCGATTTACTCATGTTTCAGTTGAATGGAGTTTCAGTTCACGGGAGGACTTGGCTAGAGCGATGTCTTCAAAATCCTCTATGACGGTCATGGCGGAGAGAGATTTACTTAGCTCCCCACAACTTTGCTTTCTAATGACAGTCACACACTCTCTTTACCAGTTGCCATCTTGGGTACAGCGGAAGCACGGCTCAATATTTTTCCTTCTTCAAATCTCCCTGGTTCTAGCTGTTCGAGAGACGCCTCTAAATATTACGTGCTCTTGTTCCTGAACGGGGCTGATAAGCTCTTCGGATTGATTAGCTTTGGCTTTAGCAACCTTGGGCTGTATAACTCGTTTACCTAAGCCCTTAGGATGCTTCGCTTTCTTGGTTTTTGCTACTTTACCCAATCGTAAACTTGCAATGAGAGATAAGTCAGCTCTAGCTACATTAACGGGAGATACTGCTGCCAGACTGTGAGGACTACTTACTGATAGGCAGTAATTCTGATCCTGTTTGATTGACGGATGCTACCTTAGCCTGACAACCCAGCATAAGTATAGAATTACGATTCAAAGGAAAGAACGACTCGACCGGTGGAGGCGGCGTCTCATATACTTTGTTCTGACTTTGCCCAAATCCTTTCCCTTTTAAACGCTGCCACTTCCGAAAGATTCCTAATACTTTCCAAGAACGTGTGCAACAGGACTTAGTTAACTGCTTCATTAAACGCAACGGTGGCTTTAGCTATGATAGCATTTCTTTAAACTTAATACAACTATCAAATCTCTGCTTGGTCAACATCGAACACTTGCAATCTATAGGAGTGCGATAACTCAGCACTTCGGATTGATGATGTATGTTTAATTGCCTGGCAAAACCTTCAGAAATTAAAAAACTTGATGAAAGTTTTGTTACAGGAGAAATTACTCTATCGTCCCTAACAAAATTTAGTCTGCTACAGCTCCTGGTAAAGCTTGGATTCGCAACAACAGTTGGAGCTGCCTTAGACTTCTTTTTGGACATCCTAACAACCCGAACTACTTCTAACGATGGCGCTGGCATTGGAGAGAAGAAAGTACTACAACAATTTGGTTTTCACTCTGCTCTCACACTATTAAGTATTGAGTTTTGTTACGTTTTTAAATAATATAATGGGGCGTTTCATCACAGTTCTCCTAGGGCGGAAAGAGCATACGTTTTTGATGGATTTTATCATCAGCTTTCTCGTGGTGACATTTCTTTTTGATAATTTTCACGTTTTGACCCTAAAAAACATAAAACGTATATCTCGAAAAACACTTTTTAATATTTGTTTTTAATAGTCTAGATCAAATGATCAGGTCGACGCCTTCTTCTTCATAAAATGTATGCCATTAAACAACATTTACCGAGGGGGTAAGCACTTCAATATGTACGAAAAATACTATTGATATACTCTCTTGTACTCTCATGTACTCTCTTGTACTCTCTTGTGCTATCTTGTACCCTTAGAAGAAGAAAATATAGAGAGCACAAAGAGTACATATAAGAGTACAAAGAGTACTTATAAGAGTACAAAGAGTACATATAAAAGTACAAAGAGTACATACGACTGTACAAAGAGGACATACAAGAGTACAAAGAGTACATACGAGAGTACAAAGAGGGTATATGTAAAAGTGCGACACGATTATTTAAATTATTTTCAAATCAAAATAGATGGGGATACGAGGCATGTAAGGGAATTATAGAAACGTACAATAGTAAACAAGACAATTATTTAAATAATTATTAAACCCAAGCAGCCGGGGAATACAAGCTGCACGCGTATATGACAATTACGTAAACGTGCAATACGATTATTAAAATAATATTTAAACACAAGCAGCCGGGCGATACGAGGTCCACGCGTATATGAGAATTGCGTAGACGTGCAATACGACTATTGAAATAATTTTTCAAACCAAGTAGCCGGGGGATTCGAGATCCACTCATGCAAGCCAATTACTTAGACGTACAACAGTAAACAAGACAATTATTTAAATAATTTTTAAAGCCAAGCAGCCGGGGAATACAAGCTGCACGCGGATATGACAATTACGTAAACGTGCAATACGATTATTTAAATAACATTTAAACACTAGCAGGGGCCTTATCGAG
This sequence comes from Torymus aiolomorphi, assembly GCA_036365515.1. Taxonomy (NCBI): domain Eukaryota; kingdom Metazoa; phylum Arthropoda; class Insecta; order Hymenoptera; family Torymidae; genus Torymus; species Torymus aiolomorphi. The sequence continues at coordinate 90,952,352 of CM070875.1, read as the reverse complement.
TGTTCGGTACAAGGCGAAATTTTCGAGGTGTTGAGAAATTTGATCGGCTATTGAAAAATTTCCAGCTCGCTGATTGGCCTGAAATGAAAACAGCACTTAAATTTTGTTTATCTCGATAAAGCCCCAGCTGGGCGATACGAGGTCCACGCGTATATGAGAATTACGTAGAAGTGCAGCAACAAGCACAACAATCATTTAAACAATTTTTAGACCAAGTAGAGGAGGAATACGAGGTCAACGCATGTAAGGGAGTTACAGAGACTTACAACAGTAACTAAAAAAATAATTTAAATTTAAACACAAGCAGCCGGGGGATACGAGGCGCACGCTTATATGAGAATTGCGTAGACGTGCAATACGACTATTTAAATAATTTTTCAGCCCACGTAGCCAGGGGATAAGAGGTCCACGCATATTAGGGAATTACCTAGAAGTACAACAATTAGCACAATAATCATTTAAATAATTTTTCGATACAGTGTGCATAAAATGCGATTATACACATTCTGTAAGTGTTTAAAATCGCTTTATTTAAAGTCAAGTAGTCGGGGGATTCGAGGTCCACTCATGCAAGCCAATTACTTAGACGTACAACAGTAAATAAGACAATTATTTAAATAATTTTTAAACCCAATCAGCTGGGGGATACGACGTGCACCCATATATGAGAATTACACAGACGTGCAATAGGATTATTTAAATAATTTTTAGGCTCAAGTAGCCAGGGGATTAGATTGGATTAGACTGTGAACTCGCGGGGACCAAAACGGTGTAGCGCCCTTAGCTTGCTTGCCATTGTACGCTATTCCCCACCTACCTCGGGTCCAACCTTAGGGGAGGCCAACTGCAGAGCAGTAATCTAGGATCCCCCTAATGATGTGCTCCCTGATCTCTTCTGGTGTTGCCACAGCCCTGCCGAACCACTTCCTTCTGCAGGCCGCCAGTGCAGGGCACTCACAGATCACGTGGATTGGCGTTTCCTCACAGTCTTCCCCGCACCCGGGACAGTACGGGGAGCTTGCCTTACCTATTGTGTGTTGGAAACCCCGCAGGTCGCAGTGCCCTGTTATCAGTTCCACTGCCCTTCTAAGTTGCCACCTGCCGAGGGAGAGAAGTTCTCCGATCCATCGATCACCCGTTACTCCCCACATGGCCTTGGATTTGCTGCAACCATCAGTCGCGAGCCACTCTGCCTCGCATATGCTCCTGATGTGAGCAGCTACCCTGCTCTTGGCCTTCTTGCGCCGGCATGCCAGCTTGCTGTGTAATGGGACCGTGAGTAGGACCCCCTTGTTTAGCAAGAGTAGCCGCCCTTTCGTTATCTTTCCAACCGGAGTGACCCGGGATCCAGGTTAAGTTGAGAAGGTTAACCGTACCTAGTTCATCCAACGAGGTCTTTGTTTCCATTACTAACTTAGAGCAAGTACCGGTCTTCTCGATGGCTCTCAATGCCGCCTGGCTGATCGAGCAGATCCAAATAGTCTTGCCCGACTTGCCAGCCCTTGTTAGTTCCTCCGCGCATGACTTGATCGCGAGTACCTCGGCCTGGAAAACCGTGTTGTAGCTTTCCATCCTAAAGCAGAAGCTGTACTGCTGCCTAGGTCCACAGAAGCCAGCTCCCACCCCCTCCTTTGCCCTAGACCCGTCCGTGAACCAAATTTCGCCGTGTTTGGGTCTACATTCCTCCAACCTCTCCCTCTCCGGAATGTGGATTTTATATCTCCCCTTTCTTACCGGTCGAGGTGGTATTTTATCCTGGGGTTCTTTCCAGAGCTCCCTCAGTGCACCCCCGAACAGCCGTTTATGCCTCTTACTGTCCGTTTTCCACAGACCGACGCAACCAAGCCGGTATGCCGTATTCAATGCCTCAGACTTGATGTGTAGTGCCAGAGACGGTAGCTTCAGCATGGTCCTCATAGCGGCAGAGGGCGTACTCCTCCTAGTGACAGTTATGCCCCTTAAGAAAAGCGCCTGTACCCGGTCCAGCTTCGCGCAATCCGTGCTCCGCAGTGTCCTACTCCACCAGACTACTGAGGCAAACGTTAACCTCGGCACAATAATGGCAGAGTAGATCCAGTGCATTTGCCGCGGACCCACTCTCCACCTTGCACCCAATGCTCTTCTGCATTGCCAGAAAGTGGAGATTGCTTTCCTACATTTCTCCTCGAGGTGCCTGCGCAGAGTAACTTTCTATCGAGGATAACCCCCAGATATTTGCTTTCCTCCGCGAAAGAAACCTCTAGGTTTCCCGCCTTCATCTTCCTCAGCTTTCTGATTTTATAGCGCTTTGTGAAGATAAGGGCTACAGATTTATCCCCTTGAATTCGCAATGCTTTGCTACTGTACCACTCCTCCGTTGCCTTGAGAGCTCCCTGAACCAAGTCCCTAAGAACTTCTTCATAAGCCCCCCTCGGTAGGATAGCTATATCGTCCGCATATCCTACCGCCTTGATTCCCATCCCGTTTAGTACTCGTAGTAAACTGTCTACCACCAGGCTCTACAGCAGGGGGGACAAAACCCCACTCTGGGGACAGGAGGTCGTCAGTTCCCTACTTACCAAGGACTAAGGAGCTCATGATCCAGTCAATGATGCTCTTAGGAATACCATGTTCTGCCGCACCCTTCCGGATCGCCTCCCTAGAGGTCCGATTGAACGCTCCTTCAACGTCCAGAAAGGCTCCTATGCATACTCCTTTCAGCTCAAGCTGTTCTTCAACGTAGTTGACCACCGAAAGAAGCGCTGTTTCCACTGACCTGCCCGTGCGATACGCATGTTGTTCCTCATGAAGCGGACAGATCTTCAGAGGTCCTTCTTTAAGATAGCCGTCCACCAGTTTTTCCAGCGTCTTCAAAAGAAATGGCGTACGGCTAATGGGCCGGTAATCTTTCACTTCCATGTAACTCTTTTTCCCTGGCTTGGGGATGAAAATGACCTTTGTTTTAAGCCACTGCCTGGGTGTGTACCTAAGGGCTATGCAGCCCCTCATTACCCACGTCAGCAGTCCCGTAATCTTCTCCACGCCCTGTTGCAGCAGCACTGGAGTGATGTTATCCATGCGTGGTGCTTTGTAGGGCTCAAAGGACATGATAGCCTCTTTGATCCTTGGCGCCGTGACTACCTGCCCTGCTATACTCCATTCAGCCTTTCTACCAGCCCTCAAGGGGGGGGGGGGGGGGCTCGCCTGCCCCGCTCGTCCACTCGAAGTCAGGGAAATTGGTCTCCAAAAGTATCCTTCGGTGTCCTAGTATAACTCCCGTCAGCCTTCCTTATTAGCCTTCGTTCCCCACTTGGAGCCCCCGCTAGAACTTTGAAAAGTCTAGCCGTGTCGCTTATGGTACTACACTCTGAGCACCATTTCCTCCAAGAGTCCTGTTTTTCCTCTCTAATGAGGCTCTTATAGAGTATTTGACTAGCCTTGTAGGCTTCCCAAGTCTCTATCGTGCTCTTTTTCCTCGCTGTATTAAAGAGCCTACCTGTTTCTTTCCGCCTTGCCTCCAACTCTTTACTCTACTTGAACTTGCCGCGTCGAGTGATTTTTTGAGTGATGGGACAATTTTTCTCGAACGCCATTGTGATCACCGTCCTGATAAAGGCATCGGTGCGTTCCAGCTCGTTCGATGTACCATATCTCCCTTTGAATACAACTATGCGTCGCCGTATTGAGGCCCTAAAGCCATCCCAGTCTGTTTTCTTGGGATCCCTATACCTGACCACGTTGGGGACAGTGCTCCTCAAGGTGGCTCTGATAATCCTATGGTCCGACATGGAGGGCTCCTCAGAGACTCTCCAGTCGTGAACCCATCCCTTCATCAGTCCCTTATAGAAGGTGATATCGAGTACCTCGCTTCTGTTAGACGTGACAAAGGTCGGTTCCGCACCTGTGTTTAAGACCACGAGGTTTTCCTCAATCAGGTACTCCAGAAGTACCTCCCCACGCTCATTTGTGTCCGTGCAACCCCCCGCCTCATTGTAGGCGTTGGCATCACCTCCAACAATGAGCCCGAATCCTTCCTTCCTACATTACCTGGTTAACCTTTTAACCTCCTCTGGGGGAGATTTTCTCTCATGCGCACAGTAAGCAGAGGCTATGATGAACTCTTTGCCCCTGCTGACCCCGTCTTTCCCACGAATTCTTACCACCGCTAGGTCTCCCGTTGAGAATTTCTGCATGAGCGCCGCCTCCAGCCCTTTCACGATCACGCATGCTTTTTGCCCCACATGCTCCCCACTCGCGTAGACGCGCCCCGTGACCGACAGTCCCTTTATCTCATTCCTGACCAGCCAGGGTTCTTGCACCAGCGCAATAGCTGGGCTTGTGTGCCTGACAGTCATGCACCTGGTTAATACCACCGAGGCGCTTTTACTGTGATGCAAGTTAATTTGCAGGATGTCCACTTGCGTATCAGCCATTTCAATGCTGAACTGCACCTACATCATCCTGCTCCCTTCGCGTCCTCACCTTCCTAGTACCTCGAAGACCACGTAAAGGTGATCTCGCTTGTCCCAAGGAAGGCCTTCCCAACCCTGGCCTCTAGCACTCCCAGAGTGGCCTCGTCAACCCCCAAGCACTGGAGAATCTTCCACTTTGATGTATCCAACTCCGGGTTCTGGCGTCCCAGGAGCTTGACCAACTGGGAGGCTTCTCTTCTTGGCGGCGGTACCAGTGCCGTCACATTGACCCTCTTGATGAGTTCCTCCGGGAGGACGATCCTCGCCAGAGTCCCATCATCGAGTTTGATGGACGGCACTGCCTCTCGCAGCTACCTCGCCGACTCCCCATCATTACAAATGAAGGTCGCTACTCCCTCCCTTACAAAGGTGTCCCTGAACCGCGGAACAAACCCGTCCTCCGGTATGTCCACGATCTTGTCCATCACCGCCCCTTTAAGGTGATCGAAGGCCGTCATTTCCATCCTCTCGCTAATAATTTCCCCAAAGGTTACCAGGACCCTGGGTAGGTTAGCGGAGATATTGGAGTATGACGGTCCTTCGCTTCCGGCGTGGCTAGGCCCCTGCCTGTTTCTCTTGCTGGCAGGCTTAACAGAGGGGTCAGAAACACTTCGTTGCTTCCTCTTCCTCTTCCCTGCCACTCGCCCCTCAGCTCCACCTGGGCCTGTGCTACTAGGTTCAGCCTGGTGGGTACTAGCCCCTACCAAGAGCTTGTGCTTGGCCCCAGATCTCCTCGAAGGAGGGGGAGGCGGCGGTGGTGTCCCCTCCGCCTCCTTCTTTTCCTCGGTATATTTCAGCCAGCGCAGACGCGTATTGTGTACACCGGACGTCTTCTCCGCCACCTCCATGGGAGAGGAACCCTCGGCCCTTTCGGTGGTTTCCGTGGCAGGTTCTGTGCCCTTGCCGTCCTCTTTATTTGTTTTAATTTCATCTGCCATGTTGGTCCCACGAGCAGCTAGGGAAATAACGGTCCGCCGCCGCAGAGCCCCGCATGCGCCGGTAAGGCGACTAAATTACTCAGAGGTTGCGCCGGGTGCCTCTGAGGCTTCGTTAGAGATCCTCCAATACCTCGAGGGCCACGAATCTATATCGGCACGAGTCGCATAACACCTTCAGATCAGGGGGTGAGTATACCCATCCAGTCCACCACCTTGGTCATCAGCGCGATCCATCCTAGGCCAGGCGGTAGCCGGGACTTACCTACTCTACACACGCTTGGACGAACCCTGTTACGGGTTGCCACCACTTTCACACCAGGCCTCCCATTCATAGGGAGCCCCTCACTCGCCCGGACTACCCGTTTATAGGGCGCCACATGCATACAGCTCCGCCTCACCCTTGCCCTCCCGCGCTGACTAAGCCTCCCCACCGATCCACCCGAGTTCCCCACCAAGGTGGGTCACCCGCATGATACGCGACAAGGTCCTGCAGCCCCTAAGGGAGGTAGCTAGGGGCCTGATTCCGTACTAACAATGTGTTGTGCGACACAGCGACACAGCGACGCAGCATACGCTCGCTTCTCATTGGTCGTCGGAGAGGGGCGTGGACCGCTTCAACCAATGAGAGAAGCGAGCACGTGTGTATGCTGTGTCGCACGAGTCGCTGTGTCGGATAAGTCGCTGTGTCGCGTGACTTACAGCTATGTCGATGTTTACACCCTTGTGTTTATGAGCCAACATAAAAAAACCTTAGAAACACATCGACATAGCTGTAAGTCGCGCGACACAGCGACTTATCTGACACAGTGACACAGCAATACAGCATACGCACGTGCTCGCTTCTTTCAGTTGAAGCGGGCCCCGCCCCTCTCCGACGACCAATGAGAACCGAGCGTATGCTGTGTCGCTGTGTCGCTGTATCGGATAAGTCGCTGTGTCGCACGACACATTTTTAGTACGGAATCAGGCCCCAGGGGATACGAGGTTCACAAATATTAGAGAATAACGTAGAAGTGCAAAAATTAGCAATACAGTTATTGAAATAATTTCTAAACCTAGCTAGCCGGGGGATTCGTGGTCCACGCATATTAGGGAATTACGTCGTAGTGCAACAATTAGCAATACGATTATTTAAATAATTTCTAAACCCAACTAACCGGGGGATACGAATCCAGGCATATTAGGGAATTACGTGGAAGTGCAACAATAAGCACAACAATTATTTAAATAATTCTTAAATCCAAGTAGGCGGGGAACACGAGATCCACGCGTATATGAGAATTATTTAAATAAGTTTTGAATCCAAGTAGATAGGGGTCGTGGTGTCCACGCATATAACGGAATTATGTAAACATGTGATAGTAAGTAAGAATTCTATTCGTAAAATTCTTAAACTCTCTGACCTGGCATCCTTATGTACGTGGACATCGCGTTTCCCGCCTACGTCAGTTTATATAAATTATTTAGATAATCGTCTTGCTTACTTCGTACGTCTTCGTAAGTTCCGTGTATGTGCGGACCTCGCATCACCCAGCTACTTGGGTTCAAGAATTGTTTTTGACATAGTATGTGCAAAATTCAATTTTACACACTGTTTTTCGTGTGTAAAATACATTTCCGATACTCGTGCACAAAGTTCGATTTTGCACACGTTGGGCAAAAAAAGTGTACTCAATATCTAGCTTTCCACACGTCGTATCAAAAAATACTGTACGCTACATGTACGGGAAAGAGATTCTCGTCTCGTGCGCCTTTCCACCCTCGCTTCGCTCGGGTGTAAACGTCACACGACACGAAAATCTGTTTTCCCGCACTGGTAGCGTAATATACTATTATAAACATACCATACGTCAATATGCATGCACACGGAAAACAGTGTGTAAAATTGAATTTGGCGTATAATATGTGTAAAATGCATTTTTAGACATAGTATACGTAAAAATGCATACACTTATAAAACAGTGTAAATCGAATTTTAGACATACTATGTCAAAAAATATCGTATGCAACACGTGAGTACGATTTTACACACTAGCAGCGACCGGAAAGCACTCGTGTCCGGCTTAGCCGGTCACCCCTGCCATTAGTAGCGATCAAAATCGCGACTAGTGTGTATAATTAGATTTTACGCACTTGTTGCATAATGTACTATTAAATATTATCTGGAAATCGTATCCCCTAGTTACATAGGTTTACAATTTATTTAAATAATAGTATTGCTGATTATTGCACTTCCACATTACTCCCTAATATGCGTGGACCTCGTATCCCCCGGCTACTTGGGTTTCAAAATTATTTAAATAATTTTTCTGCTTACTGTTGTAGATCTCTGTAATTCCCTTACATGCGTGGACCTCGCATACCCCACCTTCATGGATTAAGACATTATTTAAATAATCGTATTGCACGACTACGGAATTCTCATATATGCGTGGACCTCATAACCTCCGCGTGCTTGGGTTTAAAAATTATTTAAATAATCGTATTGCATGTCTACATAATTCTCATATACGCGTGGACTACGTATTATCCACCTACTTGGATTTAAAAATTATCTAAATAATCACATTTCACGTCTACGTAATTCTTATATACGCGTGAACCTCGTATCCCCGGCTGCTTGGGTTTAAGAATAATTTAAATAATCGTATTGTTGATTATTGCACTTTTACGTTATTCCCTAATATGCGTGGACCTCGTATCCCACGGCTACTTGGTTTAACAATTATTTAAATAATTCTTTGCTTATTGTTGCATTTCGACGCGATTCTCTTATATGCGTGACCTCGTGTCCCCCCGCTACTTGGGTTTAAAAATTATTTAAATAATCGTACTGCACATCTACGTAATTCTCATATACGCGCCGACCTCGCATCTCCCGGCTACTTAGGTTTAAACGTTATTTAAATAATCGTATTACTGATTCTTGCACTTTGTATTACCCGACCACTTGGGGCTAAAAATTATTTAAATAATTGTTTGGTTATTGTTGCACATCTACGTGATTCCCTTATATGTGTGGACCCCGTATCCCCCTCCTACGTGGCTTTAAACATTATTTAAATAATCTTGTTTCACGTCGACGTAATTCTCATATTCGCTTGAATCTTGTTTCCCCCGGCTGCTTGGGTTTAGAAAATATTTAAATATTTGACTTGTTTACTCTTGTATGTCTCTGTAATTCCCTTACATGCGTGGACCTCGCATCCCCCGCCTATTTGGGTTTAGAAATTATTTTATTCAAAATGATTCAATGATTGAAATGACGTTTGATCTTACCATAATTATTACTTATCTGTAACAGTGCCTTATTAATTACTTACTAGTAATTTTACAATTCAATGGATTTTGTTTTATGTGCACGACAAAAAAACCGCTGCCAATTCATTAGCACGTAGCTTCCTCCAAATTGATCTATCGTTAATATATGTATAGTATATATTTTAAATATCAAATATGTTTATTCATTCTTCTTTTTTTTCAATGATTTAATAATTCACTAATACTTAAAAAAATGCACATTTTTTTCATATTATTGAAATTATATTTTATTTGACATTTATTTTATTTTAAAAAATGTAATATTTTAAAATATATAATTTATAACGGAAAATTATTCTCCGTCATCTCCCTCTCTTCCTGTATAACCATTGTACTAATCCCTTCACGATGTTACAGTTGCAGACGACGCGGAAGGACGCTCGGCAGAGAGAGAGAGAGAGAGAGAGAGAAAGAGAGAGAGAGAGAGAGAGAGAGAGAGAGAGAGAGAGACAGAGAGAGAGAGAGAGAGAGAGAGAAAGAGAGAGACAGAGAGTCAATTGTCAATTAGTCTCGCTTGGGATAGCGCCCGCGCTCCTTGCTCGATTACAGAGTAACGATTGTGAGGAGTAGTGCCGGAAAATCCGCGACGTGTGTCCCAGTGAGAGTGTGTGTGTGTGAGAGTGCGCACCCCGTCACGACTTTGTGGCCCTTCTCGAGGCGACCGACAGCGGGCGACACGCCAGGCGTTGGTACGAGAGAACGGCTGGCGGCAGCGAGTTCCAGTAGCGACTATATGTGCCGGCTCGACTACCCCCTCCTCTCTCTCTCTCTCTCTCTCTCTCTCTCTCTCTCTCTCTCTCTCTCTCTCTAATAGCATCATGTACCATCTGAGATTCTTAAGAAAGTATACTTCCGAGACTCTTCGTAAACGGCTCATTGAAGCACTGCTCTTCCCACAACTGGACTATCGTTCTGTCGTACTGTTGCTTCTCAGGAGCTGCGAATCCGACTGCAGGTCCTGCAGAATTCAGATGTGGGGTATGTAGTGGGTCTTAGGTGGGATGATGACATTACTCCTCACAGAACCTTATTGGGTTGGCTACGTACCGATTCGAGGAGACATTACTTCATGGCTGCACTGATGTACAAAATCGTGCGTATGAATGTCCTGGACTGTCTAGTAGGTCTCTTTACTAGATATGTGCCCAGGGGTAATGTAAGGGGAGTTATAAAGGAACTTGAACGCCCTCTGATGTGCAAATCGTACGGATTTAAATCATTCCAGGTGCGAGGAACGCATTTATGGAACTCCCTACCCACTGAGAGTCGATATTTACCGTCTCTCAGTTGGTTCAAGCGCGCAGTAAAGAGGCACTTATCTGACCTAGATTATATCACCTCGAAAGGGACAGATACATTCTTGTGTTGTCCCATTTACACTATTTATTCGTTCTATCCTGTATTCTTAGGTTAGTTGTATGATTGTAATTATAAGTATGGCTGGACGAACGAATGTACTAGATGAATGCATGAGTTTTAGTGTAATTATAGTTTTAGTATTTTCGACTGATAGATATTTCAAAATGTTTTTATTGTTAATATTGTGTTTTTGTTATTGTATTCGCCGTTGTAACTTACTGTTTTCAGTATTATTGTATAACTTTGCTGTGGTCACACTCTGCGACTGTGATATCACTTTTATACACCTTAGTATTATTTTGGCTCTAATATTATCTTTTAGAAGTATTTGATCTGTGATATCACTAACGTTACCTTCAGTATTATTTTGACTGTGATATCATTTATAAGTATTTATAAGTATTTAAGATATCACTTTTACACACCTTTAGTATTATTTTGTGATATCATCTTTTATAAGTATTTATTCTGTTATATTACTACCGATACCTTCAGTATTATTTTGACTGTGATATCATCTATAAGTATTTAAATAGTGATATCCTTGTTTTATATTTTAATTTTGGCGATTTTATTGTATTATTTTATTTTGTACACTTTGTGATCTCTTAACACAATAAATAAATAATCTATCTCTCTCTAACTCACGGCGACTCGGGCCACCTTGCGCGCCAGCTGACCGCGTATAATCTTCTTTTCCCCTTTTACCTGCCTGCACAATAAATGCCACTCTCACCTTCCTTACTCTCGTTATTATAACTCGCATGCCGCCCGTATTGCGCGAGGTCGGTCAGCCTCACCGTCGTATGCGTTATTTGTAACCGGATAATCTACGTGCAGCCGGAGAATAAATTTTCCGTTACAAATTGGCTCCCCTCGAAAAACCCAGTTTTCGAGAACGTGGGTATAACAATTTGAATTCGCGCGCATGCGGAGTGTGGAAGATTGCAGCGTGCGGTGACATTAGTTCACGCAGCACATCAGTGTATTAAGCACTGGCAATCAAACACCGTGCGGGTGGATGCATTAGGCATCACCGCACTCCGAGGAAAGTCAGTGAACGAGTATCTACATTCAAGGCCGTTGTCGGAGATTACATTCGACAGCCGTCGCTCACACGCACAGCGCCGTCAACCGCGGACATTGTTTACGCCGCGCACCGACACAGGACTCAGACCGCGCAGAACATAAACAAAGCATGCCTTTCCAGCACACGAATTTTCGTACTGTGTGCTGGAGGGAGATAAACCACTCTGAATCTTATATTCGGAGCAGAAATTATTTCGTGCGCGGTTGAATATTCAGCTTAGGCGCTATTCGCGCCAGACTCAATACGTGACGCACATATGACAACAGTGCTTCTTATATGCACTTAATCTTTTGCCATATTGTTCGATTACGAGTTTTGAAAGCGACCTCGCAATAATAAGCGTTGATTAATTGCATGAATTTTGACACGCGTTATTGCAAAGATAACATAACAAACTGACATTGGTTTAAACAAATTAACATTTTATTGTACTTAAAAATTAATAGAATTTTTGTTGTCTTCTCTTTTGGGAATTGGTCACCGACATTAATTTAAATTTAAATAAATTAAAATTTGGAGCTACTTACAAAATCATTAAATTTAGTATTCAAATTAAATCATTAAATTTAGTATTCAAATTAAATCAAAATTTGAATTATCATCGAAAAAATAAAAATTTTCTAACGCGGAATAGTGCATGTGCGAACTCGCTGATCAAAACTCAGTAGCTAGACATAGGCAACGTAACTTGCGAACCGCGATACACAGCAGCGTGGAAACAGCAACAGCTGATCGCTCGGGAACTATCGTACCCCGACAGCGAATAACGCGGGTGCCGTATAGTCACCTGGTAGGCAACTATCGTAAACTTTAAAAATTAAATGCGACCTTTCGCAACGCCCCGCATTTTAGTCAGGTTGAAAAATTAGAAATATTCATCTTATTACCGATTAGCGTATAAGATTTAAGCTCGTACTATATTGAAATAGATACGAAATCAGAACATTAGACTTAAGAAAAACGAAATAGTTTAGAACTAACAGCAATAACGCATAGACTTTCTAAACTATTTCAGAGAAATTCCGGTCATTAACGTTATTTGAATAAAACAAAATTTCTTTTTATCTTCTCTATTATATTGAAGTATTAAACCTTCACTAAACTTTAATAAAATAACTTTTGGAATTTTAAGCTAAACCAAATACTTTCCAGTTAAAATTGATACCCCCAACAAAATACGCAGTTCAATAATTTATTTTACTTTTTGAAGCGATTGTGGCGGTTTCGCATCGATCAGCAAAAAACTATTTTTAAAGATTATTATTATTCTACATAATTTAATAATACATTTTTTCCTTTTTGTTATAATAAAGGAATAAAATAATTTAATTGCGATCATTAATAAAATATTCTTGGAATTTATTTACCGCGATTCACGCAAAATAAATTCACAGAATTTAAGGAGCGAAATTTATTCGTAATAATAAATTATTGAAAGCGTATGTTGCAAGCGCAAATCTGAATACGACACATTTAGACAAAGCGCAAATGACCCCATACATCAGTTAATTCGGCCGAACTTTTCAAATTTGAGCTAGAGTGAAATTGAAAAAAAAATTAAGAGCACACTTTCACATGACCTTTTTTCTTCCTTTGTAGACCTTAAATAGTGAAAAAGTGGTAGCGTTACTCTTTTTTTTCAAAGCCATTTTTTTACCGGAAAACTCATCTGAAAGCTATAAAAACATCTAGTAGTTCGTGATAATCTTTTTTGTATAAAAGTCGTCGGTTTTACGTAGTAAGTGAAAAACTACTTACTTGCCTATTTCGACATGCGGTATATGTTTTTGTTAGGGATAAAATGTATCGATCACGCTACATAAAAGTTATTTTTCATTGACTTTGTTAGTGTGCCAGCGATTAATTGTGTTTTTTAAAATGAGTTTCGTTTTTAATAACGTCGTTTAAAGTAATGTAAAATAAAGTCTATAAGCGGCACAATGATGACAAATCATATTATTTGTTATGCTAAAACAAAGGTTTTTCCATTATAAAAACCTAAAAAAATGCAAAGCCATTTTTTAAAAAGCAGTATAGAGAAAAAAATTCAATATTGGCAAAAATCTGGTAACCCTTAAATAGCTCATTATGTTAGTCGTTTATGAATAGGCACACATATCTGTAGTTGACTTCTTGAAAGTACATGTTAAAATAGTTGTGAGAAAATTTTTTTCAAATGATTTAGAGAAAAGCCATTTTTTTAATCACATAAAGAAGATAATAATTTGTATGAGTACCACTTAAGTATGCCTTTAATTTTAGTTTTCTCCTTACCATACGTAATTTGTACGATTCTAAATTGGATTTTGGTACCAAGATGATGTTCTTCTAATCCCATTTAAAAACTATAACCTGCACAGAATTCCATGTAGTGAGTATATCTAAAGATATCAAAGAGAAACTCGAATTTGAAAAGTACCGCGGAATTGCTCATATAAATTATTCGAATTTACTTCTTTTGGTTTCGCAACAAATTGTCTTTTGTCAATTCAATTTTTCTTGTTGTTAAATTAATAAATAAGAAAACAAATAGAACTGGAAGAGGGAAACAAATTTTTTTTTCTTTCTTGATTTTTAATTTTTTTCTCCTTTCCGAATTAAATAAGGAAACATTAAAACTTTCATTCTCCTTAAAGATAAAAGAGAATTGACCAGCGATTAGCGCAAAATAAAACTTAAAAATACCAAAGGTATTAAGTTAAAAAATTAAAACTTTAAAACCCGAATTCCTCCGCGAAGTGCATTAGGGATTTTCAGGTCAACAACATGTCACTCTTAGACGACTATACCTTCGAAGATACCATGAGGGTAGAAATAGAATAGCTGAATAATGAACCTGTCACGTGAGCCGCCCGACGATGCGCTCGAAAAATTAGAACTCCCCCCTGAAAAGCGGCACACAGTTTGCAAAAGCGGATAGGTTATATAAGCGATTATAAGGCGACTATACGGCGAAAGATTTCATGCGAACGGAAGAAGCAGAAGACGAAGCATAAGCATTCGACAGAAGAAACGGGAAACTGGAAACTCTGATGCAAACTCTGTAGTTTGACGCACGCACACAGGACCAGCTGATGGAAAGGCATGAAGCTACGAGACGCACACACCACAGGCAAAGACGTCAGTCGTCAATGCCACTATATGATGCCCATACACTACTGCACCAAATAAACATGTTGCTCACCGACGTACAACAGCGCCAACGACAACCGCAGAGTAAATATGGACCGCGACGACGCAAAGTAAACAAGGACCGAGGCGAACGTCGCAGCAAGATATCGGCGAGGCGATAAACCTGGAAAAAGCGATAGTCGAAGATAGATTACCAACGCCTATCACAACACAATCAACGTGCGTAAACAACCCCGACCGCAACGGCGAGTTCAACCGTGACCAGCACTCCGCCCCGCAATCGGTCTTCACAACACGAACAGCAGACACAGCCGAGGGCCCGGTACAATGCATGCTAACAAACGGCAAAACATACATAATGCCAAAGCAGTAGCACGCGAAATGATGAGGATACAAGGAATCGCGAAAGAATACGATCAAGAAATAAGGCAGCTACTGGAGCAGATGTCAGATCTGACAGTGAGCACACGCCTGTACGCAATGTCAAATAGAACGATACGCAACGAAGCGAGCTCGCAAAAACATAAAGCGGTGAACTTCCAGGACACCTACAGATTAGAGTACCGCAACGAAGGAAGTACACAAATGGACTCGCGCAACACAGCGACGAACGCAAAGGCGCGACAGCCACCGGGGCTAAATCCAGCAGCGCAAAACTTCATACCGCAAATGGACGATGCGAACGAGCGTGGTCCCTGACGATATCCTCAGCCTCATTTCCGTGACCGGCAAGAGTCTTGAGGGAGGGGGAGCCTCCCGAGTAACTCGCAAAGCAAATACTGACATTGGCGAGAAAGGCTGTAGCATTGAGGAATATCTCGGGCGGGTTAACGAATGCCATTCGCTCGCGTGGATAACAGACGAAGATCTGCTGAACGCTATGTCCGAGCTGACGTCTGGCGTGGCAAGGCATTGGTGCCGCCAAGCTCGCAAAAATAGGCGAACTTGGGAAGATTTCTGCGTTGCCGTGCGCTGCTGCTACGGGATCGATAAGCGATACCAGCAACGACTCGTCGGCAAAGCGCAAAACCGCACCCAAGGCAGAGACGAGCCTGTAAGGGATTATATTATATGGCTCCTTACGATTTTGAGAAAGTTCGAGCAGCCCTGGAATGATGAAAGGCAACTCGAGCATATATATAGAAATATGCTCCCTAGTCTCCAGCGCTTGGTGCTGCGGGACAAAGTCTCCGATATAGACAACCTCGTAGAGCTTGCACGAGAAGCAGAAGCGCTAAGGAAGGCGGAGAGTAGTTACAAACCTCCCACGAATCCGGACGACAGTCTGTTACGAGACGTAGTCTACAAGGGGCCAAACTCCCTGAAAATGCAACTGCAGCGAGGTAAGAGTAGTCTGGTGGCTTTGGCGAGTGGCGCGACCCCGCAAGACAAGGATGGAAAATCCGCGTCGAGCGATAGCAAGCTGAGCCTAGCCACGATCGCAGAGCAGTTGGCTCAGGGGCTCGACCAGCTGATTAGCCAACTGCTATATGAAAAGTTCGCCAAACTTAACTTGAGCACGGAGCGATCCGTGAGTCCCACGCCGACAAGCAACGGCCCTCCCAAGAGGACAGGAGCGTACCGCAAGAGTGGTCGCAGTTCCCGTAACAAGCATAAGGAAAACGACCCAGCAAGAAACGGTGAGAATAATTACTCACCGCAGACTCCAACCAGCGACAAGAACACCAACAACCAGCGCGGGTCAAAAGAGCACGTGCGGTGCTGGGGCTGAAGCTGGCCTGGCTATATTAAGCCACACTACTCGGAGTGCTCGGGAAAATGCCGAGGGGGAGCGTAGATGAGGTCCCTCTCACCCCTTCAAATCTGGCGCGACCCCACCGGCGCCACGGCAAGACACCCCGGCGGCGTCCATCGCAGCAACCTCTACCGGCTCGGTGGAAATTTGAGTACCCCGAGTTAATCAGAATACTCACGATGGTATTTACCCGTGGATCTGGGCGGATTTCGCATACGTGCGCTCCATGATTCAGGCGCATCTCGCACCACAGTAGGCCCGATTGGCTTGCAAATTGCGACCGCATGTGGCAAGAAGATTACGCTGCACCGCGGAAGTAGCGCACGCCTCGCCAACGGCAAGACCGCAGCGGTGCTAGAACACGCAGACCTGCCCTTTGATGTGGCAGGTGTGCGACATTACTTCGACGTTGTGATCCTCGAGAGATTGGATGCAGACTGTCTGCTTGGCGGCGACTTCATGCGAAAATTTAATGCCGTGCTGTGGATGCACGAATCGACACTTATCATTGTAGGAGTTGAAGAGCGAATTCCGCTAGAATTAGCATCGCTAGCGCACGACGAAGCGAGCGCTCTTCATCTCGTTTCGGTTGGCCTCGCTGATGTTGACGAAGCCCAACGGCGACAGCTACAGGAGTTGCTCGACCAGCTGCTGCCCGTGAGTAACACATCATTAGGATGCACCACCTGGGCCGAACACAACATCAAAGTCTTAAGCACTAAGCCCATAAAGCAGAAGTATTTTCCTGTCTGGAAAAAGTTCGAAGAGGAAATGCACAGGCAAGTGCGAGAGATGCTCGAGGCGGGCATCATTGTTAAATCGACTAGTGAATGGTCGAGCCCAGTAGTGATGCAACGGAAAGCGAATCGCACGTATCGATTCTGCATCGATTATCGCAAGTTGAATGCGGTAACGAAGGCGAGCGCGTACCCGCTTCCTAACATGGATTCGATTTTACGCAAGCTCCAAGATGCTCGATATATATCGACGATCGATCTGAGCAGCGCCTACCACCAAATCCTGTTGCGGAAGGAGGTGCAGGCGCTAAACGCGTTTACTGCCCATGGAATGAACCTCTTTGACTTTACCCGAATGCCGTATGGGGTAGTTGGCGGGCCAGCGACGTTTCAGGAGCTTTCGGACCGCATCCTCGGTCCGGAGATAGAACCTCATGCGTTCTCCTATTTGGACGATATTATTATCGTCACGGAGACATTTGAGGAACACCTCAAGTGGCTGAGCCACGTTCTCCAGCGCATTAAAAACGCAGGTCTCACAATTAACCGTGAGAAAAGCGAGTTCTGTCGCTGCGAGGTCAAGTTTCTCGGGGACTTAGTTAACCGAGACGGCTTTAAGCCTGACCCGGACAAGATCGCTCCTATTTTGGAATACCCGGCGCCGAAGAATCTCAAACAGTTGAGAAGGTACCTTGGCATGACACCGTGGTACCGCAAGTTCTTGCCCGACTTCGTGACGATCGCAGAGCCGCTCACCCAGCTAACCAAGCACAATGATGCGTATATGTGGAGAGACGCAGAGTGATCCGCATTTGAGCAGATTAAAGCTCTCATTGCGTCTGCCCCGGTATTACACCGGCCGTCATTTGAACACCAGCTCATGATTCAAACGGACGCTAGTGATACTGGCTTTGGAGCGGTACTCACGCAGACAATCGACGGCGAAGAGCGAGTTTTATGCTTCGCAAGTCACATGATGACTCCGGCGGAATGGAATTATTCCGTCACGGGACGCGAATGCCTCGCAGTTTTGTAGGCGATACGCAAGTTTCGTGCCTATGTCGAAGGCTATCACTTTAAAGTGATAACGGACCATGGTAGTCTGAAATGGTTATGCAATTTGCATAATGCGTGTCACTAACCGATTAACCTCCCGCCTCACCATCCGAAATATTGACCACTCCTTCTTTTCCGTATTTTCCAGGGCAAACCTCTGAGACGACGAGATGAGCCGGCCAATCGAAATGCTGGTGCAGCAACTAGCGCGCGAAATGAGGCACCAACTCCGCATCTTCGCGCAAGGGCAGAGCGCACCTCCCCCTCCCTCCGGAGGAGGGGACTGTACCGGTAGTTATCGAGAAGGTGGTGGAACAACCTCCCCTCCCGCCACCCGCTGCCACCGGAGCTCCGACGGCGCGCCTCCCGCTTACAGCAGGAGCTCCAGTCGCGTTCCTGGAGGACGCCATCATTCAGGCGATCGTTGCGTGAGCAGCTCAGTCCGCGTACCTCGCCAGCACGCGTTCAACCGCGCAAGCCGCAGAAGAGACTGCCAACACGGCGCCGGGCCCACTCGCGGTAGAGGCGGCCCGCGAAGACCCGGTGCCCCCGCCGACGGGACCCCGGCCACCCACCAGATATGAGGAGTGCGCGTTTCTGAAAGCCTCCCTCCTGGAGGCTCATGAGGCCGCGCACGGTGCCCGGCGATTGGAGGCAATGGCCTTCGACTGGCTCGATGCCTTCGCCGGCCGGAACAGAGTGTGTAAAAAGATAGCCGGCGACTTACCCAGGATGGTGAGCGATGAGCGAGTCCGCCAGAGAATAGGCTAGGTAGAGGTCGGGCGCCGAAGGAAGCAACGGCAAGCTGAGAGGGAGGCCGCACGGCAGGCCAACCAGGTCCAGCGGCAGATCCATCGGGCTCAGCGCGAGGCCGGCGCCCCAATGCCTTCCCGGTGGTGCTCCATCTGCGGACGTCCAGAGAATGAGAGAGAGAGAGAGTGAGAAACCGTGGAGCGCGCGCGACTCGCGTGGACTCGAGAATCAATTAGTCTCGCTTCAGCTAGCGCTCGCGCTCCTTGCTCGATTATAGAGTAGCGATTGCGAGGAGTAGTGCCAGAAAACCCGCGACGTGTGTGCCTGTGTGAGAGTGCGAATGTGTGTGAGAGTAAGCACCTCGCCATGACTTTGTGGCCCTTCTCGAGGCGACCGACAGCGAGAGACACGCCAGGCGTTTGCGCGGCAGGACGGTCAGCGGCAGCGAGTTCCAGCAGCGACTGTAAGTGCCGGCTCGACTTTCTCTGTCTTTCTCTCTCTCTCTAACTTACGGAGACTCGGGCCATCTTGCACGCCAGCTGACCGCGTACTACCTTGTTTTCCCCTTTTACCTGCCTGCACAATAAATGCCACATGGTTTCTGCCTAGCTTATTGCAAGTGATTATTTCTATTACCCCGCTCTCACCTTCCCTACTCTCGTTATTATAACTCGCATGCGGCGCGTATTGCAAGATGTTGGTTAGCCTCACCATCGCATGCGTTATTTGTAACCGGATAATCTACGAGTAGCGGGAGCATAAATTATCCGTTACAAATTAAAAAATTGCTATCTCCCCTGAGATCAGCTTACTCACATTTTCAAAATCATACATAATAACACCATTTTATACATTTTAAATATATTATTATTCAATAATTGTGTATCATTATTATATATAATTCTGTACATATTATAAAAATTGAAATTATTTTGATATTTTAATGGTCCGTTATAATTTTCGTCATCTTCTTCTTCTATTTTCAATAAAATATGGTTGATTGTTGATTTTATCATTTCTTATGCCACCTTAATAAAAATACAAAGCTTCCTCTATGAGGAAGCAATACTATTGATGCACTACTTTCTATGTGCCATATATACTTTTAAATTTGCCCAATATATAATTAAAATAAAATAATCCACACGTAAGAATAATTAAAATATTTTAATTATATATTTAAAAAAACCGTTCTCAATAAAAAGCAATTTCAAAAAACTGTTCAAAAAATTTTTAAAATTATCGATCTTAAATATCTTTGAAAATAATCGATCAATCATGATCAAAATTTTCACACATATTGCCTATCTCAAATGCAAATTTTTCTATAAATTTCAGGATAATTCGTCGACCTGTTCTCGAGAAATTACAATTTAAAGGAAAAGTAAAAAAAAATTTAACCTCAAATATCTCTGAAATTTATGGACCAATCCTTTTGCCCAAAGAAAGCACTCGATTTGTATACTAAATCTACCCCTACACGGAATTTCAAAGCGATTAAGTAAATTTTACTCTAGATATACAACGACAAAAAATCGCTTTTTTTTAAATTATTTTCATTTAAATTATTTTTTTCTAAAAAAATAATCAATAAAAAAAAATAAAAGTTTAGAAAATTATAGTACTCAATATTCTTTTTAACCAAAAAAATATTCATGTCAATATCTCTTTTCAATTTCGAAATATAACATATTTTCAAAAATTGACGTTTTTATCAATAACTTATGACAGAATATAGCTATCGACTTTTTTTTTAAATGTAGAGAATTTTATCCTGCATAAAGTGCATTCATAATATATTAATAATATTAGTTCTAAATATTTAAAAATACGAAAATAAAAATTTTCAAAATTGAAAAATGGCTATTAAGAAAAAGAAAATCGAAATTGACAAAAACAGACTATTGACCCCAACTGTGAAAGCAAAATCCAAAAAAGTGTTACCTCTCTGGTCAAAATCGGTCGAGTAGATCATGAGATATCCGCGTACGCACACACACACACACACACACACACACACACACACACACACACACACACACACACACACACACACACACACACACACACACACACACACACACACACACACGCACACACTCACGCGCGCGCGCACGCACACGCACGCAATTTTAAAATACTGCAATCTCATTGAACGATTCCAATTCACTCTTTCAATGATTTAATAATTTATTAATGTTTGTAAAATCCATATGTTTTTCTTATTATTTAAATTTTTTGAAATTTCACACTTATTTTATTCAATTTGTTTAAAACTCAAATAATTATTTTTAATATTTATGATTTTGACGTGCTTAGCCGATAAAACAGGATTAATGATAAAGTATGAGTATTACAACATCTTCATAAAAAATAGAAGCAAATAAAATATTATCTAAACCTAAATATCAGTGGCAGCTAATAAAAACATTTACATAAAGTTCTAAAGGCAAAATGGTTGAATATAAAATTATGTGCGCATGAAACATAACCGTTTCAACTTCAAAATTTTTATCTCAAAATTGTGAGAGGGTAATTCTTACTATATTCACTTCAAATCGAGATTATTCGAAAAATTAGTTCAAACGCAAAATAATTGCCAAGAGCATCTGACTAATTTCATGTTTCTGTAGAGCTCGCTGTAAATTAACCTCAATAAAAAACAAAAGCAAATAAAAAAAAACAAAAGGAAATAAAAAAAACAAAAGCAAATAATAAAAAAGAAAAGCAAATAAAAGTAAACAACACGCGCGCGTACCGCGCGTCATTTCCATTTTCAAGTAACATATACACGGAAAAAAAAATAAGACGCACCTGGTTACAGAAGGTGCGGAACGGATACAGTGCCGTAGTCCGTAACTGTATTGATGACAGAATGAAACGGTCGCGGTACGCTATACTTGCGCGCGGGGCAGTCAAAGGCGCGCAACTCCAGCCGTTGAGTGATGAAACGCCGTTCGTTCCAGTGCGTTGGAACGGCTGTCATTTTGCAGCCGAGACGCACACGGTTTCGGGCTGAAACGACAGCGCATTGGTAACGTTATGTACGATGGCGTTGCAAGGCCGAACGCGCCCAGTTCGCGTGCTGAACTCGGATGGTTTCGGCACGCTGAAACGACTGCCGTTCCACAGCTGAGACGTGCGCGGTTTCGGGCTGAAACGACAGCGCATCGGTAAAGTTGCGTGCGATGGCGTTACGAGGCCGAACGCGCCCGGTTCGCGCGCTGAACTCGGGTGGTTTCGGCTCGCTGAAGCCACTGCCATTCCACAGCCGAGACGCGCGCGGTTTCGGGCTCAAACGACAGCGCATTGCTAAAGATGCGTGCGATGGGGTTTCGGTCCGAAACCGCGCGCTTCTTGGCTGGAAAACGGCGGTGATTTGAGCTCACCTGGACGGAACGAACGGCGTTTTGATGCTGAGACGCGCATGGATTCCATCATGCAGCACATTATTGCTACTTGCAAAACCACTGAACAATTGATCTATATGTGGGAGTCTCTTTTTCCTTTTTTTTTCACGCCAACGAAAGTACTTTCATGAATTTTTCTTTTTAAATTTCGTTCAACTCGACACTTATTGTTTTTCGTCATTTAATAAACAGAGATGCACTTTTGCTCTGTAATCATTAAAGAGATGACCAATACTTGTATATTCCAATGTTTTATTTGAAATTATTGACTACGTAATCTTTTTTTATTACAATAAAACATTTATCACGTAAATCAATACTGTTTTTATTAATGAATACAAGATATATTTATCAAAATTAATCAATACTTTCAGCGATACATTTTTCCATTGCCGAATGCGTATTTCTTCAAAATATTTGCCTTCAGCAATACTGAGAGCAAAAAATAAATTTTTGGGCTTTTCTTATTTTCCCTTGCTGAGCGCGCACTGGACGTCAATTTTCACCTCTCACTACAAATTAATAGTTGTTCTCATCGACACGCATTTGAAAATCCTTTATTTTTTGACTTTCTATAAAATTGTCGACCTGTCGAGTCATCTGCAATACCGGCTTCAGTAGCAACAATTTTTAATTGGATGGGGTGTCTTGCAACGTAAGATGGTCCAATTTTTAGCTACATAAAAATTGAATTCGTTTACCATTTGTTTTTGAGCGTAGCATCTAACTATTATGGTATTTTTTTTGTACAAGTCAATAGATGTAAATATATATATATATATATATATATATATATATATATATATATATATATATATATATATATATAATCTTGTTAAAAAATATCTTGTTAAAATGGATCCACGATGTGCTATTATTTTTATAATTATTGGAAAATTGACGATTTCTTCCGTTTTTCGATTGCAAAGAAATTTTGCATCGCAAGGCTGATTGTGGCTTCAGTTTATAGTCGGATTCTGACACATTCAGCGAGTTTTTTAAGAATTTTTAAACACAAATATTTTTCTCTGTACCTATCAAGCGTTACTATCGACTTACGCGTTACGCACTCGACTGTTTACATGTTACCAATTTACTCTTTCAGACAGTCAATAAATGGAAATTGTTAAATATTGGTCCTATTTGTGCAGAATTTTGTAAAATGCAGGTCGCTACTGAAAACATACATATTTTGTACAAAATATATACGAAATTTGTCTAAGAATATGTACAAAACTTGTATAAACTTTATATGCATTTTCTCGGAAAAAATTTGTAAAAATTTGATACACTTGATACAAATTTTGTATACAATTTATACAACTTTTATACGTATTTTGTATGAATTTTACATAAATTTTACACATTCAATTAATTTTTTGCCTTATTTTTAATAGTTAATCATGATTATTATTAGTCAAAAATTTTTTCGTACAATAGTAATGAGTAGTCTACTAAAATTGTTATAATATGCATTATTTTACGGGATAGTTTGAATTTCCTTTTACGTTAAAAATTTTGGTTACAAAGCATTGTTATTTTCCAAGATTTATGAAAAATTCAGTATATAGATCGTGGATCTATTCAGTTTCCGGGAATCAAATTATGTAAAAATGTTTGCCATTTATGGAAACAAAATAATATATCTTGTTTTGCAAGTCCATTGACTCGTAAAAAGTAGATACTGCGATGTTATGATTAAAAAGGAATCGAATTTAATTTTCATAGAACTGAAAATTAGACCAACTTACCTGCATTAACTTACCTTATATGATTTTTTTCCTTACTAAAGAAGATACTTTAAGACTCAGATCGTTGTTATTGGTAGATTAAAATGATCACGTGATGATGGTGTATTGCGAAAGCGCGAACGTTTGAATTTTTTATATAAAAAGTACTTGAATATACATTGAAAGCATTATACATTCTTTTGAAAATTCGTGTATAAATGTTTTATACTGGTATCAGTAAAGTTTTATCGAAAATCAGTGTTAGGCAAATCCGAACTTGCGCTACCGCAACATATTTTGCTACACGAATAGCGGCGGTACAAGTAGTGCAACTACAAATAAAATTTATTGTAGTAGTGCTACTTTACAAAAAATTGTACCCTACTCGTGGCATCGATATTTGCGTAGAGCGCTACACGATTTTTAAAGGGTGATAGTACTATTTGCATAAAGTAGTTGCACTACTTTCAAAAACAATGAAATTAAAATTTGTATGGTATGTCTTTTCGAATTAAAAAAATTAGACTCAGCGATAAGAAGTGGATGATCTGCAAGTCGTAAGTGATGCTTACGACTTGTACACTCATAAAAATAGTATTTTTGCGGCAAAAATATTTATGTCTTGAGAGCCGTGTAGTCGCACTATTTGATGAAAGCAGTGCCATTATCGTCCAAAAATCGTATAGCGTCACAAGTAGTGTAACGACAATTTTTTTGAAAAGTAGCGGCACTCCTGCAGTGCAACTACACTATTTGCTAAAAAAGAAGTAATTATTTATAAAGCGAATATAATGTTAAGATTTTTATGGTTATTCTTTTAATGTGACGAATATAAATTGTTTGATTGAAAATTATTTTTTACGTTTCCATGCAACCGGCTAATAATTTTACAGATAATAATCGATTGTATATAGCGGAATCTGTGAACGAATCAAGGGTGATCTACAAATTACTTTTGGAAACCCTGTTTCACTACATGAGGAGCGACCCGTAGGAAAAAAGTATGCACAAGTTTTGTGCACAAATAAAATTTGTGCATAAATTTGTGCATAATTTAATAATTGTGCATATGTTTGTGCACAAATGCGTGCACGGATTTCGTGTGCACTTGTGCATGCATTTATATACAAATGTATGCACAATTTTTAAATTATGCACAAATTTATGCACAAATTTTATTTGTGCACAAAACTTTTTCCTACGGGGAATACTACTAGTATAACGAATTTAGGTTCATACAAGCATTCGGCTATACCATACCAGTACACTGAGTATAAGATTATCTTCTAAATAAAACATTAGAATATACATGTATTGGTCATCTCTTTAATGATTACAGAGCAAAAGCATCTCTGTTTAATGACGAAAAACAATCAGTGTCGAGTTGAACGAAATTTAAAAAGAAAAATTCATGAAAGTACTTTCGTTGACGTGAAAAAAAAGGAAAAAGACTCCCATATATAGATCAATTGTCCAGTGGTTTTGCAAGTAGCAATAATGTGCTGCATGATGGAATCCGTGCGCGTCTCAACATGAAAATAGTTCAAATCAGTTTTCCAGCCAAGAAGCGCACGGTTTCGGACTGAAACCCCATCGCACGCAACTTTAGCAATGTGCTGTCGTTTGAGCCGGAAACCGCGCGCGTCTCGGCTGTGGAACGGCAGTGGCTTCAGCGAGCCGAAACTACCCGAGTTCAGCGCGCGAACCGGGTACGTTCGGCCTCGTAACGCCATCGCACGCAACTTTAGCAATGCGCTGTCGTTTCAGCTCGAAACCGCGTGCGTCTCGGCTGGGAAGCAACAGTCGTTCCAGCGCACTGGAACGAGCGACGTTTCATCACTCAACGGCTGGCGTTGCGCGCCTTTGACTGTCCCGCGCGCAAGTATAGCGTACCGCGACCGTTTCATTCTGTCATCAATATAGTTATGGACTTACGGCACTGTATCCGTTCCGCACCTTCTGTAACCAGGCGCGTCTTATTTTTTTTTCCGTGTACATAAAACTGTTTCCGAAAAATTAAAATTTGATAAGATGACTAAAACAGTATTAACAGTTTTAACCTAAAATATCTATGAAATTTATAAACTAATTCTTTTAAAAACTAAGAATTTATGTAATAAATAATATAGAAACTCTACACCTCCACCAAATCTAGATCTCCATCAAATTTTAAAGTAATTAAATTTTACTTTAATTATTGTGCAACATAGAAAGTCATTTCCAGAATTGCCAAAATTTTACATATCAAAAATCTCAAAAAATAACCTATAAACTGGATGAAATTTTACAGAGGTATTGCCTATATTGCATACAAAATAGTCTATAAATTTCAAACTGACACATTAAGTCGTCATTGAAAAATTACGATTTTGAAGAATACGTAAAAAAACTTCATCCTCAAATATCTCTAAAAATTATGAGACAATTCCATTACCTAAGGGACTTATGCGATAAACATATAAACTCTACATCTAAATAATATTTCAACATGATTAAACCTTTTTTTTTCTCCAGTAATCATGCGACAAAGAAAATTACTTTGTAAAATCCGAAAATTTTAAATATCAAATTCTTAAAAAGTAGTCGGATGATCTTGATGAAAATTCGTCCATATATTACCAATCCCACGCACAAAATTATCTATAAATTTGGAGCTGATTCATCAAACCTTTCTCGAGAAATTATGATTTGAAAAAAGGTTAAGAAAATTTTAACCTCAAATATCTCTGAAATTTATTGACCAATCATTTAGCCCAAAGAACTTTGAGAGAGCCGAGAGCTACCCCAAATCTACCTCTACAAGGAATTTCAAAACGATTAAGTCTATTTTACTAATGTAAACGTGCTTCATACAAAAGGCATTTTTTCATATTTTATTTTTTTTTTTCCCAAAAACTAGTCGACAGAATGGATTCAAATTTTTACAGATTATAACTTATTACAAAAAAATGCATCAGAGAATCTAAAATAGGATTTCCTTCGACCATTCACACAAGAAAAACAAAAAAATGAGACCTGTCTGGTTAAAATCGATCGAATAGATCCTGAGATAAAACGGTACACACCCACAACCACACCCACATCCACACCCATAACCATACACACACACACACACACACACAACAGACACGCACGCACGCACGCATATATATATATATAGACACACTTATCGGGGTTTATGGAGCCCAATCCTGTATATTAGTACCTACACCCGAGAGTTCCCTATGGCAAGTGACTAAAGAAATAATGGACCCTGGGGTTATAGACTCTAGGTCGGGCCGCATAAACCCCTATATTTAGAAATATTATGAAGCCCGGGCTGCATAATCAAAATCGGGCTCGATAAACCCCTATATATAAAAAAACGGGCTTTATAAACCCCTTTCGAAAAATGTATTATATATAGTGTATATATGGAGCATTCTCTGTCAACGCGACACCCCCGCCGCCCAGAACAATTTGGATCCAAATGAGGTCTACCTAGGCTCAAATGAAAGCTCTTGACTTCTACTTTCGAACGCCGTCTGGCGATTCCGTAAATTCAAAATGGCGGATCCAATATGGCGGCTGAAAGTCTCGGAATGATGGAAAAACAAGTTTTTCTTCACTCTAATAGCGAATCTGATACGAAAATTGTTATTTCTTGCCACTAATATGAAGTTAGCGACATATTTTCTTACTACTACCGTTCAAACCAAGCGGTTAAAATTATATTTCAAGGTCATTTTGAAGGTCAAGTTATTTTCTGGATTTTCAGACTAGTATTCCACGAAACTAGTAGAAAACTTGATTACGATCATCACTAGACTTGACCTTGGATCATTTTTCAAGGTCATGATTTCTGTCTCTGCATAATTAATGTTTTGTTGAACGCAACCTCGTATGAGACATTTGTTCCTTTGTGCATATCGTGGGACCGGCGATCTAAAAATTTCATGTATAAAATCCTTAGAGAAGATAAAGTTCCACAATAGAACTATTAAGTAGTTTTAGCATAACCCATTCTGAACCACATGGAGGTACTACTTCTCTCAGAACATAAAAAAAATTCAAAAAAAGGAGGATAAAAAATAGGAAAACTTAAATATTATAAAAAAAATTCAGTATATTTTCCCACTGAAAATTAAAGTAGAACAGATACAGACTTAGCAGCATTCGAGTACCTTTTCATGATAACTTTCCCGTCTCCTGATAATTGAAAAGAATGATGTTTAAGAATCTGTGGGACAGGTAATGCATCTTGAAACCTACGATTGAGTTTCCTTTTGAATTTATCATGTTCAGTCTGAGTAAAATAAAAAATCCTTATATTTTCAAAATGATTTTTAGCCCACTTCACAAGAGGTGTGTGCGTCAGAATAGCATCTTTCGGTTTCGCCTTCAAGCTAGCTCTATAAGCTTCTCTTTTAAATATTGCACCAAGACCATCATAACAGCTTTTACCATGAGCAGTGGCGCAAAAATGCCACTCTGCCTCAATACCAAAATCCTTCTCATGATGAAGAAGATTTTCTATCTGAAAGCGGTTCTTGAAATGCTGTTTTGCTCCATCTGTCACGTAAATAATCTTTTTAAGTTTTTTTACTTTTCTCTTGATTTCTGGAATCAATAAATTCTGAATAGTATAGACAGAAGAAGTGTCATGCTTCAAACTATTCGACAAGAATACACAACTTTCATGCTTCAGCTCTGAATCTTCTTTATAATAGTAAATAGCTGGAAAAACAGTGCACTGGTCATTATTAAAATGGAAGGCTCGAGATGCATCTTGAACTGCAAAAGAGTAATTCTCAGAATAGTCGAACATTACCAGAACTTCTCCATTGCCTAGATTACTTTTTGTTTGAGCAATGAAATTACCTTGTTCTTTGGCAATATATGAGTGGGGTTTGAGTATCGCCAATTTGGCATATAATTCATCAACAAATTCTTCAACTGGTAGAGTTAAATTCTCCAAAGTTGATCTATCCGTTCCTGACCACGCACAGTACTCAATTTGTGAGATATTTGCCGCATCCAATATTTCAAGTAAACGAGACGTAAGATTTTCAGAACCAGGGCACTTCGAACATTCATCCAAGTGACAGTCAGGTGTAGGATTCTTACACATAATTTGCTGTAAACAATCTTTATAACTACAAATGGGTTCTTCTTGATTTTTCGTGAGCTTCTGAATATCGATTGCATCCAACATCAATTTACAATTTTGATAAATGGTGCAAACGCAGACGCTATGCGTTCCTCTAGCACCAGCAAGAACACAATGTTTTGATCGTAATTTCGCGAAAGTACTGAATTCTACTTGCACTGTTGGTTCTGCTATCTTGAATAATTCGTAAAGTTCTCGTAAATCGAAATATAAAAGACGTTTCTACACCTGAGTCCGCTTTCCATCAATAATAACAGAGACAGTATCTTTTCGACCCGGCATCATCCGACTGTGCAGATCGTTATTATAACATTCAACAATGACTTCTATTACTGCCTTTGACAAAGTTTTACCATGTTTAGCCGTTGTTGTACCTAAAATACCTCCATCGGCTTTGAGTTTTTTCGACTTTCTTACTAAATGTCTTGATGTATTGAATTCACGGGAAATTCGACTAATATTCCAAGTTGATGGGGCGATTGTAAGTATAGTTAGTTTCAAAGGGTCATTAACTGCTAATCTAGAAAACTTTTCTTTTAATTCTGAAAACATGTCTTCCAATTCGATTTCTCTAGCTGATCGTGTAGCTTCTTGAACAGATTTATCAATACCAGTATTTTCTTATGTCGTCTCTATATCCATGTTCTCATATTCATTGTTGCCTTCGTTATCTCTTGTACCAATAGATGAAATGGGAGATCCACATAACTTTCTACACTTACTACAAATTTTTAAATTATCTGGCAAATCTGGAAATCTTCGTTTTAAGTTGTTCGACAACAAGCGTAAATCATTACCTATGTGACCCTTACCATTGAGAGGGTTGATACAACGATCGGACCGTGCTACAGTAGACATATTCAATCCATCTAAGTAAGTGATAATATTCGAATATAATAACGTAGGACTGTTAGAACAGGTGCTGTGAAAAATGTCTTCGAATTAATTTGAATCCTCTCGAAAATCGATGGGAACTATATGTACGAAACGTTTAGGAAAGATAATGCACGAAATATAGAACCACAGATACACCAAAGAGTTAGAGTAACAGCCCCACTAAACTTTTAGAGAAGCATCGGTACTTAAAGAGTTTCGAAAGAGGAATAAAAAAGTTAGAGAGATTTTAGAAATGTTCTATTGTAAAGTTTAATTACAGGGTTATCAAAAAGTATGGGACCCCCGTATTTTCCCAGAAACGATATTTTTTGAAAAAGCTAAGGTCATACCGTAAGTAATTTTCAACGAGGATTTGTCTGGTCTGATGACCTTGAATCTGACCTCGTCGTTGACCTTCAAAGTCAATTCAAAAATTGCCAAATTCAAAAATTTTGCAATTTTTGATCGCATTGTATACGTGTACAGTCACACGGTCTTACACCAACTATAGCATCCACGGCGTCACGTCGGTTTTTTTCTCTCAGTGCGTATACTGCA
Source organism: Torymus aiolomorphi (assembly GCA_036365515.1). Classification (NCBI taxonomy): domain Eukaryota; kingdom Metazoa; phylum Arthropoda; class Insecta; order Hymenoptera; family Torymidae; genus Torymus; species Torymus aiolomorphi. Next base: position 90,922,036 of record CM070875.1, on the reverse strand, counting down.
CGATTTTTGTGCAGGAGGAGCACCAAATCAAAAAAGCAGTAGCAGCACAAATGTGTTGTACCATTGCCACACTTTTTAGTGCTTCTTCTGCCTTAAATTTTTGTACTCCTGAAGAACGATGGAATAGATTAAATGAGGAACAATTTTAGTGCAACATTTGCTCTAAAATGGGAGAGTAAAGGACTTAATGTTTAGTTACGAAACAATTCTTGCATTTGGTACTGATACTCTACGCTAACGTGTTTCTTCTCCACCAAACTCTTTTCAGTGATTCTAAAATGTTTCAAAGTGTGGATATAACCACAGTTTTTCTGTTACTGTTCCGAATTAGAACCGATTGATAGCATGAATTGAAGAAGTATAACTGCGAAAGAATCGGTTTATTAAAATTAGAACTCACCATGAAAATGACCTTGAAAAATGATCCAAGGTCAAGTCTAGTTATGATCTTAATCAAGTTTTCTATTAGTTTCGTGGAATACTAGTCCGAAAATCCAGAAAATAACTTTTGACCTTCAAAATGACCTTGAAATATAATTTTAACCGCTCGCTTTGAACGGTAGTAGTAAGAAATATGTCGCCAACTTCATATTAGTGGCAAGAAATAGCAATTTTCGTATCAGATTCGCTATTAGAGTGAAGAAAAACTTGTTTTTCCATCATTCCGAGACTTTCAGCCGCCATATTGGATCCGCCATTTTGAATTTTCGGAATCGCCAGACGGCTTTCGAAAGTAGAAGTCAAGAGCTTTCATTTGAGCCCAGGTAGACCCCATTTGGATCAAAATTGTTCTGGGCAGAGAGAGTGTCGCGTTGACAGAGAATGTCCCATATATATATAATGGCGCAGGAAAGCTTGCAGCCACGAGGCAAGCCTCCGGAAAAATCTTACATATACCCGAAAGCGAAAGTGGCAGCTTTTGTGTGTGTACTACGTGAAAACGTTTTTCGTGCGAGTGACTTTGCCAAGTTATGCAATAAAATAGAAGTGAGTGAAGTGTTCGTAATCTGTCCAAATCATGATGACATCGTCATAACCTCAATTGAAAGCGCAATGCCAGATGAGGATGAAATCAAAAACGACACAGTAATGAATAATATGAACAAAATGATTCTCTTGCAACTTCTAATCAAAATAGAAGAATTGAAAACTCAAGTAAATAAGGCATTTAACAGCACTATAGAAGAAGACGGAAATATACTAAAAAAACTAAGTACAGAAGTGCAAAACAACAATCGGTTACTAAAACAAATAATTAACAAAGAAAATGACGACAAAGAAAAAAAGATCTTCACCGTGGCACTAGTAAATGGAAAACCTCTAGTAAAAAGAATACCAAAATTAATAGTAAAGAGAAGAAATATCGATAAAAAAGATGACAAAAAGGAAAAGGAACTAGTTATAAAAATGTACATAGCGCACTACATAAACGAAATCCCAAAATTTCAAGCAAAAAACGTGCAAATAAAGATCAGGAATGAAGCAATAGTAAGTTTTTTAAATGGGGAAAGTTTATTACAAACTGAAAAAACATACTAACAGCATACTAATAGAAGTAGCAGCCGAAGCATACAAGCAAATAGTGAATAATAAATTCAGAATTCACGTCGGATATCAAAATTGCAGAGCTTTCGATGACCTGAATCTAACTCCTTCTTTCAAATGTGGAAGATTCGAACATAGTGGAAAAAAGTGCCATAACGATAAAGCTTGTCCAATATGTGCTGGAAAACATAATACATCGCAATATATCACCCCAGACCAACTCGGATGCATAAATTGTAAGTACAGTAATAACCAATTTAAAACAAAGTATGATACAAAACACGTGGTCAATGATAGTGAAAAATGTCAAGTTATGAAACACAAGGTAAGGAAGTTGATAGCAGAAACAGACTATCCAATAAGGCCTTACATTACAAGATATGTAGGTAAAATAAATAGTCAGCCGCAAGTACTAAACTCGAATCCTACAGTCGACAAGTTACTGGCCGAAATTAAATCTACTGTGATAAGTAAATATACATTCAGCCCGACAACGACTGGCGCGATAAGCAAAGCCGCACTCAGCCCGACAACGACTGATGCACCTCGAATACTACGGTCTCAGATATCAAATAATAAGACACCGGAACAAACGCAAACCAAATTTTAGCGAATCTAAAATGGATCAAAACATAGATTATGTGGAAACGGTACAAGAAGAAACGATACGGAGTGAGAAGACCTTTAAAGACCTCTTTGCTCTCAATAAATACATTAAAACAAAGAAAGATAATATTTTGTATTTAAATATTAGAAGCTTCAATGCTAATTTTAATAAATTGCAGATATTTATTGAGAGTCTAGAGATTAAGCCATGTATTGTGGTGTGCGTAGAAACCTGGAATTTAGAATGCTATAGTTACTTCTCTTTAAAAGGATACAAAATGTATTATAATTATAGGCTAAATCAGTCAGATGGAGTAGTAATATATATTGATGACAACATAACGGAATATAAAAAAGTAATTGAAATAGGTAAGCTTAAAATCTTAAACTCCTGTATTATAATGAATAAAAATCAAAAACTTGAAGTATCATCTTTATATAGATCACATGATCTATCGAAAACCGAATTTATTAATAACTTACATGATTACCTAAAAAAAGGCACAATACCAAAAATCATCTAATTTTCGGTAATTTCAATATAGATCTACTTCATTTGAACATTACAAGTCAGGAATACTTGAATAATTTCCTAGAGAGAGGCTTTACACCTGGATTCCCGGGTGTAACCAAATCGTCAGATAATGACAATAATGGTTCATGCAGTGACAATATCTTTATAAAAACCAATACAATAAATACAAATACTTTAAGATTAACAAACTTGATAACAGATCACTATCCTCTTTTCGTAATTATAAGTAAAGTAAGAAATTACCAAACAAATGAACCAAAAATGTCAATAAACCATAAAAAATTATATAAAATAGCAGAAAAAGAAAATTGGAATACGATATTGTCATTGACTGATCCAAATGAAGCCACTAATGCATTAATAAATATGATAAAAAATTGTACTGCCTTAGCAACTTATTGTATTAATACTAATAAACAGCAAAATAATTCAATACCTAGAAGTAAATGGATTACCAAAGCAATCATGATATCTTGAGACAAAAAAGAATTACTATACAAAAGGATACCGCACACAATGTATGGAAAATAATCATTCGGTCAAATTGGATCAAACTTGGGGAGAAGGTAGATCTTGAGGTCCTGAACAAAAGTTCTCATGGCCAAAACCCCCCAAAATTTGACCGAATGATTTTTTCCCATATATTGTGTGCGGGGTCCTTTGGAAAGCTAACCGAAATAACGAAACAACTAAGACATAATACAAAAACTATGTTAAAATACTAAATAAGGTTATAAATAATGCCAAATTAATGTATAATCGCGAACAAATCCGACAAAACTGCAACAATTTGAGAAACTTATGGAAAATAATAAATACTAAGCTAGGCAAGAATATACGAAAAGGTATTAAAATAAACCAAATATATGATAAGAATATGCAAAAAGTCACTAACCCTAATGAAATAGCGAGTACAATGAACGACTACTTTTGTAATATTGGTAAAGAATTAAGTGAAAAAATACAACAACCTCTCAATATCGTCATGAATAATTCAAAAATAAATTATAGAACTATTTTCTTAACACCAACAAACCATCATGAAATTATTAAAATCATTAACAACATAAAGCTGAAAAATGGTGGAATTGATAGTATTAATGCTAAAATGCTGAAAACGGTATCATACTATATCGCAACGCCACTAGAATATATAATTAACCTTTGCATTGAAAAAACGGTCTGGCCAAAGGCGCTTAAAAAAGCAGAAATAATACCTATACACAAGGCGAATAGTAAAAATCATGCATCTAACTATAGACCAATACCACTTATATCTAATATACCCAAGATATTTGAAAAAATAATATACAATCGAATCCTTAATTTTATCAATGAATGCAAAATTATCTCTGATAATTAATTCGGATTTGTCAAAAATAAAAGTACAAAAGATGCTTTGAATTACTTAAGGGGGCTAGACACCTTTTTTCTCTGAAATAAGAAGTCACATTTTAATACATAAATGTAAACTAATTATTTCATACTTTTTACATATAAAAGTGGGTATATTTACCTTACCTTAAAACTTTCTCCGATGGGCCTTTTATATGGTCCAGAACCATAGTCATCGATGAAACAAATTTTTTCACTAACCATAAGCTTTGAAATTTTCCTGTGGATGGATTGACTCCAGATTTGAACTAAATTACTCCTGAATAGTATAATTCTCATATGATTGTAGGGATTTAGGATTAAATGTCGGAAAAATTTTTTGCATCAGAAAAATTATGAAAAAATATAAAAAATTTAAAAAAATAAAAAAAAAAACTCTTGAAAAACAGCACAATTTTTTTCCTCATTAGATCAAAAATCCCTACACTCATATGAGAATTATACTATTCAGGAGTAATTTAGTTCAAATCTGGAGTCAATCCATCCACAGGAAAATTTCAAAGCTTACGGTTAGTGAAAAAACTTGTTTCATCGATGACTATGGTTCTGGACCATATAAAAGGCCCATCGGAGAAAGTTTTAAGGTAAGGTAAATATACCCACTTTTATATGTAAAAAATATAAAATAATTAGTTTACATTTATGTATTAAAATGTGACTTCTTATTTCAGAGAAAAAAGGTGTCTAGCCCCCTTAACTAATATGACATACAATAGGCTTAACAATAGGTCTCCAATTACAATCGCCTTCTTAGATCTTGTGAAAGCTTTTGATACTGTTGATCATAATATACTCCTCAACAAACTTTATAATTATGGGATAAGAGGCAATGCTCATAAACTTATGACAAGCTACTTAAATAATAGACAGCATAGAGTTAAAATTAACGAATACACAAGTGAATATAACACTGTTACCACTGGTGTACCGCAGGGAACTATTTTGGGACCATTATTATTTATATTATACGTGAATGATCTCCTACTAAACATGCCTGACATGAGTAGCATAATATCATATGCGGATGACACAGCTGTTATAGCAACAGGGAAGAGTTGGAACGATGTCGAATTAAAGCTAAATAATAATTTAAATAAAATTTCTACGTGGCTCGTTGAAAACCAACTCTCCTTGAACATTGACAAAACAATTTACATGACATACGGAAATTACAGTAACAGTATCCCTAGTAATCTAAAAATACAAATTTATGGGAAACATTTAAAAAGAGTTGAACACTATAAATACTTGGGTATCATAATTGACCAAAATCCTAAGTGGAACAAACACATAGAATACATAGCAAATAAAATAAAATATCTGATTTTCATATTCAAAAAAATATCCAAGTTTATGACAATAGAAACTCTAAAAATGATATATATATAAAAATGATATAAGTGCAGGCTCAGCACACTCAGCAGTTTCGCCGCATACTCGTAACGAGGGGACAACAACAACAACACCAATAGACAAAACTCGGAGATAACATCGTCAAACAAAAATGGATAGTAATATCAATCTAATTGATAATATACAAAACATTATAATTAACAAAGACTATAATTTCGATGATATTGGTGAACTAAACAAATGACTTTTGAAAAGGAAGTAATTTTAAATGTAAATATAAGAGGCCTAAATGCTAACTTTAACAATTTACTTATTCTTCTAAAAAGCCTTGTGATAAAATTGTTTGCAGTGAAACTCGTAAACTTGCGTACCCTGAATTCTTTAGTATAACTTGGTACAAAATGTACTATAATAACAATAATATTAATCAAAATGATGGCCTGGTAATTTACATAAGTGACTACATTACCGAGACGACGGAAGTTATTGATATTAGTAACCTTAAAATAATAAATTCCAAAATTGCAATAGAAAACAATAAAGATATAATACTGTCTGCACTATATAGATCTCACGATATAAGTAAAACGGAATTCCTTTTAAACCTCAAAAAATTAATATTGCATAACAAAAAATATAAAAATAATCTAATTATGGGAGATTTCAACTTCAATATCTCAAACCAAGACTGGCTCAATCAAGAATTCTTACATATACTCTTAGAGCATGGTTATTGTCCAGGCATTTGTAATATTACCAAACCATCTGATAAAACATGTAATTCAGGAAGCTGCATAGACAATATTTTTATTAAATTAGATAAAATAGCATATAAAACTTTTACACTTCGTATACCACTTACAGACCATTTTCCACTATTCATGTCAATAAATAAAATAAGAACAATTAAAAATACTATAAATCGTATAAATTACGATAAGCTTAAGACAGCTGCAGATTCAACAAATTGGAGTGAATTGTCACTAATAAATGATCCGAATATTTCTTTAAATAACATCATTGATAAAATAAAAATATGCCAAAGCAAAGCTAATTATACCAAAAAAACAAACAAAGCTAATAGCTTGATACTGTAATGGGATAGCTAATGGGGGAAAATCCCGAAAAGCCACAGGCCAGCGATGCCCTAGAACACGGTGCCGCGGGTGTCAGACTAAAATGACTTGCCCGGAGATCTGCTCCTGGAATCCCGAAAACAATGCGCGTTCGAAGAGTAAAGCGCGCGGCCGCTAGACTCAGATATGAAAACGACCCACAGAGTCGTTTTTCCGCGGAGGCGGCCGTATCCGGAAGAAGGTTAGGTTAGGTTAGTAAATAAAGAATAGCCTCAATTGCTTCACAAAACAACAGCTAAGTCTATTCATAAAACTTTACATAAAAATACGCTTTGCGTTGCGCGCCAACAAGAAGACGGGATCCGACACTCGGCGCGCGCGGATCGAAGTAATTATTTTCGCTGAGCTGGTGAACGCACCACCAGCCGTTCGCCGCTGCGAGCCGAAAATACACAAATAGATCGCTGCGCGGGAAGTACAGAGAGGCTTACCAGGAGAGGAGTGCACACCCCTCGTCGCTCGCTCACAAATCCGCTCCTGCGTCAGGCCTTATCCTCCGGTCGACTTCGGAGTATTCAGGCCGAGTCCTAACATCCAGCCTGCACCTACAAACGCTTCGGACTCCAGGACTGACTCGGATTGTTCACGTGCGCTGCTCTTCGTGGACGGTACGTGGACGGCCGCTACGCTGTACCGGTGTATCACACGGTGACCGTTTTCTCCAGACAAACTACATTCGCGTCCGCGCCGTTCGACGGCCCGAGAGAATCTCATTCAAAAATGAATCGAGCGCGACTTTGCAACCGCCAAAGTCACGCAGTTCCCGCGCGCAGCTCGCGAATAGATCGAACGATGTCAACAAACGCTCGAGATACACGAATTCGCAGGAACGAGAGCCAAACGAGTTCGGTAGAATACGGAGAACCGAGTTTCTTATTATCTCCGTATTTTATCCTGGAACTTCGTTATAATACCAAGGTCAAATTGGATAACTAAGGCAATTATGAAATCCTGTAGTACCAAAGAAAAACTATATAAATTATGGAAAAAAAGATCATAATAATAATAGAAAAAGAGAAGAATACAAGAAATTTACAAATATTCTGAAGAATATTATAAATAAAGCAAAAGAATCATATGATAAAATACAAATAGAATCAAGCATGAATAATCCTAAGAACATCTGGAATGTTATAAATAAAAAAAATAAGAAAAAATCGTAAAAGGAATAATAATATAAACTATATAATTGATAACAATAAGAAAATAACTGATCCGGAAAATATTGTAGAGCACTTAAACAAATTTTTATGTAACATTGGCAAAAATTTAAGTGATAACATAAGACCCCCGAGAAATGAGGAAATTAAACTCCCCACGATGAACAGCAAATGTATTTTCTTGGAGCCAACTAACCACCAGGAAATAGAAAATATTATCTACAACATGGAAAACAAAAATGGTGAAATTGATAATAACAATGCCAAAACCTTGAAAACCCTCGCCGTAGATTTAGTAGACCCCCTAGTTCACATATTTAACCACTGTATAGATAAGACCATCTGGCCAGATGTACTAAAAACAGCAGAAGTTATACCTATACATAAATCCAAAGAAAAACATGACGCCTAATTACAGACCTATATCACTTATCTCAAATATGGAAAAAATACTAGAAAAAATAATCCACAAAAGAATAAGTAATTTTATTAACAAGTGCGACATACTTGCAAAAAATCAATATGGTTTCAGGAAAAATAAAAGTACAAAAGATGCGCTAGCTCTAATATCAAACGTACTTTATGATAAATTAGACAAGAGTACTCCAATCGCCATAACCTTCTTGGACCTCACCAAAGCTTTTGATACAGTAAATCATCAAATATTACTAGATAAACTATACAATTATGGAATTAGAGGATGTGCTCATAATCTAATAAAAAGTTATTTAGGAAATAGACTACAAAGAGTAAAATTAAATAATAAAATCAGTCAATTCGCAGCAGTCAATATGGGAGTTCCTCAAGGAACTATTTTGGGACCTTTACTTTTCCTACTATATATAAACGACTTACTACAAGATAACCATGATGATACTATATTTTCATACGCAGATTATACAGCAGTAGTAACAACAGCCAAAACATGGAAAGAAGTCGAAACTAAAATGAATGAAACTCTGCACAAAATATCAACATGGCTAGCTCTTAACAAGCTCTCTTTAAACACTGATAAAACTGTCTACATTGAATTTGGTAATCAAGTAGATAGCACACCAAAAAATTTAGATATAAATATACAAGGCACAAAAATCAAAAGCGTTGAAAGCACTAAATATTTAGGCATTATTTTCGTTATTAACATGAGATGGAACGAGCACATCGAATACATCTACAACAAAACTAAATACCTCATCTTCGTCTTCTATAAACTGTTAAAACTCATGACCGCTGACAACTTAAGAATGATATATTACGCCCTCTTTCACAGCATTATTTCATATGGAGTGATTGCATGGGGAGGCGCGTATTCTAACAGTAAAAACCTGCTTAATAGACTACAGATTAGATTACTTAAAATAATCAATAAAAACAAATTTACTATTGATAAAAATCCCATGAGCTTAGAACAAATCTTCTCTTATGAATCACTATCTTATCATTATGATGAATTACAGTCAGCACTTATTAACTCTAATAGTACCACTAGGAAAAAAGTATACAGATTCTAAAAAGAAACTTGACAATTAGCATTAAAACAGTTATATAAGAGCAATAATGCAATTCAATGATCTACCAAATGAATTAAAAACAATTAGAAACAAACACAGCAAAAAAACGAAACTAAAACAATGGGTAAAAAGGAACACTTAAAACAACAATTCTTAAGAAGAAAACTAATTACAATACGTACAAGAGATTATTATGACCACTATAGCAAATAAAATAGATTGTCAACAAATAAAAAGACTGTATTACGAAATATTCGGACAAGGACAAACTTCAGCTTTGACATCAACGGCAGCTAAGACGAGTGAATGAAAACAGCACATAAGAAAAGTGACTATCAAGTATGCAAATCCGCCATTGTTCATGGGGAAACAGCAACACCTGATAAAAGATCACTAGACATTCGCACCTACATATGTGCAAATGGTATGTGCAACTTACAACATAATCGTTCACATCGGGGTGTATCAAACTATAACTTTAACAAAATGAAAAAATTAACTAATGAAGTAGAAGACATCATTATCAAAAGAGCAAATAATATAATCAGTACATGGCTTCTCAAATCTGCAACTAAGGAAAATAAAATAGAATCAGTCGACGTAACGGACACCCTCGATACCTCAAATAACTCTGTGAAAAAGGAACATAAAAGTAATTTTACTGACCTGAAATGCGACCTATGTGATTATCCCAAACCCTCAGAAGCAAAGCATATCGACGGCTGAGAGGAAGAAGAACGTATCTCGGCGCGTGGATGAAGAACGACGTATCTCGGCGCACGGATGAAGAACGACGTATCTCGGCGCGCGGATGAAGAACGACGTATCTCGGCGCGAGAATGAAGAACGATGTATCTCGGCGCTCGGTTGAAGAACGACGTATCTCGCCGCTATACTGGCCGTGCATTGGCCGTAAGAGATCATCCGCGCGCCGAGATACGTCGTTCTTCAACCGAGCGCCGTGATACGTCGTTCTTCATTTTCGCGGCGAGATACGTCGTTCTTCATCCGCGCGCCGAGATACGTCGTTCTTTACCCGAGCGCACAGTGGCCAATCTGAGCCCAAAAGTGATCAAAATTAATGTTTTAAGAGAATTTTTGAGATAGGGATTTTTTCTTTGTGTTTTGTGTTGAATGTGATTGGATCGTGGATTGTAGAGGTTCAAAAAGAGTAGGCGTTTCGTGTGGAGACAAGAGACTTTATTAATGCGTGTCCGTTGTGCCTCGTAGCGTACATTGATGTTGCTGCTCTCTCTCGGCCGTCGCGCGTGATACTGTCTGAATGAGCCGGCCGGCGCGGCGAGGCACCGTCGGCAGGCGTCTTGGTAGATGGAGGGGCGGTAGAGAGAGACACGTGGAGAGCGCCGAGTGGCGCGACTCTCTCGCGTGTGTGTCTGTGGCCGGAATAGGGGGGCGCTCTCGCTGAGTCGTGAACATTCCGCCCACCTTCGCCAGATTGGTGAACGGTCCCTAATCCGAAGGTTGGAGACGTATGACTTTGGCGATGGAGCGTCGTAGCGTTGTGGTGGCCGTGCGGAGATCAACCACACGGACGTGGCCATCGCTCCCTGGGTGGATGGCTGTGATTTGTGCGATGGGCCACTTTGCTGGTGGCGTGAGCTCATTGCGAATGAGCACTAAATCCCCAATTACGACGGAGGACTGAGGATGTTTCCACTTCTGACGGGATTGCAGGGACGTCAGGTAGTCAGATGACCATCTCTTCCAGAAGTGCTGGGCCAGCTGACTGATCAAGAGCCAGCGCTTTCCTGCTGGAACGTTGTCGTTGATGACATCTCCTTCAGGAACTATAAATGAAGATCTTTGTATGAGAAAGTGTGACGGTGATAGGAAGTCAAGGTCAGAAGGATCGTCAGTGAGAGCGGTTAAAGGTCTGGAGTTAAGGCATGCTTCAATGCGACACATAAGAGTAGCAAGTTCAGAGAAAGTGAGAACTTGATCCCCAATGACTCGGCGCATGTGATGTTTAGCCGATTTAACGGCTGCTTCCCAAATGCCTCCAAAATGGGGAGCACTGGGAGGATTGAAAATCCAGGAGGTTCCTTCTTTTGTAAGAGACCGAACAACTCGAGAAGAGAATTCTGACGAAGCATCTACCATCTGTCTTAGTTGAACATCTGCCCCGACGAAGTTAGTACCTTGGTCAGAGTATAACTCCGTGCAATGACCTCGACGAGCCGTGAAACGATGAAAAGCGGCGATGAACGCCTCACTTGAATAATCCTCAACTACCTCAATATGAACGGCTCTGGTGGCCATACAAATGAAGATGGCAATATAACCTTTCATCGTGCCTTTACCTCTAGATTTAGTGAGACGCAGATGAATAGGCCCGGCGTAATCGACGCCAAAGCGTTCGAAAGGTGACGACTGACAAACACGAGCTTTGGGTAATTCGCCCATTAATTGGGAGGGCACTCGCGCAGCATAGCGAGAGCAAGTAGTACATGCTCTGATGACTCTTTTAACTTCAGCTCGTCCCTTAACAATCCAGTATCGTCGTCTGAGTGTAGCAAGGGTTAACTGAACACCACCATGAAGCGTACGTTGGTGAGCGTCCCTGATTAATAAAGTAGTAAAGTGACACTTAGCAGGTAAAATAAGAGGATGCTTAGCATCTTCTTCGAGAAGAGAGTGAGAGAGTCGACCGCCCACCCTGAGCAAATGATTTTTTATCATGGGGTTTAGCGGTGACAGAGGGCTTTTAGCCGAAAGTTTACCTGTCCTTGCTAACTGATAAATATCAAACTTAAAATAGGCTTTCTGAATTAGGTAGATCAAACAAAGTTTGCTGTTCTCAATCTCGCTAGCGCTGACCTCTTTTGAACTCGAAGAGTCTTGGCATAGTAGGGATTGAAGAACAAAGATAAAGCTAACACCTAAATTTGAAGATGTCGCACGCTCCATTTTCGAGCAGACTCGATTAATGAAACGAAAGCAATACGAAGCCATCCGTAACAATTTATCTAACGAAGAGTAATTATTAATAAGGCTCCAAATTTCTAGAGTGGTCTCAACAGAATTTGGAGTGCTCTTACTTGCGACTAGAGTGTAATTAGGTTGAAAATTCAAACTATTTACGGTAAAGTTGAGCTCATCATGAGAGCTCGACCAAGGTTCATGATTATCAGAGAGCCAGGAGGGGCCTTGCCACCATAAGCGATGTGAAGCTAGTTTTGAAGGCTCAATACCTCGTGATATAACGTCAGCGGGGTTATCGGCTGATCGCACATGGTGCCAATAGGCTTCAGGTAATAGAGTGTGAATTTCCGAACACCTGTTAGCTACAAAAATACCCCATCTAGATGGGTGATCCTTTAACCAAAAGAGGACATCGGCCGAGTCTGACCATAGATGAATACTTGCGATCTTAATAGGGAATGATTCGATGAAAGTTTGCACCAAACGAGCAAGTAGCAACGCAGCGCACAGTTCTAAGCGAGGTATGCTTAGAGTTTTAAGCGGGGCTACTCGCGTTTTAGCCACTTGAAGGGTGACAAGTACCTTTTGGTCTTGAATTAAGCGCAGGTAGACTACTGCACCATAAGCAAATTTGGATGCGTCTGCGAATCCGTGTATTTCGAGAAGTTCACACTGAAGTTCACACTGAGGTGTGTATCCACTCCAGCGAGGGATTTTGATCTCTGAGATCGAAGGAAGATCTTGTAACCAGTTTTGCCAACGATTAGAAGTTTCCGAAGGAAGATCCTCATCCCAACTAACCTTTAGAATCCATAGCGATTGCATAATAATTTTTGCAGTGATCACTACAGGCGCTAACCATCCCAAAAGATCAAAGATCCGAGCAATTCTCGAAAGAACTGAACGTTTAGTAAATGGTAGTTCCAAGGGGGAATTCTCGATGTGAAAACTAAAATAGTCTGTGTTAGGTTGCCAATCTATACCTAGAATAGGTACAGATGTTTCTGAAGCAAATAAAGAGATCGTATCTGCAGCTAACATATTCGAGGGTAGGAAGGAAAGCACTTCAGAGTTATTCGAAGTCCACTTTCGTAGATTAAGATGACCCTGCTTAAAGAGTTGAACCAACTCATCTTGTTTCTGCAGTGCTTCTTCAAGAGAGTGTGCTCCAGACAACACATTATCAGAATACATTTCTGAACGAACAGCTTCAGCTGCGATCGGGTGATTTTTGCCATAATCTACGGCTAATTTCAGTAGCGTGCATATGGCTAGAAAAGGCGAACATGCCAAGCCATACGTCACTGTTGTCAATCGATAAGTTTGAATGGGTTCACTCTTGTCAAAACGCCATAAAATCGACTGAAAGGGTTGATCACATTGCTCGACACCAATCTGCCTGAACATTTTCTCCACGTCAGCTGATAGAGCGATCTTATACCTACGCCAGGCACAGATCAAAGCGACGGGATTTTGAAGTAGATTTGGTCCAACGTGTAGAAGATCGTTGACCGAGACACCTGACTTGGTTTTACTCGAGCCATTAAACACAGTACGTAATTTGGTAGTCGTACTAGTTTCCTTCCAAACACCATGATGTGGTAAGAAGGCTTGAGAGTTGTTCGAAAATGAATCAGAATTTGAAGAGAGAGACATGTGACCTAAGTCAATGTATTCCTTCATGAATTCTGTATAAGCTATTTTGAGTTTCTTGTCTTTAGCGAAGTTTGATTCTAGACGAGTGAGTGCGCGTAATGCGGCTGAATAAGATTTCTTGAGATGAGCAGAGCTCAACTGGTCACGATTTTTCCAGGGTAGGCTTACAATATATTGCCCTGTTTCATCTTGACGAGTTGATTTTTGATAAAATTCCTCGCAGACTTGTTCGTCTGGCGAGTAAGATTTTTTGTCATTGACTATCTCCTCCGCCCTCCAAAAATCTTGTACGAGCTCCAATAGTTTGGCTTCTTGCTCGCAGGTATTTGAGCAATGAAGGGATATTGAATCTAGCCCTATTTCTGGAGTTGTGGATGTGAGATTACCTGTCAAGAGCCATCCAAGTTTGGAACTAAGTGCTATCGGCTGAAGACTTTGGCCCTTAACAATTTGATTTTCAATGATTTGCGCATAAGCGCTAGCACCGAGTAGAATATCGATACGTGAAGGTTCGAGATACTTGGGGTCTGCTAGTTGCAGCCCTCTTAAGTATTCGAAATTTGTATTACCCCTTACGACGGGAGGCTTATACGACGAGAGTTTTGGCAAAACAATGCCATCAACTTCCAAGGAGAAAGTTAAATCGAAATGCGGTTGTATAGTAAGACGAGCAACTTTAGAAGAAACAGCAGCTGTCTTTTCACCTATACCTTGAATGTGCGTGTGACTGGTTCTACAATTTAGAGATAGCAAGTTACACATAGCTTGTGTAACAAGTGAGATTTGAGATCCAGGGTCAATCAGCGCACGAAGTTGAATTTTGGTTCCGTTAGGACCAAGGGCGTTAACCCTAGCGGTAGCTAAAAGTACTCCTGTACAATTAGTAGTGTCTCCACTATTGAGGGAGACTGCTTGAGAAGCAGGTTTATCATCAACTTTTGTGATGAATACTTGAGAAGCAGGTTTATCATCAACTTTTGTGATGACGAAATTGCCACAGTTTGGGCTAGAGGTGCTGGTCGCTGAGTCAATCTGATCAGTCTGCAACGAACTGATTGCTTGATTGTTGTCAGAGTGCACCAGAGTGTGATGCTTAGCTTTACAAAGAAAGCATCGGTAGTTGGAAGTACAATTTTTAACGTTGTGCGTCCCTAGACAATTGTAACAAAGGTTTGAAGATTTAATTAATCCCTTTCGTTCAGGAACCGTTTTATTGAGAAACCGTTCACATCGATTTGTAAAATGAGATTGATTACAAAATGAACATTTCTTTTTTGAGAGATTCGTCGGAGAAGTCTGATGAGAATAAACCGACTGAGCATTGTCATGTTCTGATTTGCGAGGTTTTGAATTAGAGGTTTGAGCTTTGGGGTTAGTATTAGAAGACAATCTAGTACCTGCTTCAATGGCCTCTAAGGTGAGGGTTTGACTTCGAAGAAAGGCTTGAAGTTGTTCTATTGTGGGTGGATCGACGCTATCCCCTAAGTGTCTTTCCCATTCCTTTCTTGTATTTAAATCAAGCCGATTTAACGCAAAGTGAACGATTAAATCACTACCTAATTGAGCAACTCTGTTAAGAGAGGTTAAACTAGCAATGGGATTGAAGATTTCCCTATACACGCGTTTAACTTCTGATGAAGTATCTGACTTCATCGGCTTAACCGAGAAGATTTCTGATATGTGAGAACTAACAATGCGACGTTGATTTTTGTAATATTCGATCAAAGCTGTCCAAGCACGTTCATAATTATCGCCCGAAATAGGGAGAGATTTAATTTTCTCAAGTGCTTCACTTGTAAGGTGAGTGCGAAGATAATGTAATTTCATAACCGGCATCAAATCCTCGCGACGATGAATGACTGAACGAAAAACATCCCTGAAGTTTTCCCAATCAGAGAATTTACCAGAAAATTTGGGCAAATCTATTTTTGGCAATGATTGAAACGAAACGTTAGTAGTTTGAGCAGTACTTGGAAGAGGCGCCATAGCGAGGTTGGAAGGTCCTGAAGAACTATTCTGCTCTTTAAGATCTTTTAAAAAGTTAAGAAAATCACCTTTCCTATCATAGAAACAATCTTCTACTATGTCAAAGAGGTAAGTTTTGAAATAATCATGATTCAGATCAACTGCTTTGAGATTCAGAATTTTATCGTGATTTTGCTTAAAGGTCGCGTAATTTTCCTCGAGTCCAGCTAAACGAGCCTCGGCATAACCCTGGGTCATTTGATCTTTACCTTTAGATTTAAAATTCAGAAAAGAATTATTAATTCTTGCTTGAAGTGACAACTGTCTAGTATGTAGTCCCTCCATTTTGAGATCAAGTTAATTAGACTAGTAACGAATTTGACTATTTGAGCTTAGGTTTAAGTAAACTACTCTTACCCACTCGAGAGTAAAGTAAGAAGTAGTGAGATTAATTACATCTAAGTCTTAACTTAGGTTATAATACTTATGCTACAGTGAAAGTTGAGATGCGCTTGACGACGCGACGTTGACTGCGTCTGCTTTCGTTCCCACGATGAATCTGATGATCCCTAACGTTGATGTGAAGAACTTGAAGTGAAGTTACTGCAGACGTTGTGATCGCAGCTAGCTCCGCAACGTAGTCAGCTGTTGAAGATGCGTCCAGGTGCGGGTCAACAGTCGAAGTTGCAGTCCAAATTTGAATCAACAGGCAGCAGTATAACTGCAAGGTGCAAGTAAAATAAGTATTTGCTAGGTCGAAATTCCATTCAATTTCTCAAGACTAGTTAGATATTACAATAAATTTTATAATAAACTCAAACTCAATCAAATTGTATTAATCTCAAATTAAATTTAAATTTTCATTAAATGAAAAAAAAAGCACTAATTTGACTAGACAATAGTTGAAAAGTATTTTTAAATAAACAAATTGGAACGATACGTGTGTCCAAGTATTAGGACGAAGTATCCAAGCGCAATCGGATCGACGATAGATGCGAAGAAGATGGACTCGTCCGAGAACAGCTCTGATCCGTTGATGTGCGCGACCCCTGTGGCGAAGTTGGACTCGTCCTCCTCCTAATCCTCTTGGTGAAGACGTATTCGATGTCCTGGACGTAGCGCGCCCTGTTCTTCGTCTTCTTGTATACGTCTCTCCTTCCCTCGTGGAAAGCTCGCTATATGCACGGCAAGCACCGCGCAGCTTGATGGAGAGGCAGCGAGCAGGCTCCACGTGGGTAGACCCTGACTTGATGTGTGTAAACCCCGTAGCGTGTACGCTGCACGCGGGTACTACGTGACTTGGCTTATGTGAGCCCCGTAGCGTGTACGCTGCACGCGGGTACTCCGTAGAGAAATGCTGTGGACCCCGAGCGTGTACAATGCACGCTGGTTGTCCGAGTCTTGTGGTCTGCCGGTCACCGTACGAGCGCGGTGACTCGAGAGCTGGCTTTACAGCGCACGTTCTTGGCTACAAGACAAGATGGCTGCCGGTCACCGTACGAACGCGGTAACTCGAGAGCTGGCTTTACAGCGCACGCTCTTGGCAATGTCTTGGAGTCGTTAGCGACGCACTCCAAGGCGTTTTTAGAGATGGGGAGAATAGCAATTGAGAATGCTATTTCCCCAAGTAAGCCTTAGTAATAGGCTTACTCGCGCGCGACGGCGTGATAACGAGAGAGAGAGAGAGACAGCAACATACGCGCGAAGTCGGCATGCGGGCACATGCGACTTATTCGGCACTCACGACCACGAACACTTTTGATGCGTACCTGTATGGGAGAAAGGTAGCTTTCCCTATGCCACTCGAGAGTAGACATAGAAGAAAGAAAGACTTTTCCTCCTTGATGTGGCCATTGCTGCAGATTTCCTCCCACGATCCGGCTCGAAGGACCAAATGTTTTGTGTTGAATGTGATTGGATCGTGGATTGTAGAGGTTCAAAAAGAGTAGGCGTTTCGTGTGGAGACAAGAGACTTTATTAATGCGTGTCCGTTGTGCCTCGTAGCGTACATTGATGTTGCTGCTCTCTCTCTCGGCCGTCGCGCGTGATACTGTCTGAATGAGCCGGCCGGCGCGGCGAGGCACCGTCGGCAGGCGTCTTGGTAGATGGAGGGGCGGTAGAGAGAGACACGTGGAGAGCGCCGAGTGGCGCGACTCTCTCGCGTGTGTGTCTGTGGCCGGAATAGGGGGGCGCTCTCGCTGAGTCGTGAACACTTTGCGGAGTTCGATAGGTGCAGTAATTACCTATGATTATCCGTTTCCGTTTAAACGATATATGAAAGTCCTTTTTTTTACAGGCTTGAGATTACTATGCGGCAATTTCATCTCAAATATCCTTTATTGTGTTAAAAAATAATGTCCCTTCTATTGACTGTCACATTGCAAGTATTTAAGATAGGACAGAGAGGTAAAAAAATTATAAAAGTTGACAGTGAAAGCTAAAATTGAAGCTCTCATTTGTTAAAAAAAATTGATTTTTCAGGAAATTGTAAGCAATCGAAGATAGCGTAAGAAAATAATTAAAAATACAATCCATTCAATCGCTTGAAATGACGAAAAATTTTTAACTCCTTGCCCTTGAATATATATGTCTATATGTGTGTGTGTGTGTATGTGTGTGAGCATGTGTGCGTGCGTATATGTGCCCGCGCGTGCCCACCTGTGTGTGTATATATATGTATGGGTTATTCTCTAATAAATTTAAGATAAAAAATTTTTTTTGCTCAAAATTTTTTTCATGTTTTTCTGAATATTTTTAACCCTTCCAAATTTTTTACGGTTTTCAACATAAAGTTTCAGAGCTGGAAATTATCAAAATAGCAGTTTTTATGAATTTTTGTAGTTTTTGTAAATTTTTTACCTCATTTTCCTCCTAAACTATGCATTTTACAGAACAAATAATAAATACACTTTTTTTAGCAAATAAGCTATATTTTCAGAAAAAGATTATTATTTATTATTTTATATCATATATTATATTAAATTATACATACATACATACTTATATGTATAATATTTATTATAAAGGTATTAATGCAAAATAAATGCACAGCTTAAACGTGTCTAAAATTAATTTTAATGGTTTTCTTACGCTATGTTTGATTGCTTACAATTTCCTGAAAAATCAATTTTTTTTTAACAAATGAGAGCTTAAATTTTAGCTTTTACTGTCAACTTTTATAATTTTTTTACCTCTTTGTCGTATCTTAAATACCTGCAATGTGACAGTCAATAGAAGGGACATCATTTTTTAACACGATAAAGGATATTTGAGATGAAATTGCCGCATAGTGATCTCAAGCCTGTAGAAAGAAGGACTTAGGTATATCGTTTAAATGGAAACGGATAATCATAGGTAATTACTGCACCTATCGAACCCCGCAAAGAAAAAATTCCTATCTCAAAAATTCTCTTAAAACATTAATTTTGATCAATTTTGGGCTCAGATTGGCCACTGTGGAGCGCCGAGATACGTCGTTCTTCATCCGCGCGTCGAGATACATTCTTCTTCCTCTCAGCCGTCGATATACACTTCATAAAAGGAACTACGACCACAGAAGAATATAGGAAACACAACAGGCTAAATTATCTACCCATTGAGACGGTTTTCTCTAAGATCGACAAAATGGCAGAAGAAAATAGTGAGTTAGCAAAATTAAAGAGAGTAGGGAATGCACCTGGAAAACTTATACTACAAACGAACAGCTATCGCATGTCCTACGGTGATTTAAACTACCTAGGATCTAACAAAGCTATTTTTTACTTTGACAGATGGATAAAAGGCAAACAAATATTTAACAATTCCATGTACCCTCTTGAAAGAAAACCTAAATTTAACGACCTTGTAGTTACTGACGATATAGTATTTACATTATCCTGTAAATACGATTCGGCCAATAAACACAAGGAGATGTTTTCTCACTACAGAGTGACATGCGCGGTTGGACTAACCAGTCCAGCCAGATTGAACACTATCGACAAAATAATATACGCAAGGGACAGGAATGCCTCCTCAGAGAACTACACGTCGACTACATCAATGTTAATCAGATTTTGGTGAAGTCCACAGACACATAGATTATAAACGAACATAATTATTAATATACAGTGAGAGAAAATTTATTATATACAAATTGTTAAATAATGAATATTAATTATGAAATATTGTTAAATTGTTAATTTTATACCACTACCAAAAAGAAGGATTGTGCTTAGCTAAGTATTTATAAGAATACTTAAGCAGTAGCAATTCCTATAGCTTCTATAAAATTGTTATACATTAAATTAATTCTAGTCTTAAGTTAGTATTAAGTAGGCTGGACCAACGAACTGGAAAATATTTTCCTCTGCTGGGTTACTATTGTAATGTAAACTATGTTACATAATGGTTATGAAATGTGTAATTTATTGTACTTTACTCTGGTTAAATAAATAAATAAATAAATTAAAACATAAAACAATAAGTAGTAAAAATAGCTATTTGGAAGCTATCACTATATACAATAATCTACCAAATGATCTAAAAATATTGAATGATACATATTATAGAAAAAGTAAGTTAAAAGAGTGGATTACCAAAAACATTTAAGAAAAATCTAATTAAGGGGGTAGGACACCTTTAGAATGACGAAAAATAAATTTTTTTTTTATTACATATTTTACTAAAAAAACACTTGTAGAATATCCCAATTAGTTTTAAAGCATTATCTATTTTTGTTTTAAGAATATACACAAAACCCTAATAAAGCTTTTCATTTGTTTTTTATTCAAATTACATTTTTCCCCTTGCATACATAACTATATAATCATGAATTATTTCTACTAATTTTTTTTTCATTTCACTGTTCTTAATATATTTAAAATTCTCACTCTAAATAGCTCTCTGTATATACTTTAAAAGATCAAAAAATAATATTTTAAACATTAATACAAAGATAAAAAGTAAATAATATAATTTATGGACGGTATTTTTGACAAAAATAAAAATTTGATTTTAAAACTTACATAGCAGCTAAGTTGGCACCGTAACAACCTGACTTATCAACAACAGCCTCTTACAGGCTCACAGCTCACTCCTTTATTGTAACAGTGAATCTACATTGCATGCCGTATACCGTATGCCGTATGCCGTCAGAAAAATAGTTGTTGTCCGAAATCTATAATATTTATAACTCTATGGTTACAATTCCTATAGGATTTATAACCATAGAGTTATAAATCCTATAGATTTCAAACAACAACTTTTTTTCTGACGGCATACGGCATACGGCATATGGCATGCAATGTGGATTCACTGTAACAGAGCTGATTTTAACCTATGTAAAAGTCCGCAAGCAATGTAAACATGCACAGCTGTCATTTCATACAAACACTGTGATATCCGCATCAGCACCTTCTCTATACAAAGTGTTGTTCTTAATTTTCATTGTTTCCAACGGATTTTGGAGTAAACATTTAGTGTATTAACGTAAAGGTATTTTAAATCAGTTTTTAAAAGTATTTGAATAATACGTGTGACAGTTGAATTAATGTTTTAGAAATAGCTTTTAGTACTTGAACTTTTATTGGAAACTTTATACTTAAAATAACAGGGATTGATACTAAAGAAAAATTAAGTCCATATTGACCATTACAAAAAACATTTAGTGTACAGATTTAAATCAACTTTTAAAGGAAGCGAAAGATATGCTATTGTGCAGAAAAATGTTATAGAACCTTTGCTTCTGCCAGAAAGCTACCATTATCTGCCATTGCCTGAATCTCACTATGATATAATTGACATTTTATTTTCTGAAGTAAAAACAGTTATGCACTGCAATAAATATGTATCAGTCGTATTCTCTTTATTAAGTAATAATATTATATGTGAAAAAGAATAATGAAGGACAAGTAAAGAAGTTCACCTTATCAGACATTAAAAGAAGATCAATATAGGAATGTTGCTGGTATAAACATTTTTTTCAAGCATTTGGCTATGGCGATACTGGCTTCATAACATGCATGAAGGATTTTGGATTTCTCAACACATTCTTTATTTACCTCAGTATATGTATAAGAATCTAATATATGTGATAAAGATTATTAAAAACATATGGATTTAAAAGCACCATAGGATCTACATGTTAAACCACTTAACAAACTTGACTGACTGATAGCTTACAAGTCTGATGGACCGTATACTACCAGGTACCAGAATATTTATTCTAAATGTAAAATATTTTGAGCTAAAAACAATACTTTTTTGTATTTCAGGGCAGAGATGGAGTTAAGAAATAAAGAAGAAGAAATAAAGAAGTATTTTAGTAATTTTATCTTTAAAGCTATTTTCTACATAATGTAAAGTTTTGAGCTCTGCCGTCGACTCCAGATTCAGGAACTGCATATATTTTAATGGGAGAGGTCCTAAAATTTTGCTATTTTATATGTCTATTGACTGAAGATTTGTATGTATCCAATTTACTTGATTAAATAATTTTTTACGGTCAATGATTGCTAAAAAATTTGAATTTCACTTAAATTTAAGATTTTTTAGCAATTTTTGACCGTAAAAAATGATTTAATCAAATAAATTGGATACGTACAACTCTTCAGTCAATAGTCATATAAAGTACCAAAATTTTAGGACCTCTTCCATTAAAATATATGCAGTTTCTGAATCTGGAGTCGACGGCAGAGCAAAAATTTTGAAATGGCCATATATTTGGTTAAAATCGATCAAAATTTTTTTTTGGGTCTCATTTTATCATAAATTGAAAATATTTTTAGGATATTGCTTCTAAATATTCCTAATTATGAAAATTAATTTTTTTCACGTCATTTTATGAAGAAAATTGTAAAGGTGTCTGACCCCCATAATATCTTCCTATATTATATAGATGAATGTTACCACGTAGCGCCACCTCACTCCCACCTCAGCCCCCCCTCGCCCCCTCCTCACCCCCACTTCAGCGCTCCCCTCAGCCCCCTCCTCAAAATAACGTAAAATTCCGTCATTTTTTACGTTATTTCGTGACTTCTTATTCTGTTAGAGCCCCCCCTCACCCCCTCCTCAGCGCCACCTCACCTCCACCTCAGCGCCCCCTCGCTCCCAGCTCACCCGCACCTCAGCGCCCCCCTCAGCTCCGTCCTAGCCCCCCTTCAATGTCTCTTAAACAATGTCATAAAGTAGGAAACAAATTTATGTAAAATTTAATATTGGGAAGAAAAAAATTTTGATTGAAATGAAATGCTATGTCACCTTGAAGGTACTGTTGGATTTTTATTCCTTAACAATAGCTTGATATAAATTTTCCTGTTAGAAATATTTTTAGAAGCAATTCTTTTGGAATTGTTTTTTAGAAAGATATAAATGTATAGTTAGAAATAATTCTATTAATCATTATCAGTATATAAATGTATAATATATAACTTATATACTATTAACAGTTTTCCGCGCCACCCGAGAGGTACTGTGAATAGGCGCGTTGGATTTTGTTTAAAGTGGCATCCTTCGCCTGGAGCCCTACATAACCACTATTTCATTATCCTTTCTTTCTGTTATTATGAACTTTTTACAGATTAATTATATTGATTACCTAAAAAAAAATGGTTACTATTAATATTTTTTTTAAATTATTTAATATATATATATATATATATATATATATATATATACATAATGTTAACATATAATGCTAAAATACATATAAAAGGAACAATAAATATATGTTTCCTAATTATGAAAAGCATACAAAAAAGTAAAACATTAAAGAATATGTTAAAGAAATATTTTCCCAAATGAAAAATTATCAAAATTTTGGTAAATTTTAACTATTATTTAGTAAGTAATACATGAAAAATATGTAGTAAAATCAGTCATATATAAAAAGTATACCAATTTAAAATTAAACATCGAAAGTGGTTACGTAGGGCTATTGGCGAGGGATGCCACTTTAAAAAAAAATCCAACGCGCCTATTCACAGTACCTCTAAGGTGGCGTGGAAAACTGTTAAATATATATAACTTATATATTATACATTTCTTATCTTTATAAACATTTTTCCAATGGGATCTTTCTGACAATTATACATTTATATCTTTCGTTATAAAATTATTCCTAAGTATACAATTTAAAACATTTTTTATTATAATTACAACACATGGGGGGTTGGCGAGCGGAGCGAGCAGGGGGGCGAAGCCCCACTAGTATATATATATATATATATATATATTTCTCCCTATATTATATAGGCGTTACTGCTATATCTAAACGCAGTCCCTCCACCGTCCCATCCACCGCCTTCCACCGTCCTCTCCACCGCCTTCCACCGTCCCCTCCACCGCCTTCCACGGCCCCCTCCACCGCCCTCCACCGGCCCCTCCACCGCCCACCACCGTCTCCTCCATCGCCCTCCACCTACCGTCCCCTCCACCATCCCCTTCACCGTCCCCTCCACCGTCCCCTCCACCTCTGGACTACTTCGGGACTATTGTTTTTTAATCGAAAAACCATCAAAGAGAAAACTGTCACTAAATCATTGAATTCGAACATTTAAAAAAACTCAAAAATATACTAATTATTATTAGAACCAACATAGACAATTATTTTTTCAACTATTACCACATTTCGCACATTTGGAACAGCTTTCCACACCACCACTGAGATACTGTTATAGGCGCGTTGAATTTTTGATTTTATTGAGCTTAGGTTTGATATATAAGAAATAATAATAATTATATATATGATTTTGGGACAAGCCGAAATCATATAGAATTACATAATAATTTTTTATATAATGAGCCTAAACACAACCATGGAATTCATCGCCAGTAGCCCTAAAAATCATGAGAGTCATCCCTCCGTAATCCTCCTTGACTCCAACCTAGCCCTTCCTTCCTCCACCATGTAAGATGTGAATTAATTTTCATTACTTATTATTCTAATTTCTTTAAAATAAAGATTGTGCAAAGTTTAAAATATAATGAAAATTAATTCACATCTTTATTACATTTAATAAACAAATATTTCACATTAATATATTAAATAATTATGAAATATTTATTTATTAAATGTACAACAATATTAAGATTATTTATGATATTAAACTTATGAGAAGATACAACATGTCTTATATTTTCTCACAAAGGGTAATATTTTAATTAAAATGATTATTGTTATAAATTCCTTGAGCTTAGGAGAAATTGAGATCATATACAAATACGACATAAATTTTCACTCATTAAATCTTATAGTGTAAATTATAGATTAAATTTCAAAAATTTCTTTCCATACAATGTAATCTATTATTAAAGAATTTTCTGAACAATTTTCAATAAATATATTGATAGGATTTTTACATCGGGATAAAGCAACATATAACTGACCATGTGAAAATAGTGGTCGTCTAATAAAAATTCCAATAGAATCGAAACGCTGTCCTTGAGATTTATTTATTGTCATGGCAAAAGCTAATACAATTGGAAATTTTTTACGGTAAAGAATAAAAGGAAATGAAGATGAATCTGCAGTATTTAATGTTATTCGTGGAATAAAAACCTCTTCACCAATTCTTTCGCCTGTAATTATTTCTGCCTTAACATTATGAGCATGTAATCCAGTTATTCTTAGACGTGTACCATTACACATTCCTTGTACAATACTTATATTTCTAATTAACATAACAATAGCATTTACTTTAGATTTTAATTCATGAGGTGGAAGACCTTCTCTAATATTGTTAAGCATTTCAATTGGATAATTTAAATGAATATTTTCGTCTGTTTGATCAACTCTTTTATGAGTTCCATAATCTAAACTATAATACGTATGTACTTTTTTATTCAATAATTCTAAAACTTTATTATTAATAATTTTAGTATCTTTATTATGGGCAGTAAAGATTACACAATCTATTGAAGTTTTAATATTAATGTTACTATAAATTTCTTTACAAATATTATCCGTTTTCCATTTATTTGGAATAATAAATGGATTAATTTTTCCTTCATCCAATTCTAACAATAGTAAAGTAAATTCTTTATTTTCCGAACGAATATTTTGATTTAATTTTAAAACTTTAAAAAGAGAACATAACGCAGAAAATTTAATTGTTTCTTCAATTATACTATTTTTGTGACCACATTTCATAACTGGAAGAATTTGCTGAAAATCACCTCCTAATATGATCAATTTTCTACACTATTTACCCAATTAATATAACGATATTTCATTGCTCTGAAGCAATTATAAAGAACATAAATAGTATATCCTTTAACTTTGATTCGTCTTTAGTCCGATATTTTACCCATCAAAATTTTATATTGTCAAAATTTGATAGTTTCATACTTCATTATTATACAATTTCTCTCTGAAAATGGGGGTTGGCGAGCGGAGCGAGCAGGGGGCGAAGCCTCCCTAGTGTGTATATATATATATATATATATATATATATATATATATATATATATATATATATATATATATATATATATATACACACATATACATTTCTCGAAAGGGGTTTATAAAGCCCGTTTTTTTATATATAGGGGTTTATCGAGCCCGATTTTGATTATGCAGTCCGGGCTTTATAATATTTCTAAATATAAGGGTTTATGCGGCCCGACCTAGAGTCCATAACCCCAGGGTCCATTATTTCTTTAGTCATTTGCCATAGGGAACTCTGGGCTGTCGACACTAATATACAGTCTTGGGGTACATAAACCCCGATAAGTGTGTGTGTGTGTGTGTGTGTGTGTGTGTGTGTGTGTGTGTGTGTGTGTGTGTGTGTGTGTGTGTGTGTGTGTGTGTGTGTGTGTGTGTGTGTGTGTATATATATATATATATATACACATCAAATGCAGCTTTTGAGGATCTATGTCAGCACGGATTCGATACTTTGAGGATTTTTCGGACTTTTGAGGATTTATATGAATACCTTCAACGCAGAGAGGGAGTTATTTCTTTAGTCAAGCATATACGAACTCTGGAGAAAAAAACTATAGATCCTCAAAAGTAGCGGTTTCCGCAATGTATTGTTACGTCGGACTTGCTGATTAAATCCGGCTGTTGCTTTCCAGAATAAGATAACAGAAAGAAAAATGGAAAACAGTTTTGCTCTGTTTTGAGCCTAAGAAGTTAATCCTACTAGCTCGGGATAGAGCCAGGATACCTATAGAAGGGGATATTGTGTAAGGGCAACAACAAGGACGCGACGCGGTACTAAAGGTTATTTCAAAATATTTTATTTGGTTTTTAATTTTGTTTTTGCTGGGAAATGTAGCTTGGCAAAACTACCTTTCGGTGAAATACCAGGCTAGGGTTCCGAGTTTTTTTTTTTTATTAAATTTAGAAGGTTTTTTTTTTTATTTTTCAACGCAACACATGGTTTAAAAAGGAAATCTAAACGAATTTCGATTTAAGGTACATAACATGGGGATACGTATATGGGAAATATTGTAACTAATATTTTTAGGGAAGAAAGTAAGATAGCAATTATAAATTCGTTACTTACTGTTGTCGCTGCTGGAAACTGCTTTCGGGTCCTCGAAGTTTTTAGATCAAATTTGATGTTCTGAATACATAACAAATAGTTTTAAAATTACTCAAAACATTCTTGACCTTGAAATTTTCAAGGTCAAGGGTGTCTGCGAGAATTTTGTTACTATTTTTTTCATATTTAACGCGTGAAATTACATAGAAATACCCTCTCAAATCTTCATAACAAAAGAGACAAATTTTTTTACATTGTACTTTACGTTGCCTGCGGGGCTGGTCGATATATGGACCAGCAGTCAGGTCAGCGACTCTATCTGAGATATCCAGTGATATTATGTATACATTTTACATATTCTGAGAGGTCAATTTGTACTGAAATTTCCCCGCAGCCTAAAGATTAATTGTGGCTGACTGTGATAGAGATTAGAGACAAGAGAGACTGGGGAGTGAACTTGAACTGAACTGATTTGCTATCGGTTGAAGAAAATGAGAGAGCATCTAAGCTCGATTTGCTCCCTCCTTTCTCCCGCAATAACATCAGATCGATGTACTCCTCGCGCAGGAGTTTACATATAAAATTTTTTAGACGGCTGATTGGTCGATATAATTAGGATAGACCTAATACTATTCGAAGTGACTAATCGGCTACGCGTAAGAGAGAAGCATCTTCGGCTGTAGCTTAATATTTCCAATATAGATGACGTTACGTGTATCATTTTTCTGCTTATTTAATCGATGGTTTACAAGTTATTTATTCAATTTTAGAAGTACGTAGGCAGCAACAAATTCATTTGCTTATACAAGCAACTTACTTTCTAGTTAAATTTTGGTTTTATTATTCTAACTATCCCTGGTAGAGAATTAACCATTTTTGCTGGTTAATGTGTTAATCAAATGGAAACATTTTCAATCCAATAATTATTTAACCCTCATTAAGAATATCGAAGATTATGATCACCTGTTAAAATATTGACCATAGAATATGTTCTTATGAGAGAATATTGAATATTTGTCTTTAGAAACAAAATAGTATTAGTGTGACATTTTTATCTCGCATATTAAACAATAACTAGCCAACATATCGGTAACGCTTCTACCAGGGTAACGAACGCTAATTAAGCTACATTTGTTATTTATTTTTTTCTTATGATTTTGTGAAGGCTTTTCGTTATAAATAATATTTTAACACTAATTTTGGCGACAATAATAATGTTACTTCGGAGAGCATCTATAATTCTTATTAACTAAAAATATTTAAATATAAAATTGTTAACGTATAGTGTTATAGATTTCGGCGTCACTTAGGCGCGTGACGAAGCGACTGAGGTGGCCTGTCTTGCGTCCAAAAGCTAAACAATTTCGTCATTGTAGTATATCTATCGAGTGAAATATTGGATGACGAGAGTTACCTTACAGACGTTTATTATAGACGACTGAGAAGTGAGTTTATCGTGCTCGGATCAAAAAGTTTTGATCTACAAGATATTGGTATGGAATAAAAGATGAATAAAAAATCTTTTCTTTTAAGCGGAAGGATATAATCAAAATATAACCTTTGTGAAATACGCTGGACGTAACAGTATATATATATATATATATTGGGTATTGGAATTAATTCGTAGCGTTTTTTTCATGAAAAAATATTATTTATTTCATATGAATATCAAAATAGTACATTACGCTACCAGTGCGGGAAAGCAGATTTTTGTCCCGTGTGACGTCTACACCCGAGCGAAGCGAGGGTGGAAAGGCACACGAGACGAGAATCTCTTTTCCAAATATGTAGCGTACAGTATTTTTTGATACGACGTGTGGAAAGCTAGATTTTGAGTACATGTTTTTTGCCGAGCGTGTGCAAAATCAAGCTTTGCGCACGAGTATCGAAAAATACATTAATTGCAGTATTGCCCATCGCTTTCTACTACTATTGACCATCTTTCGGGCAGTGAACGAATACCGCGGAAGAACTCTTCGTCTTTAGATGAAATCCACGAATTGACCCATTTTTTACAATCTTCATAAGATGTAAACTTCTGTTCACACAAGCTATGAGCCATTGATCGAAACAAGTGGTAGTCGCTAGGAGCAATATCTGGAGAATACGGCGGGTGCGGTAGTACTTCCCATTTAAGTGTTTCCAGGTATCTTTTTACCGGTTTTGCAAAGTGTGGGCGAGCATTGTCGTGCAGCAAAATGACTTTTTCGTGTCTTTCGGAGTATTCCGACCGTTTTTCTTTCAATTCACGGCTCAAGCGCATCAGATGCAGTCTGTAGAGATCCCCAGTTACGGTTTCATGCGGTTTTAGAAGTTCGTAGTAAAATGACACCCTTCTGATCCCACCAAATACAGAGCAGGAGCTTTGACCCATGGATATTGGGATTTGCCACTGATGTTGATGACTCACCGGACTTATCCCATCACTTTCTGCGCTTCGGATTGTCATAATGGATCCAGTTTTCATCACCGGTAACAATTCGATGCAAAAAACCTTTTCTTTTCTGCCGTTGGAGCAGCAGTTCGCACGCGAAAAAACGTCTCTCAATATCCCTTAGTTTCAAATCACGTGGGACCCAATGTCCTTCCTTCTGGATCATGCCCCAACTTTTAAGACGTTTTCCCACTGTTGGTCAGTCTACTCCCAGTGACGTAGACTATTCTTTAAGTGTTTGACGTGAGTCTTCATTGAGCAATGCCTCCAAATCATTATCTTCAAATTTTTTTTGATGACCAGGTCGCTTTTTGTCATCCAAGTCGAAATCACCAGCTTTAAATCGTGCAAACCACTTATGACACGTTTGCTCAGTTAGAGCATGTTCACTGTACACTTCCACTAAAATACGATGAGCTTCAGCTGCACTTTTGTTCATATTAAAGTAACGAAGCAAAACTCCCCGCAAAAACACTTTATTCGTCTCAAATAGCTTCAGTAAAAGGAGATATAAAAATCAAATATTTTGACTATTAAAAAATATCAAATGGTTCAGCCTGTAGGTTACAGCAGGATGCGAATTTTAGATTTTCAATATCTTTGGATCAAATGGGTGAACAGACCTCTGGTAGGGCTGATTTCATCAAAAATAAACTATATATATTGTGACATTCTGCTGGGGATCAGGGCAGACGTCCACGGGTAATTAGAACTCAATAACAAGTCGAGTAAAACCACACAAATAATTTATTATTAGAACGACTAATCTAGCATTTACATAGCTTTTGCGCGAATTCGGAAGATGCCACTCCCGACGCGTACCCGCAGATATACTAAGGCAAGGAAACGCGTCTCTGTCTCTCTCTCTCTCTCTCTCTCTCTCTCTCTCTCTCTCTCTCTCTCTCTCTCTCTCTCTCTCTCTCTCTCTCTCTCTCTCTCTCTCTCTGCAATACTCTCTTCCGGGCTACCGTCGCTGCTCCAGACACACACTCTCAGCGCGGGTGTAGCTTAGTCATCGAGATGGCCCCTTGCATCGGACGGTGAAATGAGCAGTTTTTTGCGCGACGAAGACAGCGGCACGTGGCATGGCGGTAGACGACAGAATGCCGGCCGGTGTCGTGCACGCTGCTCCGTTGTACCGTAGATCGCCGATCGACTGCCTTCTTCAATTCGCACCGTGTCCGATGAATGGCCGAGACGCCGCTGCCGCAGTGTGTCTCTCCCTCTCCTTCGGAGTTGACTGCTGCTGCCAGCCTCACACTCTCCTCTCTCTCTCTTTCTCTCGACGATCGCTTCGGTGATTCTCTAGTTGACGAGCTAGAGCTTCCTCTCGCTGCAGCTACTGCTGCGGCTATCTCTCTGCTCTGCTCCAGCTATCAGCATCGTAGCGAAAAAAGGGGGACACCTAGGAGAGTAGTTGCGCGCAAGGAATGGCAATGGGAGGCAATGGGAGGTGGGCGCGCACAGGTGTGTGCGTGTGTGCGGGTGTTTTTTTTTTTTTTCCGAGGCGACGGGGAACTGCTTTAGGCACCATAAGGAGACACGTGTCTCCCCGTGTGTGGGACTCTCCAGATGTTGACATGTCAGAATTTACCCACTAAAACCCCGCCGCCTAATACTGCCACCGTGGAAACCGCCGGGAGGCATTACTTCGCGGTGGCAGTTGTTGCCTCAGAGGCCCTCCTCAGTGCCATCCGGCGCTACCTCATCCATCGGTGATGTCCACACCTCTTCTCTCGTCTGCCCTCCGGATGGAATTCAGCCTCTCAACGATGGTCGTGGCGAGTGTAACCACAGCGTCCCAGCCCTCCTGTGAGGCAATCATGCACTTGCCAATGCCCTCGGGCGTCAGGGAACCTTCCCATGAGGCCCGGAACTGCTCCCTCTCATTTTCGAACCTAGGGCATGAGAACAGTGCATGCTCCACATCTTCGTCGATTCCAGGGCATACCGGGCACTCCGCGCTATGATAAACGCGGATACGATGTAAGTAACTGCGGAAGCAGCCGTGTCCGGTAAGCACCTGCGTCAGATGGAATGTGACGAATCCATGTTTCCTGGTTATCCACTCCTCAACATCTGGTAGGACACGGTGGGTCCATCGGCCATCTTCTGCCAGATCCCATCGACGCTGCCACTCTTCAGTTGCCCCTCTAGACAATTGGCCATGGCGGCGACTCTGGCCCACGTCGTCTTCTTCGGCATGCTTACCTTCACGGTACTTAATGGATCTCTCGGTTGCCAGAAGGTCTACGGGAGGAAGTCCAGAAATCACCGAGAGAGCGCTGTCCGACACGGTTCGGTAGGCACGGGCCACCCTTAGCGCGGTAGTTCGGTAGGCCCCTCGGCAAGTGGCTCCGAAGGTCCTATGGCTACTCAGAGCTTCTGCCCAGATTGGGGCACCGTATAGTATTACGGATGTCACCACCGTAGAGAGAAGGGCCCGTCGCGGCTGCTTCGATCCTCCTATGTTGGGCATAATACCCGCCAGGGCGCGAGCCACTCCCGTTGCCTTTAACCCAGCATTTATAAGATGCTCCTTAAACGACAGCCGCGCATCTATCATCACCCCAAGATACTTAATAGTGTTTACAGTCTGAATCTTTTTGTCTTCGACCGTGAAGGTGGCGTACTTCCTCTTTTTCGTTCGTGAGATGAGCACCGCTTCCGTCTTCTCTGCCGCTAGACTCAGTCCGTGGTCAGTCAACCAGCTAGCTACCACTTCAATAGCCTCATCTCCGAGGTGTTGGATCTCATCGATACTCTTCGATACGACGATGAGCGCAACGTCGTGAGCGAAGGCCACCATCGAGGCTCCCTCTGGGAGCGGTTGTCTAAGTAGTCCGTCATAAAGGACGTTCCATCCAGGAGGGCCCAAGACCGAGCCTTGCGGGACGCCTCCTGTGATCTCGTAGGAGTGCGTGCCGTTATCGGTGTCATAGAGCAGGGTTCGATTTGCTAGGTAGCTCGAGATAACCCTACGAAGGTAGAGCGGTACCTTTAGTCGCTCCAAAGACTCCATAATGTGGTCCCACCTGGCCGAGTTGAACGCGTTTCGGATATCTAGGCCAATGACAGCGCACATTCTCTTTGTGCTCCGACTGCCGCTGATAGCGTCCGAAGCTACCGCTATCACTCGGCCGATGGCATCAATAGTTGAGCGTCCTTTCCGGAAGCCAAACTGATTATCGGATAGGCCACCCGACTCCAGTATCGCCGCGTCCAGCCTGGCACTTAGTACCCGCTCGAACAGTTTCCAGACAATATCCAGCATACAGACGTGTGTGCGGGTGTGCGTGTGTGCATGTGTGCGTGTGTGTGGGTGTGAGTGTGTGTGTGTGTGTGTGTGTGTGTGTGGGTGTGTGGGTGTGCGTGCGTGCTTGCGTGCGCGCGCGTGTGTGAGCCGTTTTATCTCAGGATCTATTTGATCGATTTTAACCGGACAGGTATCAATTTTTTGTGTTTTTCTTGTGTGAATGGTCGAAGGAAATCGACTTTTTGATACGCTGATGCATTTTTGTTATAATAAGTTATAATCTGTAAAAATTTGAATCCATTCTGTCGACTAGTTTTTGAGAAAAAAAATAAAAAATGAAAAAAATGTGTTTTGTATGAAGCACGTTTAATTTAGTAAAATTGACTTAATTGCTTTAAATTCCTTGTAGAGGTAGATTTGGGATAGCTCTCGGCTAAGTTCTTTAGGCTAAATGATTGGTCAATAAATTTCAGAGATATTTGAGGTTAAAATTTTCTTAACCTTTTTTTCAAATCGTAATTTCTCGAGAAAGCTTTGATGAATCAGCTCCAAATTTATAGACAATTTTGTGCGTGAGATTAGCAATATATGGGCAAATTTTCATCAAGATCGTTCGATTACTTTTTGAGAATTTGATATTTAAAATTTTCATATTTAGCAAAGTCATTTTCTTTGTCGCATGATAACTCGAGAAAAAAAATTGGTTTAATCATGTTAAAATATTATGGGGATGAAGAGTTTATATGTTTATCGCATAAGTCCTTTAGGTAAAAGAATTGTCTCATAATTTTGAGAGATACTTAACGATAAAAATTTTTTACGTATTCTTCAAAATCGTAATTTTTCAATGACGACTTAATGTGTCAGTTGGAAATTTATAGACTATTTTGTATGCAATATAGGCCATACCTATGTAAAATTTCATCCAGATTATAGGTTAGTTTTTGATATTTTTGATATTTAAAATTTTGGCATTTCTGGAAATGACTTTCTATCTTGCACAATAACTGAAGTAAAATTGAATTACTTTGAAATTTGATGGAGATCTAGATTTGGTGGAAATGTAGTTTGTATATTATTTATTACATAAATTGTTAGTGTAAAAGAAGTAGTTTATAAATTCGGCGCGGCTATTTGTACGACAGATTGTATTCATGGTATATCTATATATACAGATACGACGGAAACGCGTATCGTTTGAGTGCGGAAATTTTGATAGAACAGGTAAGAAAATAGTTACCACACAATAGGGGATATTATTTCTTTAGTCATCTATCAAAGTTTGTCTAATTTTCAAAATTTTCTAGTGTAATCCTTTCGTCTATTGATATATTTTGATATTAGGAAATCTGTCGTACAAATAGCATCAGCCTTATAAATTTCATAAGTATTTGAGGTTAAAACTGTTAATAATGTTTTAGCCATCTTTTGAAATTGTAATTTTTCGGAAATAGTTTTATGTATATGTTACTAGGAAGTGGAAATGACGGGCGGTACGCGCACGTGTTGATTACTTGCTATTGTTTTTTATTGGGGTAAATTTACAGCGAGCTCTGCAGAAACATGAAATTAGTCAGATATGCTGGCCAATTATTTTGAGTTTGAACTAATTTTTGGAATAATCACGATTTGAAGAGAATATAGTAAGAATTATCCTCTCTCAATTTTGAGATAAAAATTTTGAAGTTGAAACGGGTATGGTTCATGGGCACATAATTTTGTATACACTCATTTTGCCTTTAGAAATTTATGTAAATATTTTTATTAGCTGCCACTGATATTTGTGCTTAGATAATATTTTATTTGCTTCTGTTTTTATGAGGATGTTGTAATACTCGTACTTTATCATTAATCCTGTTTTATCGGCTGAACACGTGAAAATCATTAATATTAGAAATAATTGAGTCTTAAACAAATTCAATAAAATAAGTGTGAAATTTCAAAAAATTTAAATAATAAGAAAAAAATATGGAATTTACAAACATTAATAAATAAATAAATCATTGAAAAAGTAAATTGGAATCGTCCAATGAGATTGCAGGATTTTAAAATTGACTATCCACGTTCGAAAAGATTCAACTTCTGTCGGATCTACTCTAATTTTTAAGAAAATTTAAAGAAAATCAATTTCCTGGTGAACTATCTTAAATTATATTTTAATTTAAACTAATTTTTCGAATAATCGCGATTTAAGAAGTGATTATAGTAAGAATTACCCTTACTAAATTTTGAGATAAAGATTTTAAAGTTTAAACGTTTGTGGTTCCCGGGCATCTAATTATATATACAGTCATTTTGCCTTCACAAAATTATGTAAATGTTTTTATTAGCTGCCACTGATATTTGTGTTTACATAATATTTTATTTGATTTTTTGTTTTATTAAGATGGTGTAAGAAATGATAAAATCAACAATCAACGATATTTTATTGAAAATAGAAGAAGATGACGAAAATTATAACGGACCATTAAAAAATCAAAATAATTTCAATTTTTATAATATGTACAGAATTATATATAATAATGATACACAATTATTGAATAATAATATATTTAAAATGTAAAAAATGGTGTTATTATGTATGATTTTGAAAATGTGAGTAAATTGATCTCTGGGTAGATAGCAATTTTTTAATTTTATATTTTAAGATATTTATTTTTTGTTAAATAAAATGAGTGTCAAATAACAAATAATTTCAATAATAAGAATAAAATATTCAGTTTTTTTAAATATTAATGAATTATTAAATCATTGAAAAAAAGGATAATGAATAAACGTATTTTATTATATATTTAAAATATATACTATACATATAGGAACGATATATTAATTTGGAGGAAGCTGCGTTACAATGAACATTTTTTTTTTTTTTTTATTGTAACTGTTTCCTTTTTTTGCTTAGCTTCTAATTTTGGTTTTATATTGTCATCTATTTTTAATTTTTTAATAATTTCTTTAATTTTCGATCTTGCTGTTTTCTTTCTTTGAGTTTCATTCTTTTCTGTTTTTTATCTTCAATTTTCTTTTCTTTTTCAAACTTTTCTTCTGCTGTTTAAAAAAATATTGCAACCAGTACTGCAATGTACAATGAAGATATGTGTAAGACACATTCGAGGTTAGATTTAGGTTAAGTATAAAATTTATGATGCATAAGCATAAAATATTAAAAAAAATAGAGGAATATAATATTGTCTGTATTAATGATGTAAATGAACACTTACTGTCCTGAATCAATAACTTAAAATTTGACTGAATCGAGGCCCTGACGAGTTTCCAACGATTGCGCAAACTCCATTCTCGAGTCCTAGTAATTAGATGCGGGATTTTGATAATGAAAATCAAAATATTTGTTAAAAATAATCATTTTCATGATTTCTATGGACTCCAATACGTTAAACAAACTTAACTTTATACAAAAATACAATTTTTTTATTAGTTAGGAGCTTGAGAAGTGCATCTTTAATCTTAGCCTAAACGTGTACGCAAGCAGTCATGGGCATGTAGCTTGTTACTGCTATATAATAATATTTTTTTAAAGAATATGATCGCGTACTGACGCAGTAGTTTGTAGGCTATCATGATAAATGATAATTCAGGATATCTTTTTAATTTTATTATATATGGCATTATCGTTTCTTAATTTTATTTTAATTGAAATGTGTGATACCATTCAACCACTGGTACTTGTCCAACTCCTGGAACGTTTACCTTACCCTTGATACCCTTGATGAAAATTAACATGAAAACCGAACATTGAACAACTTGCAAAGAAAGTCAATAAAGCCCTATATAGTTTGCGATTTATTAGGGCATTTACCACTGAGACCCTCCACAAAAGATTAGATAAGTCGTTAGTGCAACAACACTTGGACTACTGTACGGTGGTATACATGTGTTACGTCCTGCCAAAAATAGTTTTCTTTAAAATAATAAAAATTATTTTATTTCATTATTACATGAATCTCGTAAACCAATAACAGATTTCAGAAAAAAAAGAAAAAAATTTGGAATTCAAAATATTGTATAATTCCATCATTTTTCTTTTCCTTTATTACTCTGGATTTATTAATAAGAGATTAGAGATCCGATTCTCAATAGTTTTAAAATACAGAAGAGCACTGTTACCTAAGTACTTTTAGATACCAATCTTTTCGAATTAGAAAAATTGGCATAGTACCTCTTTTCACAATTATTTTGATTTCAACAATATAGAAAAATATATTGGAGCTTGATACAGTTTCCTTTATTTTTTCAGAATATAGAAAAAAAATATATATAAGATTCAGTTTTGTAAATAAAACTTGGAATCTTGTTGTAACCTTTAGTATTGTATGTTTCCTTTTCAAAGTATAAAATTTCGACACTTTACTCTTAGTAATAAGGCAATTATGTTGTAAAATTTTATCTGGCATTTAAAAAGTGAGACGCTCTTGTATCATTCATTTCAAACGCAATATTTAAGAAATGCTCACTATTTCCTCGCATCCAACAATCATCGGATTAGAT
This sequence comes from Torymus aiolomorphi, assembly GCA_036365515.1. Taxonomy (NCBI): domain Eukaryota; kingdom Metazoa; phylum Arthropoda; class Insecta; order Hymenoptera; family Torymidae; genus Torymus; species Torymus aiolomorphi. Next base: position 90,884,564 of record CM070875.1, on the reverse strand, counting down.
CATTTTAGAATTTGTTCATCCTCAAACATTTTCTTTGTTTAGGGTCATAAAAACTCAGATCCAAAATTTTCGGCCGCATGAGAAATCCCAAACGCAAACATCTCGAAGTAAGGGTACAACGCTTCCTTCTTCGTCGTGGGTCATAAAGTTTTTTTTCGTTTCCTTCCTCTTACGATAGCCTCAGTAAACACTAGCCAGACTCAAACATCTGTAAGCGGTAATTTTCCAGAACCCGAGTACGCGTCGGAATTTCTTAGCCACTCCAAAAACAATAAACTGGGGAAACCCTGTAATTACGCACGACAGCGTGTTTCCTTCTCGCTCGCTTTCCAGAATTTTCTGCTACCCACGCTTATACTGGATTTTTCTCTTAACACGTTTATAAACAGCGGATGCAATTCTAATTCTTTTAGGTAAAATAACAACAGGCAATAGGTCCAATCTTATCCTTTGTTTCGAAAATTAAATCAAGAAACATTCAACAAAAATGCAAACTTTTATGTATGTGCTTTTCCTTCAATTTTTAGTTTTTCATGATTCATAAATCAAGAACTCGAGGGTAGTAACACTCCTATTATAACACACCCAGGTTGGTTTACATAATTAAACTATTATGTAATCAGCAGTTAGAGGCCAATTATAACTAAGTTAGTTTGTTTATAATTCAAGTATACATTAATATCGATAAGTTTTTGTTAGATTAGTTGAAATATATATAGGCTACGAAAATTTTTAGGTCGAAATTCTGTTGGATTTAATTTATTATGTTAATCAAACATTAGATTTATGTCAACTGAGATAGTTTATTTTAGAATTATATGTTAAGTCTAAAGTTGTAAAGGTATAAGGTATCCGTTATAATCTATTCAAATTTTTGTACATACTGTAACTGTATTAGAATCTATATAAATTTAGTTATTTTCATAATTACAATTTTTTAATTTTAATTTATGCTCTAAATATGTTAAAATTTATAGTTTATATTCGTCACGAGTTCCAATCTAGTTGTAAAAGAATATAAATTCTAAATTTGTTTATATCATCGGAAAATCACTACATTTAATTTTAAGTCTAAATTTACTAATATTAAGATTTTTGTATTTTGTATATTAAACCAGCATACTGATAATAATAGTTACATACATGCATATACCAACCACAAACAAGAACATAAAATTCAAAATTCTGTTTGCAATTTACGTTTAAGTTATCGCCACCTTTATACACCAAAACAATATTTTTATTCGCGCATTTGATTGACCGCTAGTGGCTACCTACACAGCATGTATTAATTCTGAAAGGATTCTGAAAGAATGCATGAAATAATTTTATTCTTTCAGAAATCATTCAGTGAAAGGATTCTGTAATAATGCTATGTCCGGGGTATTTTCCTTTCAGAATTAATTCAATGGAATAATTCAAAAATAATTTATAATATCATTGCAAAATTTATTCAATAAAAGATTTCTGAAAGGATTCATGGATTATTACCAAAAGGTTACTAAAAGATATTTCAAAATTATTTCCTGAAATAATTCTGAAAGGAAAATACCCCGGACATAGCATCATTACAGAATCCTTTCACTGAATGATTTCTGAAAGAATCTTTCAGAATCCTTTCAGAATTAATATCACATATTATTGCAGAATCCTTTCAATGAAAGATGTCTGAAAGGATTCAGGAATTAATTTTGTGAATTAATTCGAAAATATTATGAAAATATAACTAACAAGAAATTTGGAAGACGGATAAATCCCGTATTATTACAGAATCCTTCCAATGAAAGATGTCTCAAAGGATTCAGGAATTAATTTGTGAATTAATTCCTGAATCCTTTCAGACATCTTTCATTGAAAGGATTCTGTAATAATACGTGATTTATACTGTTCGAAATTTCTTTTTAGTAATATTTCCATAATATTTTCGAATTAATTCACAAAATTAATTCTGAATCCTTTCAGACATCTTTCATTGGAAGGATTCTGCAATAATACGTTATTTATACTCTTTGAAATTTCTTTTTAGTAATATTTCCATAATATTTTCGAATTAATTCACAAAATTAATTCCTGAATCCTTTCAATGAAAGATGTATGAAAGGATTCAGGAATTAATATTGTGAATTAATTAGAAAATATTATGGAAATATTACTACAAGAAATTTGAAGAGGATAAATCCCGTATTATTACAGAATCCTTCCAATGAAGGATGTCTGAAAGGATTCAGGAATTAATTTTGTGAATTAATTCGAAAATATAATGGAAATATTACTAACAAAAAATTTCGAAGGTTATAAAATCATGTATTATTGCAGAATCCTTTGAATGAAAGATTTTTGGAAGGATGCAGGAATAAATATTGTGAATTAATTAGAAAATATTTAGTAAATATTACTAACAATAAATTTCGAAGGGTATATATAATCCCGTATTTGAAGGTACATTTTTATAATTTAGAATATTATTTAAATAATATTCTAACTATTTTTACATATATTTACATTGTTAATAATTTTACACTATTTTATCGCAGAAAAAAACGCAGAAAAATTTTTTACATGATGGAGATTCGAACCCGGGTCGCTTGGGTACTACACAAATACGCTATCCATTACGCTATCGCTCGCTTGTTAGATCATTTCATTTTTTTCATTATATACTGCAATATGAGTGATACGATACATTAGAAAATTTATTCTTAATATTACTTTATTTTTTAATATTAACTTTGATCAATTAATTCATAGTTATTTAATACTTTTAGTTTATTAAATATGATATTAAGTCGATGTGAAATGTGTGTGTATAAAGGGAGCTCTTCCTTACCGACGTTATGAGTTTTTACATTTTTTTGATCTTAGATTCAACTTTTGATGAATGAAGCTCTTCACTGCACTCCGTAATTGCATAAATAATACACCTATAAATTTTTCAGAAATTCTGTTCATTATTTTTCATAAAAAACTGGTAGAAAATTTTTCAACCCGTTTCCTGTAAAATCTATAACGAGCAATAACTTGAAAATTTACACATAGTGTATTTTTGTCATTACGAAGGGCAATAAAGAGCTCTTTCCCGAAATTCGATAAAAATAAAAAATGATAATTGCATATAATGCAGAGATGAATAGAATGAGCTCTACCTTACCGACGTTATTATTATTTGTAGTGTTTTCAATTTAGAATCAACTTTTAGAGTCAAAGGCTCTTTACTCTTGGCAGACGTATAAATAATATTTCTGTCGATTTTGAGGGGACTTCTAAACATTGTCATACTGAAAGAATACTATTATGAATAATAATAAAAAATATTGCTTATTTTAAGTACCTATATTATTCATCTTTAAATGTTTTTTTTCCTTTTATTTTAAGTTTTTATATTCTTACATTAACTTTTCAAATTAATATTTTTCGCAATTAGTAAATGTTTCAATCTATCTTAGTTCACAAAAACGAAAAATTATATACCCCCCACACATTTTAATACGTTCTTTAATAGGATCATACGAATGTAGAAAACAATGGACGACTAAATCCGATCATTATCCAATCATTTCATTTTTTTTCATTATATAGTGCAAAATGACTGACAAAATAAATTAGAATATTTATTTCTAATATTTCTTTATTTTTTAATATTAACTTTGTTTAATTAGTATATACTTATTTAGTAAGTTTTGTTTATTAAATATTGTATTAATTAGGACTTATTTGATTGAAACAAATTCGAATTAAAAACAAAATAAATACATTATACGATGCCTCTTATATACGGACGCTGCCCTTTTCGTGTTGAATACTTGCAATAATTTCTGAACTATTTTATGTTTTCTTTCAAAAAATCTTTTCAAGGTTCTTTCAGGAAGAATTCGTGTAAATATCTTTTTTGCTATTGTGTTTTAAAAAATTTTATTGTAACAATCTTTTTCAAATGAATTCTAAATTATTTCTTGTATTAATTCACGTGAGTTTCCCGCAACATTTCATGAAATAATTCATGAAATTATTTTCAATAGATATTGAATTATCTTTGTGAATGATTAATTTTTATCATTCTGAAATTATTTCTGAATTATTTCGTGATATAATTCTTGACATGATTGCTGAATTGTTATGTTTTCTTTAAAAAAATCTATTAATTCACACGAGTTTCCCGGAAGATTTCATGAAATAATTCATGTAAGATTTTTGAATAGATATTGAATTATTTTTGTGAATGATTAATTTGTATCTTTCTGAAATTATTTCTGAATTATTGCATGAAAGAATACTTGCAATAATTTCGAAATTATTTTATGTATTCTTTCAAAAAATCTTTTCGAAGTCCTTTCAGAATTAATTCGTGTAATTATTTTTTTTGGTATTTTGTTTTAAAAATTTTATTTTAAAAATCTTTTTCAAAAGAATTCAAAATTATTTCTTGTATTAATTCACACGAGTTTCCCAGAAGATTTCATCAAATAATTCATGTAAGATTTTTGAATAGATACTGAATTATTTTTGTGAATGATTAATTTGTATCTTTCTAAAATTATTTCTGAATTATTGCATGAAAGAATACTTGCAATAATTTGGAAATTATTTTATGTATTCTTTCAAAAAATCTTTTCAAAGTCCTTTCAGAATTAATTCGTGTAATTATTTTTTTTGCTATTTTGTTTTAAAAAATTTTATTCTAAAAATCTTTTTCAAAAGAATTCAAAATTATTTCTTGTATTAATTCACACGAGTTTCCCAGAAGATTTCATGAAATAATTCATGTAAGATTTTTGAATAGATACTGAATTATTTTTGTGAATGATTAATTTGTATCTTTCTGAAATTATTTCTGAATTATTGCATGAAAGAATACTTGCAATAATTTCGAAATTATTTTATGTATTCTTTCAAAAAATCTTTTCGAAGTCCTTTCAGAATTAATTCGTGTAATTATTTTTTTTGGTATTTTGTTTTAAAAATTTTATTTTAAAAATCTTTTTCAAAAGAATTCAAAATTATTTCTTGTATTAATTCACACGAGTTTCCCAGAAGATTTCATCAAATAATTCATGTAAGATTTTTGAATAGATACTGAATTATTTTTGTGAATGATTAATTTGTATCTTTCTAAAATTATTTCTGAATTATTGCATGAAAGAATACTTGCAATAATTTGGAAATTATTTTATGTATTCTTTCAAAAAATCTTTTCAAAGTCCTTTCAGAATTAATTCGTGTAATTATTTTTTTTGCTATTTTGTTTTAAAAAATTTTATTCTAAAAATCTTTTTCAAAAGAATTCAAAATTATTTCTTGTATTAATTCAGACGAGTTTCCCAGAAGATTTCATGAAATAATTCATGTTAGATTTTTGAATAGATACTGAATTATTTTTGTGAATGATTAATTTGTATCTTTCTGAAATTATTTCTGAATTATTGCATGAAAGAATACTTGCAATAATTTCGAAATTATTTTATGTATTCTTTCAAAAAATCTTTTCAAAGTCCTTTCAGAATTAATTCATGTAATTCTTTTTTTTGCTATTTTGTTTTAAAAAATTTTATTCTAAAAATCTTTTCAAAGTCCTTTCAGAATTAATTCGTGTAATTATTTTTTTTGCTATTTTGTTTTAAAAAATTTTATTCTAAAAATCTTTTTCAAAACAATTCTAAATTATTTCTTGTATTAATTCACACGAGTTTCCCAGAAGATTTCATCAAATAATTCATGTAAGATTTTTGAATAGATACTGAATTATTTTTGTGAATGATTAATTTGTATCTTTCTAAAATTATTTCTGAATTATTGCATGAAAGAATACTTGCAATAATTTCGAAATTATGTTATGTATTCTTTCAAAAAATCTTTTCAAAGTCATTTCAGAATTAATTCGTGTAATTTTTTTTTTTGCTATTTTGTTTTAAAAAATTTTATTTTAAAAATCTTTTTCAAAAGAATTCAAAATTATTTCTTGTATTAATTCACACGAGTTTCCCAGAAGATTTCATGAAATAATTCATGTAAGATTTTTGAATAGATACTGAATTATTTTTGTGAATGATTAATTTGTATCTTTCTAAAATTATTTCTGAATTATTGCATGAAAGAATACTTGCAATAATTTCGAAATTATTTTATGTATTCTTTCAAAAAATCTTTTCAAAGTCCTTTCAGAATTAATTCGTGTAATTATTTTTTTTGCTATTTTGTTTTAAAAAATTTTATTCTAAAAATCTTTTTCAAAAGAATTCAAAATTATTTCTTGTATTAATTCACACGAGTTTCCCAGAAGATTTCATGAAATAATTCATGTAAGATTTTTGAATAGATATTGAATTATTTTTGTGAATGATTAATTTGTATCTTTCTGAAATTATTTCTGAATTATTGCATGAAAGAATACTTGCAATAATTTCGAAATTATTTTATGTATTCTTTCAAAAAATCTTTTCAAAGTCCTTTCAGAATTAATTCGTGTAATTATTTTTTTTGCTATTTTGTTTTAAAAAATTTTATTCTTAAAATCTTTTTCAAAAGAATTCAAAATTATTTCTTGTATTAATTCACACGAGTTTCCCAGAAGATTTCATGAAATAATTCATGTAAGATTTTGAATAGATATTGAATTATTTTTGTGAATGATTAATTTGTATCTTTCTGAAATTATTTCTGAATTATTGCATGAAAGAATACTTGCAATAATTTCGAAATTATTTTATGTATTCTTTCAAAAAATCTTTTCAAAGTCCTTTCAGAATTAATTCGTGTAATTATTTTTTGGTAACACTTTTTTTATTTTTTTGGAAGATTTTTGAAAGTATTTTGTAAGGATTCCATATATTATTTTAAAAATTAATTTAAAATTAATTTTTTTTCCTTTTAAAATTCTTTCTAAATCATTTCAATGTATTAATTCATGAATTATTTCATGTAATTATTTCAGTTTTCTTTCATGCTGTATGGGTAATGTACGAAATAAAGGTGTAGATGCATGCATAATTATCCTTATACGATTTCGTATTTAAAACTGTTTTGTTTAAAATAAAAACTCTGTACACAAATAATCTACTTTGGGTAATGTTTAATTACGGAATAATTATAATTTATTGCAACATTCATCCTTCAGATGCTTTCATTAATCAATTTTTCTAATAATTTTCAATTTTCAATTAATAAATCTTCATATTTTAACGTAAATTCTTTTTAATTAGTCATGGGACCGCCCAGTTCTTATACGTATTTAAAGTTTTCATATTAAAAATTATTTATTATAAAAAAACATTATGACAAAGTGGGTTATTTATCTTGATACTGAATGTAAGACAATAAAAATTCTCTTTTATTGACTAACAATCAATTCATACACGGAGAGAAATTTTAGAGTAAAAATTACCAAGGTGCCTTGGTAGCGCATGGATAGACTGTCAAAGCCGTGATATTCCCAGGTTTCTAATACAATTTATAAGTTTCCCAGGAGAAACTACCATAACCACTTAAAAAAATACCAAATTATCGGAATAAAAATTACCAGACACACTGGTAAAAATTGAGATCTAGTCATTTTTACAAGGTAACCTAAGAATTTTTACTAAGAAAACTGATAAATTTTACCAAATAACCTGGTATTTGTGTATTCGCGCATGCGCACTGCGCATTATTGTGTTTCAGAAGATTGATACTAGAGGCGTGCGCGACGTTAAAATGAAAACAATACACATATTTTCAGTAAGTAATAACGGCGATTCAAATGACTGTTGGTAACAGCTTCCGCGGCGCAGTCGGTAGAACGTCGGACTCTCAACCCAAAGATCGTCGGATCGAATCCCGCTTCCGTAAAAATTTTTTTTCAGTTTAATGTTTTTTCATCCTTATTTCTGTTTCTATTTCTATATTAAAATACTATATATTCATCAATATGGATTAAAGAAGTTCATTTTTTTAATTTAAATTAACAAAAAAAAATTTTACCAAGGCACTTTGGTAAAAAGTTTGAAATTGTCAGTCTGTCCATCCATTATCATAGAAACTGGTAATTTTGTCTCGAATATTTGTAATTTTTACTACAAAATTTCTCTCCGTGTAGCGTTTATGCATAATGACTCCTCATTATCGAATCCTAGCGCCCGATTTTGAATGAGGGTTGGTCCCAAAAATCTGAAGACCAATAGCATCCCTCGGCGTCTAAGATAAGGGAGGCGGCTTCGTCTTTTCTTTGTCAAAAAACTGACGTTTCGATCATTAATTCATTATTTAAAAAACGATCCTGACATAATTTTTGGACGCACTCACCGGATCATTGTACCTGATGCCCCCCCCCCCCCCCACCGACCAGAATCCGCTCGCAAGCCTCTAGTTACAGTTAAGTCTGAAAAGGAGCTAAAATAATCTAATTTGACTGGCCTATTAGCCCAGCTCGTTCATTTACGCGTCCACTCACTCTAGTTCAATTTCAGACCCCGTGTTCAATCCTAGCCCCGCCGAGTGTGCGAACACTCGCGGGAGCGATTTTTATATTTTCGCACTCATCTCACAGCCCTCAACCGGAGAGGATCTCTTCTAATTTTCATTCATATTTTTACTCGAATTTTCAAACGCACTCCACGAAGCGAGTCGCTATTTCAAAGACAATAAAATACGTTCAAATAATTTGCTTGTTAAACTTATTACCGTGCAAAGCTAATATTCACTTATATTTAAATAAAATTGAATACATATAAAACAAAAATACTGGCGTTAGATTTGATTTTTTCTTAATTCACTTAATAACAAATAAAACAGCACCTTTTATATAAAATTGTAAACGGAGGCAACAGACCAACAGAATCCGTCAAGGATCAAGGATAAATAAAAGTAAGTAGATTTAAAAAAAATATTGCTATCTTATTCTATCTCTTCCAGCCAGTTCAGTCTATTTTTCCAAATATAAACCCCATTTCATGTAAAGTAAATCGTGTTTTCGTAACCGCGTTCCACTAAAACAAAGTGTTTCTTCTACAAATCTATCCATCTTTCTAAAACGATCCCAATTTTTACCGCGTAAAATTATACTACAAAATTTCGGATGTTAGTCTGGGTAACCACTCCCGTTTAAACATCCGTCTTTTTGTAGTCAAATAAACAAAACCGAGTCGCAAAAAAATTTAACTTCAATTCTTAGTTTTACAACCGTGTCGCGCCTTATTGCTGTCCATACCTTCTATCCTATCCTGTAAAGTAGTATCTGGCTCTAGCCCGAGCTAGTAGGTTTCTCGAAATCTAGGCTCAAAAGTGAGCACCATAGTTTTATTAATTTAAAACCAACAGTCGGGTTTTCCATCGTAAACCTGATGTAACAAATTTGGAGGCCCCGGAGGGATAATAGATACAAATACTAGGTAGGATCAATTTTATGTTAGGGCAAAAAGTTTATAGGTTGAAAGAAAACTTATTGTGTTTTCAAATTTAAAAACAGAAAAAAATATTAAACAAAATTTTAAGAGAAAGAAAACTAATTAATTAAGTTTAAAATAAAATGAAACCAAGTTAAATTAAAATAAGAAAAATTAATTTTTCAAATTAAGTCTACGCCCCAAAGCCTCTGTGTCACAAAAGGATAACCACGCGCAACGGCCTCTCGACCAATTTAAAAACTAGAGTTATAACTAAGTTTTACGAAATTAAAAATTACGAGTGAATTAAAAATATATTCACTTATTTTTTCTAAATCATAATAAATTGAAATGAATTCAAAAGAAGAAAGTATTAAAATTACTAAATCTCTATGTTGAGAAAAGTAATCTTGTAAACTTCTATTTTATTAAATCAAAATTAAAAAAAAAAAATCCTCTATAAAAATTAGAGAAGAGAAGTATTATTAAACTTCTACAAAATTTACTAAATCGAAAAATAAAAGTTTACTAAATCTACAAACTTATGAATCCTCTATAAAATTAGGGAAGAGAAGTCTTTTTACACTTCTATTTTTATTAAATCAAAATTTATGAATCCTCTACAAAGTTAGGGAAGAGAGGTACTATTATACTTCTATTTTTATGAATCCTCTACAAAATTAGGGAAGAGAAGTCTTTTTACACTTCTATTTCTACTAAATCAAAACTTTTGAATTCTCTATAAAATTAGGGAAGAGAAGTCTTATTACACTTCTACAAAAAAACAAAAACATACTAAATCTACAGAATTTAAACTACTACAAATTTTACTAAATCTTTGAATCCTCTATAAAATTAGAGAAGGGAAGTTTCATTAAACTTCTATACAAAATTATATTAAATCCACAATTATATTAAATCTAAAAACAAAATTGACTAAATCTACAAAATCTAAAAACCCTCTATAAAATTTGAGAAGAGAAGTATATTAAACTTCTATACAGATGTATTAAATCTAAAAAACAAAAATGACTGAATTTTAAAAATTTTAAAACTCCTCTATAAAAATTAGAGAAGAGTGGTTTTATTAAAACATCTATAGAAAATTATATTAAATCTAAAAATTTAATTTACCAAATCTACAAATATAAAAATCTTCTATTATTGGGAAGAGAAATTAAGAAAAATAACTTCTAAAGAAATTTTATTACCAAATCCACGATATTTTGAAAAACAAACAAACAAAAAATGTTTTTTTTTATATACCAAAAGATTTCAAACTTTTACTCATAAAACTGAATTTTATTTACTAAATTTTCACTCGAATTCAAAAAGTTAAAAATAATATTCGAATACTTTCTTTTTCTAAATTGCTTCCTCCTAGAGGAAGCTTTGTGATAGTAAATTTTTGAGTTGTTGTAAAAACATGTTATAATTGTGTTCCGAGGTGTTAGGAATCAAAATACATGGTTTTTGAAAAATGCTGAATGGATGTGTGTGTGTGTGTGTGTGTGTGTGTGTGTGTGTGTGTGTGTGTGTGTGTGTGTGCGTGTGTGTGTGTGTGTGTACGCCTGGATCTGAGCTTCTACTCGGTCGATTTTGACCGGACAGGACTCATTTTTTTTATTTTTTTTTACGTGATGGCGGGTCAAAAATCCGTTTTTTGATTGGGGCGATCCGTTTTTGTTTTTTTTCAAATTTTCGATTTTCTAAAAACTGTTTTTTGATTTTTTTTAATGATAAGATCGAGTTATTCGAATCATTGCCTAAAACGTTTTAGCAAAGTTTTCGCAACGTTTCTAATACGGAATAGACACCGTGAAAAAGCATTTCAAGAAATGTTACTGAAAGGTTTTCCAAAGTCTTCCCGAAATTTTTTTTGAAAAAATTCTTAAAGAAACATTTCATGAAATATTACGAAAAGGTTTTCAAAAGCTTTCTTAGAAAGATTTTTTTATGAAACTGAAAATGTATAAAATATTTGTGAAAACTTTCAAAAATATTTCACGAAGGTTATAAGGAAACATTTCAAAAACTTTTTCTGTATCATTGCCTAAAACGTTTTAGCAAAGTTTTCGCAACGTTTCTGATACGGAATAGACACCGTGAAAAAGCATTTCAAGGAATGTTACTGCAAGGTTTTTCAAAGCTTTCCAGAAAGTTATCTCGCAAACATTCTGTAAAGAAACATTTCATGAAATATTACGAAAAGTTTTCAAAAAGATTTCTTGGAAAAATTTTTTGTGATACTGAAAATGTATAAAATATTTGTAAAACCTTGCCAAAATATTTCACGAAAGGTTATAAGGAAACATTTTAAAAACATTTCCTGTATCATTGTCTGAAACATTTTAGCAAAGTTTACGTAACGTTTTGGTTACGAAATAGACATCGTGAAAAAGCATTTCAAGAAATGTTACTGCAAGGTTTTCCAAAGCCTTCCCGAAATTTTTTTGAAAAACTTCTCTAAAGAAACATTTTATGAAATATTATAAAAAGGTTTTCAAAACCTTTCTTAGAAAATTTTTTTTATGATACTGAAAATGTATAAAATATTTATGAAACCTTTCAAAAATATTTCACGAAAGGTTATAAGGAAACATTTCAAAAACTTTTTCTGTATCATTGCCTAAAACGTTTTAGTAAAGTTTTCGCAACGTTTCTGATACGGATTAGACACAGTGAAAAAGCAATTCAAGTAATGTTACTGCAAAGTTTTTCAAAGCTTTCCAGAAAGTTATCTCGCAAACATTCTGTAAAGAAACATTTCATGAAATATTACGAAAAGTTTTCAAAAATATTTCTTGGAAATATTTTTTTATGATACTGAAAATGTATAAAATATTTGTGAAACCTTGCCAAAATATTTCACGAAAGGTTATAAGGAAACATTTTAAAAACTTTTTCTGTATCATTGCCTGAAACGTTTTAGCAAAGTTTACGCAACGTTTTGGTTACGAAATAGACATCGTGAAAAAGTATTTCAAGAAATGTTACTGCAAGGTTTTCCAAAGCGTTCCCGAAATTTTTTTTGAAAAAATTCTTAAAGAAACATTTCATGAAATATTACGAAAAGTTTTCAAAAATATTTCTTGGAAATATTTTTTTATGGTACTGAAAATGTATAAAATATTTGTGAAACCTTGCCAAAATATTTCACGAAAGGTTATAAGGAAACATTTTAAAAACATTTCCTGTATCATTGTCTGAAACGTTTTAGCAAAGTTTACGCAACGTTTTGGTTACGAAATAGACATCGTGAAAAAGCATTTCAAGAAATGTTACTGCAAGGTTTTCCAAAGCCTTCCCGAAATTTTTTTTGAAAAAATTCTTAAAGAAACATTTCATGAAATATTACGAAAAGGTTTTCAAAAGCTTTCTTAGAAAGATTTTTTTATGAAACTGAAAATGTATAAAATATTTGTGAAACCTTTCAAAAATATTTCACGAAGGTTATAAGGAAACATTTGAAAAACTTTTTCTGTATCATTGCCTAAAACGTTTTAGCAAAGTTTTCGCAACGTTTCTGATACGGAATAGACACCGTGAAAAAGCATTTCAAGAAATGTTACTGCAAGGTTTTCCAAAGCCTTCCCGAAATTTTTTTTGAAAAAATTCTTAAAGAAACATTTCATGAAATATTACGAAAAGGTTTTCAAAAGCTTTCTTAGAAAGATTTTTTTATGAAACTGAAAATGTATAAAATATTTGTGAAACCTTTCAAAAATATTTCTCGAAAGTTATAAGGAAATATTTCAAAAACTTTTTCTGTATCATTGCTTAAAACGTTTTAGCAAAGATTTCGCAACGTCTCTGATACGCAATATCGCACATAGCATGAAAAGTTTTGGTGAAACCTTTCAAGAGATATTTCATGAAAAGCTTGCCACAACCATGCAGCAATATTACAGAAACCTCTCACAAATATTTTCAGAAAGATTTCAGGAAACCTTACCGAAACATTTTAAAAACTTTTCAATGAATGTTAAAAGTAGACCATCAAAATATATTTCATGAAATAATACTGCGAGCTTTTCTAAAGCTTTCATGAAATCTTTCTTACAACGTCTCTGAAAAGAAACGTGTAATATTTCATGAAATATTATGGAAAGGTGTTGAAAAAATTTCTCAAAATATGTGTTTATTCCTACAGAACCATTCAAGAAACATTCTTAAAACCTTACAAAAATATTTCACGAAAGGTTATAAGGAAACCTTTCCAAAACATTTCCTGTCTCATTGTATGAAACGTTTTAGCAAAGTTTACGCAACGTTTTGCAAACGCACTTCAAGAAATGTTACTGCAAGGTTTTACAAAGCTTTCCCGGAATTTTTAGCGCAAACTTCCTATAAAGAAACATTTCATGAAATCTTACGAAAAGGTTTGAAAAAGATTTCTTGGAAGGATTTTTTTATGAAACTGAAAATTTTAAAAAATATTTCCGAAACCTTTTAAAAATATTTCACTAAAAGTTATAAGGAAGCTTTCAAAAACACTTCCTGTATCATTTTCTGAAACGTTTTATCAAAGTTTTCGCAACGTTTTGGATACCAAATTGACAGCGTAAAAACGCATTTCAAGAAAAGCTACAGCAAGGTTTTACAAAGCTTTCCCGAAATTTCTGTAGCAAACTTTCTATACAGAAACATTTCATGAAATGTTACGAAAAGGTTTGAAAAAGATTTCTTGGAAGGATTTTTTTATGAAACTGAAAATTTAAAAAAATATTTGTGAAACCTTTTAAAAATATTTCACTAAAAGTTATAAGGAAGCCTTCAAAAACAATTTCTGAAACATTTTCTGAAACCTTTTAGCAAAGTTTACGCAACGTTTGGATGCGATATTGACATCGTGAAAACGCATTTCAAGAAATGTTAACGCAAGGTTTTACAAGGTTTTCCCGAAATTTTTCTCGCAAACTTTCTATAAAGAAACCTTTCATGAAATGTTACGAAAAGGTTTGAAAAAGAATGCTTGGTAGAATTTTTTTATGAAACCGAAAATGTAAAAAAATATTTCCGAAACCTAGCAAAAATATTTCACGAAAAGTTATAAGGAAGCTTTCAAAAACATTTCCTGTATCATTTTCTGAAACGTTTTAGCAAAGTTTTAGCAACGTTTTGGATACGATATTGGCATCGTGAAAAGGCATTTCAAGAAATGATACTGCAAGGTTTTACAAGACTTTCCCGAATTTCTATAGCAAACCTTCTACAAAGAAACATTTCATGAAATGTTACGAAAAGGTTTGAAAAAGATTTCTTGGTAGGATTTTTTTATGAAACTGAAAATGTAAAAAATATTTCCGAAAGCTTTTAAAAATATTTCACGAAAAGTTATAAGAAACCCTTTCAAAAGAATTTCTGTATCATTGCTTCAAATATTTCCACAATGTTTTCGCAATTTTTTGATACGGTATAGACATCATGAAAATGCATTTCAAGAAATGTTACTGCAAGGATTTACAAGGCTTTCCCGAAATTTTTAGCGCAAATTTTCTATAAAGAAACATTTCATGAAATGTTACGAAAAGGTTTCAAAAAGATTTCTTGAAGTATTATTTTATGAAACCTGAAAATGTAAAAAAATATTTCCGAAACCATGCAAAAATATTTCACGAAAAGTTATAAGGAAGCCTTCAAAAACATTTTCTGAAACATTTTCTGAAACCTTTTAGTAAAGTTTACGCAACGTTTTGGATGCGATATTGACATCGTGAAAACGCATTTCAAGAAATGTTAATGCAAGGTTTTACAAGGCTTTCCCGAATTTTTTTCGGAAACTTTCTATAAACATTTCATATAATATTACGAAAAGCTTTCAAAAAGATTTCTTGGAAGTATTTTTTTATGAAACTGAAAATGTAAAAAAATATTTCTGAAACCATGCAAAAATATTTCCTTTCCCGAAAAGTTATAAGGAAGCTTTCAAAAAAATTTCCTGTATCATTTTCTGAAACGTTTTAGCAAAGTTTTCGCAACGTTTTCGATACGATATTGACAGCGTATAAACGCATTTCAAGAAATGTTACTGCAAGGATTTACGAAGCTTTCCCGAAATTTTTCTCGCAAACTTTCTCTAAAGAAATATTTCATGAAATGTTACGATAAGGTTTGAATAAGATTTCTTGGAAGAATTTTTTTATGAAAATGAAAATGTAAATAAATATTTCCGAAATCTTGCAAAAATATTTCGCGAAATGTTATAACGAAATCTTTCAAAAACATTTCCTGTATCATTTTCTGAAACGTTATTGCAAAGTTTTCGCAACGTTTTCGATATGCATTGACATCGTAAAAACGCATTTCAAGAAATATTACTGCAAGGATTTACGAAGATTTCCCGAAATTTTTCTTGCAAACTTTCTCTAAAGAAACATTTCATGAAATATTACGAAAACGTTTCATAAGTTTACTTGGAAAGATTTTTTTATGAAACTGAAAATGTAAAAAAATATTTCGGAAAGCTTGCAAAATCATGTCACGAAAAGTTATAAGGAAGCTTTCAAAAACCTTTCCTGTATCATTCTTACACGCCCTCCGGTCTTAAAGCCATTTTAACTCAAACGTAGATCCCTAACTTATCGGCACATAAATATTATGTTTTTTATCACATCTAAAAAAAAATTTTAGGAAAAAGCGTTTTTTCACACCCACCGAAATTGGTTTAAGCATACTGTATTAAATTTCCAAATGATTCCATCCATTAGATTTTTCCAAAAACGTTTTCCAAATTAGTAATTAACCCGAACAAAGCATGAAACATTTCAAAATCCATTTTATAAAAATTTAATTAATGCAATGATTTAAAAATTTAATAGGGCATTTCACTTAATGTTATGTCGGAGAGCATGAAGAACGCTTTTTCTAAAATTCTTGTTTAAATACGATAAAAGAATTAAAGTTTAGGTGCCGGTAAGGTAGGGATCATGTCGGTACTTCACATGGCCTTAACAAAAGAATTAGTTGAGTCTATTAAATATCATAGTCGAAAGTACTCAATATGTTGTCTTCTAATCAAATGTTTGTAATTTTTATTCAAGTTTACTCTATACTTAGCTAAAATTAAAATTTTGTACGGTAGAAGCGTTGCGTAGCGTAGTGGTTAGAGCGTCAGCCTTGTAATCCGAGGGTCTCGAGTTCGATCCCACCTTAGGTCAAAATTTTTTTCTGCGTTTCTTCTGTAAGATAATTTGTAAATGCGAAATTGCGAGCGGATAATTAATATAAATTAATGCAAATATATAATAATTTAATATTAAAAAACATATCTGATATAATAACTATTCATATATATTAAGTTGCAGGAGTTCAGGAAAGATCATCAACTTGAAAAGTCTACAAGGAAAAAACTTGTTTTCAAAATTGTTAAAAAAAAATATTAAAACATTTCTATTTCCGATTTCTTTTGAAAAATATTTTTTTAAATCTTTTTAAAATGTTTCAAAAACCTTACTTGATGGTTTTGAGGCCTCTTAGAAACTTGCGTAAAACATTGTCGTATCCTTTCAGAAATATTTCACAGAACTTTTCAGGAAATCTTTCCAATATCTTTCACAAAATATTTCGTGAAATATTTTTTAAATATTTCAAAAACCTTATGTGATGATTTGGCAACCTCTTAGAAACTTGCGTAAAACATGGTCGTAACCTTTCAGAAATATTTCACAGAACTTTTCAGGAAACCTTTCGAAAAATATTTTTGTAAATCTTTTTGAAATATTTCAGAAACCTTTCGTGATGGTTTAGAGACCTCTTAGAAACTTGCGTAAAACATTGTCGTAACATTTCAGAAATATTTCACAGAACTTTTTCAGGAAACCTTTCAGATACCTTTCGAAAAATATTTTTGTAAATCTTTTTAAAATATTTCAGAAACCTTTCGTCATAGTTTTCAGACCTCTTAGAAACTTGCATAAAACATTGTCGTAACATTTCAGAAATATTTCACAGAACTTATTAGGAAACCATTAAGATACCTTTCGAAAAATGTTTTTTTAAAACTTTTTGAAATATTTTGAAAAGTTTTCGTGATGGTTTTGAGACCTCTTAGAAACTTGTGTAGAACATTGTCGTAACTTTTCAGAAATATTTCACAGAACTTTTCAGGAAACCTTTCAGATACCTTTCGAAAAATATTTTTGAAAACTTGTTGAAATATTTTGAAAAGTTTTCGTAATGTGTTGAGACATCTGAGGCACTTGCATAAAATATTGTCACAACCTTTCAGAAATATGTCTTGTAACTTTTCAGGAAAAGCTTTCAGAAAATATTTCCAGAATTCTTTTTAAAACGATTTAAAAACCTTTCATGAAATTTTTGGGCATCTGAGGTACTTTCCTGAAACATTGTCAAAACCTTTTAGAAAACTTTCATGTAACCTTTTAGGAAAGGTGTCAAATATATTTCAAGAAATATTTTTGAACGTTTATTGCACGGACATATGAACCTTTTAGAAACCTTTTTCCGAAATATTTTTGCAAGGTTTCCAACCTTTCATGAAACCTTTTGAAAACCTTTCGAAAATATTTTTCGAAAACTTGTTGAAATATTTTGAAAAGTTTTCGTAATGTGTTGAGACATCTGAGGCACTTGCACAAAATATTGTCACAACCTTTCAGAAATATGTCTTGTAACTTTTCAGGAAAAGCTTTCAGAAAATATTTCCAGAATTCTTTTTAAAACGATTTAAAAACCTTTCATGAAATTTTTGGGCATCTGAGGCACTTTCCTGAAACATTGTCAAAACCTTTTAGAAAACTTTCATGTAACCTTTTAGGAAAGGTGTCAAATATATTTCAAGAAATATTTTTGAACGTTTATTGCACGGACATATGAACCTTTTAGAAACCTTTTTCCGAAATATTTTTGCAAGGTTTCCAACCTTTCATGAAACTTTTTGAAAACCTTGCAGAAACATTTCGTGCTATGTGGGTAAGCAGTTCATTATCGCATCGTGAGGTTAGCGCACGAGCGTAGCAAGTGCGATAAACACGGTGAAATAATGGACTACATATCGCACGGATATTTCTTTTTTATTAAATTATACCTACTTCTAGAAAGATGAAATTTGCTTAAAAAAACATACGATGCCTGAAATACATTATAGAAGCAGAGTTCTATTATTTTTATACTTAAGCACATTTACGCCAACACTGAATGATGAGTACACCTGCACTGGAAAAAAATGTTGCTAAAACCAAGTAAATATATTTACTTAAAATTAGTTTACTTAACGTTAGCAAATATTTGTTTATATTAAGCAGCATCAAATTCATTTAAGTAAATATTTCTTTGATCTTCATAATTCATTCTCTTGTCTGGAATTCAAGTAAAGTTTTACTTAAATGCAATATTACTTACTGAATTCAAATAAATCCCTTATTAAGATACGAAATCCATATTTGTTAGAATGCAATTTCAAACTTTTAGTAAATTATTTCTTTAAATCTAAATTTAAGGATTTTAAATTTACAAAACCTTTACTTGAAATAAGTATTTAAAAAATATGTTCCAAATTACCAAATATAAACAAATCATTTGTTGTTCTAATAATCTCTTAATCAATGTTACATAGTTCCAATTAAATATTTGCTTGACTTAAGTACTTTGGTTTTTAAAAAGATCCATTAATATCCATTATTTTCTAAGTAAATATTTTCTTAATCAAAGTTAAGATTTCCTCAAATAGAATAAGCAAAAATTATTTGGTTGTTTTAAATAAATCACTTTGTAAAATTAAATAATCATATTTATTGGAACATAGTTTCAAATTTTTACCAAAATCATTTCATTTAAATAAATAAGAAGATTGAGGCCACAAAATGCTTTTTTAGTCCCACAAAATATGTATTTGATCCAAGTAACTAAATTAATTCAATTTCTCACGACGAAATTAGTAGATTTGAACAATTAGTTTATTTAATGTAACTAAATTACTATTTAGTACACACAAATGTTTTTAAATCACAATACTCACATGCTAATAAATATATAATTGCTTTAAATAATTAGAAAATTGTATATACGAAATATTTTTTTAATCCTAAAAAATATCTATTAGATAATAGTAAATAATTTCATTACATGTTTCACAACGAAATTAATAAATTTGAACAATTAGTTTATTTAAAGTAACTAAATTACTATTTAGTACACATAAATATGTTTTTAAATCACAACGTAATCAAACTAATAAATATATATTTATTCTGAATAAGGAAGAAAATTGAGTATACAAACTACTTTTTTAGACCCACAAAATATGATTTGATCCAAGTAACTAAATTAGTTCAATTTCTCACGACGAAATTAGTAGATTTGAATAATTAGTTTATTTAATGTAACTAAATTACTATTTAGTACACACAAATGTTTTTAAATCACAATACTCACATGCTAATAAATATATAATTCCTTTAAATAATTAGAAAATTGTAGATACGAAATATTTTTTTAATCCTAAAAAATATCTATTTGATAGTAGTAAATAATATAATTAGATGTTTATCCACCAAATTAGTAGATTCAATAAATGAGTTTATTTAAAACAACTAAATTACTATTTAGTACACACAAATGTTTTTAAATCACAACGTAATCAAACTAATAAATATATATTTATTTTGAATAAGGAAGAAAATGGGGTCACAAAATGCTTTTTTAGATCCACAAAATGCTTTTTTAGATCCATAAAATATGTATTTGATCGCTGTAACCAATTTAATTAAATTTCTCACAACGAAATTAGTATTGAACAATTAGTTTATTTAATGTAACTAAAGTTAGGATTTAAACAATTAGTTTATTTAATGTAACTAAATTACTATGTAGTACACACAAATGTTTTTAAATCACAATACTCACATGCTAATAAATATATAATTCCTTTAAATAATTAGAAAATTGTAGATACGAAATATTTTTTTAATCCTAAAAAATATCTATTTGATAGTAGTAAATAATATAATTAGATGTTTATCCACCAAATTAGTAGATTCAATAAATGAGTTTATTTAAAACAGCTAAATTACTATTTAGTATACACAAATGTTTTTAAATCACAACGTAATCAAACTAATAAATATATATTTATTTTGAATAAGGAAGAAAATTGGGGTCACAAAATGCTTTTTTAGACCCACAAAATATGTATTTGATCGCAGTAACTAAATTAATTAAATTTTTCACAACGAAATTAGTAGATTTGAACAATTAGTTTATTTATAGTAACCAAATGACTATTTAGTACATACACTGAAAAAAAATTTGCTAATCAATTAAATAATTGGTCAAAAAAAAAAAAAAAAGAATTTTAAACGACTTAAGCTAAATTATTTATTTAGTTTCATGAAAGAATTATTTGTATTCAAAAAGTACTTGTTTATCCTAAATAATATTTGTTTGTACATAGTAAATAATTTGATTAAATGTTTGTCGACACGAAATCAGTGAATTTGGAAAATTGTTTTATTTAAACTAACTAAATTACTATAAAGTTTAAAGAAATATGTTTTTGAATCACACTCTAATCAAACTAATAAATATACATTTGATTTAAATAAGTAAGAAGGTTGGGTGTACAAAATACTTTTATAGTCTTAAAAATATGTATTTGGTAGTAGTAACTAATTTAATTAAATGTTTATCTACCAAATTACTGGATTCGAAAAATTAGTTTACTTTGAGTTACTAAATTATTATTCGGATCAAAGAAATACATTATGTTTTTGAATCACAAAAAATTGTTTAATAATTTTTTTAATTAAATATTTTATTATTGTTACCCATTATTCTTGTGTAATAATAGTGGAAAATGGATAAGCTTAAAAAAAAAACTTCAGTATACCGGAATAGAACCCGGGCCGTCCCATAGTCAAAAAGGACTTCATGGACGAGCGCGCGCCTTAGTCCCCGCGACTACCGTAGCGTCATAAAGACTACAATACGAGATCGTTTATGATTATTTTCTACCCTTTGGGGTTTGAATTTTGACACTTATTCAATTTCGCTGTTGGTTTTGGGTTAATTTGGTATTCCGATAAATAAAATATATTATTTTATGTATAAAAAAATATAATTTAGCAGATCATTTTATTGATTTTAATAATTATTCAAAATAGTATACAATTTAAGTAAATGGTTTACTAAAACTTAATTTTATTAATAAATAAATAATATTTTGACTCGAGTAAATAAATATTTATAGCATAAGAATTCTTCATTAAATATGAAATTATAATTATTTTAATAAATATAAATTAAAATGAAATAAACGTTATTTTAATTAAAGAAATGAATACTTTTGATGCTTTGATATTAGAAAAAACTTTTAAATAAATATTTATTTAAATCTAACAAGCATGTTTATGTGAAAAACATTTAATAAATCTAATTAAATTTTTTTTTATGAAATATAATAACATATATTGACATAAATAAATATTTACTTACTACTACACAATAACAAGGATATGACATACTGACGCGATACCTGTCTTACCGACACGACATTTTTAATTTATTTAATTTCTTAACATTTATTCTTATATATATTATATTATTTATATAACACATAATTAGAAATTGATCAATAAAAATAAATATAAAAACATAAATAGTAATATTGTGAATTAAAGTTAGATAATTGAATAATTGGAGATACACGTCATAAAGGAAAAAAATCTCATGATCTAACAAGCGAGCGGGGTTCGAATCCCCATTACATCGAAAATTTGTTTCTGCGATAAAACATTTTTTTCTGCGATAAAAATAGTGTACAATTAATAATAATGCATTATCTTGCGAATATGATATGTAAAGTGTAAAAATTGTTGTAAAAAAAAATCGTTAAAATAGTCTTCTTCAATTCTCACATTCAGGTAATTAAAACATAATTATTAAATCAAGCAAATATTTCTTTAAGTTTTTACTTCACTTAATAAATTTTATTACTTCAAGTAAATATTTATTTAAATCAAAAAAATAATGATTGATGTCAAAAAAATATTTAATTGAGTTAAATAAGTGTTTAATATCACCAACTATCATAATCATAGTTGATTAAAAACTTGAAAGACTTAATCAATTTAAACAAACATTTATTTAATTCAATGGTATAGGGGGTACAATTAAATAATTCGTTTATATAAAGAAATATTTACTTCATAGGAGTAAATATTCAATACTTATTTATTTATTTATTTATTTATTTATTTATTTTCCAGAAAACATTTACATTACATTATTATATACGAAATATACATAAGTAAGTAAATCCTACTGAGGCAAATATTATTGCCTGTGTGTAGATCTGGTACATAGAAAACTTACAAACTAAAAAAAATATTACAAACTAAAAAATTCTTAAAAACTATATAATGGTATGTGCGTAGTGTTTGTTAACATCGATAAAATCCATTGTAGTACATAAATAACAGTTAAATAATTTGTTAGATATATTGGTTAAGATTTAATTATTATTTTGAAATTATATTGCATCTTTTACTATAAACATTTTTAATTTTTTCTTCATTAATTGTCTACTTAAATTCATAACTTTGAGATCCTTAGATAGCCCATTAAAGACCCTTATAGCTTCATTGTAGCTATTTTTATCACTAATTCTTTTATCACATTTAGGTAATAGAATTGTTTTGTTTCTGGTCTTGCTCGCACTGTTTACATATTTATTTCTTAATGTAGAATAATGTAAGGATATTGACTCTAACTGGAATAATTTTTTTATTTCAAGAGGTGGATTAGTTTGAGAGAATTTATTTTTATTTATGATTTTCAATATTTTGTTTTGTGTTGATTGTATTAATTTCATATTATTATCGTACGCACCACCCCAGGCAATTACCCCATAATTGATTAGACTATGAAAGAAAGCATAGTATATTATCATTAATGTTTTTGTATCCATCATATTTTTTATCATGGCAAAGACAAAAATTAGGTATTTGGTTTTTTTAATAATATATCTTATATGCTTATCCCATTTCATATTGTAGTCGAAATACAGCCCTAAGTATTTATGACTTTCAACTCTTTTTATTAATTGCGTTCCTATTTTGATGTTTAGTGTGCCAGACACACTATCACAGTAGTTTCCGAGAGTCATATAGACCGTTTTATCTATATTTAGAGACAGTTTATTTTGTGCAAGCCATTTGGCCACATGATTAAGGTAAGCACACATTTTTTCCTGAGCTGAGGACCACATGTTGTTACTTGATATGATAATCGTGTCATCAGCATAGGACATGATTGTGTCATTTTGCATACTTCCTAGTAAGTCATTGACATAAAGTATAAAAAGTAATGGTCCTAATATAGTTCCTTGGGGAACACCCGTAGTAAATTCTTTATATTCACTTTTACAGTCTTGAATTTTTACTCTTTGCCGCCTATCTGTGAGATAGCTAGTCATCAGTTTTAAGGCACTACCCCTTACTCCGTATCGTTCAAGCTTATCTAAAAGAACTCTATGATTAACAGTGTCAAATGCTTTGGCTAAGTCTAGAAAAGCAACAATTATTGGTTTACTTTTATCTAAGTTTTCGTATATGATATTTGATATATAATTTAATGTGTTAGTAGTTCCCCTATTTTTAACGAAACCGTATTGTTTTTCTGATATTATGTTATGTTTTTCAAAAAAGTGGTATAATCTATTATAAATTATTTTTTCAAAAATTTTTGCAATGTTCGATATTAAAGAGATTGGTCTGTAATTACTGAAATTAGATTTTTCACCAGCCTTGTAAATAGGGACTACCTCAGCATTTTTGAGCGCCTCAGGCCAGATAGATTTCACAATACATAAATTGAAGATATATTCTAAGGGCACACATATATATTCAGAGAGAATTTTCAATGATTTAGCGTTAATATTGTCTACACCTCCAGATTTATTTTTCAATGTATTGATTATTTTGTATATCTCAGCAAAATCTGTCGAACGAAAGAAAATGGATTCAGGATTCCTATCTGGAAGTTTCAGGTTATTATTATTTATATTAGCAAATTGAGCACTCAAATTTGGTCCTATTTTGCAAAAATAGGTGTTCATAGCATTTGCGATATCAGTTTTATTTTCGATTTTTTGATTGTTTTCGTATATATATTTTATTGGATTATCATGCACACTATTTTTCCCTAATTTAGTTTTAATTATGTTCCATAATTCCCTACAGTTTCCGCTATTTCGTTTTACCATTTCCTTTTCATATTTAAATTTTGCTTCTTTAATAACTTTGTTCAATATCTTAGTGTAATTTGTATACTCTTTTTTTAGGGCTTCAGAAGTGGGATTGTTTTTCCATAAGATATACAGTGTCTCTTTAGTAGTACACGAGACTATAATAGCACTAGTAATCCAATTTTTTCTCGGAAGTTTATTTTTAAATTGTTTTTTGGTAGCGGACGCATCAATACAATTATTTATCATGTCAATTAATGCGTTAACTGCAAGATTAGGATCCTGCATAGACAATATTGAGTACCAGTTTGAATTATTTGCAACATGTTTTAACTTGTTGTAATTAATTGATTTCATATTAAATTTGTTCGGCTGATTTATTTCTAATTTATCTATAGTTATAAATAATGGGTAGTGATCATTAAATGGATTCGTTATTTTAAATGAATTAATATTTATATTTCTAGTTTTTATATAGAAATTGTCGATGCAGGTACCTCTTTTATTATCAAATGAAGGCCTTGTTATTCCAGTAAAGCATGGCGTAAATTTATGTTCCAAGAGATCATTTAAAAATTCTTGTGTTATAAGGTTATCTGTTGAGTCAGTCTTACTAAAATTTTCGTCTAATATATTAATGTTAAAATACCCGATTATACAATGGTTCTTAGTATTTAATTGGTCTCTCAGGAATTTTTTCAGGCTATGAACAAATTCATACTTTTTTATATTGTGTGATCTATAGATCGCTGAGATTCTTACAGTTTCGGTGCCAATTAGTTTTATAACCGAGCTTAAGATACGTATGTTGTCGACCACTATAATTTCTGTGTGTTCAGATAGTTCATCCTTTATATACATCATAACTCCATCTGCTTTATTCATTTTACTCTCACTATAGTAACTTTTGTAACCTGATATGCTGTACAATGGAGTATATTGCAGATTCCAAGATTCAGTACATATAATGACACTTGGTCTTACGGCTAAACATTCAATAAAAATTTCAAGTTTTTCAAAGTTTTGTTTTATACTTCTAATATTTACACATAAAATCAAATTTTTACCTTTATCGATACTTTTATTGAGTGTTTGTACATTACCAAAAGCTTGTTCTTTTTGTGATATAACTTCAAAATTTAGTTGTTGCTGATCCATGTTCAAAATTCAGAAGTTCAGAAGTTGCTGAGTCTGTTGGGTAATAAATTTGTGATATGGTTCTGTTTAAATTTATTGGTGAGGTTGTGGCCGATAAATTACCAGTTGATGTTGCCGGACTGATAAAAATTCTACTTTGTCTTCTTGGTGTCGTTACGACCGGTGATTTACCGGTAGCTGTATCAGTGTTTTGTAACTGTGATTGAAAATTTACTTTACCTACATATTTTGGAATGTGCGGTCTCACTGGATAATCTGTTTCAGCAATTAACTTCTTTATCTTGTGACACATAACCTCGCATTTTTCGGTATTATTTACCACGTGTTTAGTATTATAATTTGTTTTTTATTGATGATTACTGTACATACAATTAACACACTTGTGTTCGTTTGGGGTAGTACAGTTGATCGCGTTATGTTTTCCAGCACAACGTAGGCAGATTTTCGTATTCTTACACTTTTTACCACTATGACCAAATCTACCACAGTTAAAACACGGGGTTAGATTCAAGTCATCGAATGCTCTGCAATTTTGATAACCAATATGAACTCTATATTTATTACTCACAATTTGATTATATACTTCCGCTGGTGTTTCAATTAATATAGTGTTAATTTTTGTTTTAATGTTTTCAAATATATGTAACACTTTGCATTTGCTGTTTAGGTGTTTGAAGTTCCTTTTGTTAATATCTTGCTCTATTTCTTTAATCTCCATGTCTTCAAAATTGTCGAAGCCTGTTATTCTCATCTTGGGATTTTTAATAGATTCTCTTATTATTTTGTAGTAGGCAGAATACTTTTGTCTTAGTATATTCTCAGTTT
Source organism: Torymus aiolomorphi (assembly GCA_036365515.1). Taxonomy (NCBI): domain Eukaryota; kingdom Metazoa; phylum Arthropoda; class Insecta; order Hymenoptera; family Torymidae; genus Torymus; species Torymus aiolomorphi. Next base: position 90,858,026 of record CM070875.1, on the reverse strand, counting down.
GTATCAAACTCTCCTCATTTATAAAGCTTTTTATTGCTTCATCTTTGTTCTTGATTTTTATACTTTTTGCTTGTATAGATGAATTTTTATTTATATAGTGAGCTATATATGGTTTTATATCTGGCACATTTATTCCTTTATTATCATTCTGTATTCTTTCACTATTAGTTTTTGTATTTTCTTTTCTAATTGTTTATCACTTACTACCACTTCTGCAAATGTTTTTATGTTTTTGGTATAGTTTTCTTTGTCTAAAATTTGGTTTAGCATGAGATTATTGTTGTGTACTTCTGTACTTATTTGTTTTAATAGATTTTTTTCTTCTTCAGGAAAACTTGTCAATTCTTGATTTCCTTTAATTTCCTTAGCTTTTATTAGTAGCAATTCTTCTTCAGCTTGTTTTAATTTTTGTTCTGTCTGTACATTGGTTTTTATTAGTATTTCGTTCCTTGTCATTATCAGATCATTTTGGTTTTTGGTTTCTCAGATTTTCTAGTTCCCTCCGTAGTAGCACTACTGCAACACGTGGGTCTTTAGAGTTATGTCATCTATATTATGTTCTTCACATATTATTTCTATGGCAGATAGGTAGTTTTGTGTTTTTTTTCTGTTATAATCACTTTTATGGTAGACATTGTTACACACTACACACATCACAACTCCCACTGGCGTCCCGGGATGACATTTGTAATAAATTTCTGGCGGAGGGGTCTGCTTAAGCAGCACACCCTCGTCCGCCATCTTGGCTATATATCACTTTCAAACAAATAATTTTTTTTTTAAAGAAAATGTTTATACATTTAAAGAAATATTTCTTTCGATTAAGCAAATATTTATTTAAATTAAGGAAAGCAAACTTTGAGACAAGGAAATAATTTATTTTGTTTGACGCAATAAAAGTTCTATTGTTTGAACGTAATAAATGTTTTATAAATGCAAGTTAACATTTACTAAAACATATTCCATGATTTTCATGAATTCGTTTTCTGTAGTAAACATTCGTCTATTTTCTAGTAAATATTTTTTTGTTACAAAATAAAATAGTTTTACGACAAGGCCGGCTTTGCTTAAATATAACTACAATTTTGTGTAATTAAATAAATATTCATTAGAATAAAAAAAAAGAATTTTCCCAAATTATTTTTCAATAGTAAATGTGTCTCTTTTTTTAAGTAAATATTTTTTAAATTGTAAACTACGTAATCTTGAACCAAAGTTGGTTTTATTTGAATATAATAAATGTTTTCTAAATCTTAGTAAATATTTTTTGTAATATAATTAAAGATTTTCATTAATTTGTTTTCCATAGTAAATATTTTGTTGTATTTTAGTAAATACATTTTTGTTTTTAACAAATGTATATTTAATTTAGGTTAACATTTATTTAAAATACTATTTTTATGAGTTAATTTCTAAGAAATATTAACTTTAGTTAAACATTTATTTATTTGATTCCAGTACAAAACAGTATTTAGATTCAAGTAAATATTCTCTAAGTACACTCAATATTCTCTAAGTACAAATCATTTCTAAATTTTTGTTGTTGTCAATTAATACTAGAAATAACAAAACTTAAATACAATATTTAATATGTTTTCAATTTGCCAATTATGTCACCAACATGGGCACATTGCCGTACAATGTCCCACAATTGAAATTTGCCAATTATGTCACCAACGTGGTCACATTGCTACACAATGCTCTAAATTGGAAATTTGCCAATTATGTCACCAACGTGGGCACATTGCCTTACAATGTCCCACAATTGAAGTTTGTCAATTATGCGATCAGTTGGGTCATACTGCACTTCACTGTTTAAAAAATTATAAAAATGATAACAATAAAACCAAACTATCAAAAAATAATAAAACCATTTATGATAACCAGTTTTATGAAGTTCGAGAAAACGATTTATTAGCTAAATTAAATGAACCCTTACAAAGTATTTGTCAATTTCCTAATGAATGTATAACTGAGTATTCAAACAGATTAATCGTTAAAGCTAATAAAGTGATGAAAAAATGTGACATAGAATTTATACTAAACAATAACATAAATTTTAATAAAACAATACAGAATGTACTTATTGAACATTTTCTAATAGGACTGCAACCTCATTTGAAACTTTTACCGAAACCATTAAGCATGCTAATTCGGTAGAACAGGAAATATCTAATTATAAATCTCAATCGTCTTCAATTCAAATGAATAAAAAATCCGAAACTTGGTCATCCAATACCTTAAAATGATACCAACAAATTATTAAATGAAAATAATTCACCAGTTCTCTTACCGAATGTAATTAAATATAGAAGTTACAAAAGTGTAAGTTATACGAATATACCCATTAATCCACCAACTAATAATACTTTAATTCCTAAAAATACAGATAATTCTAAATGTAAAAATAGTGAACTGCATAACGATGAAATAAATAAAAAATCTAAGAATGCTCAAGAGAGACCTGAAAATCGTGTTTCTAAAAGAACTACCAATATACCTAGACTCATAGAAAATACCTTAATACCTGAATCCGTAGATACGTCTCAATTAGTGAATTCTGAGTTAAAAAATGATGAAGAAGAAAATAATCTGATTATAACAGAAAATATTGAGAAACGGGTCTCCGAACGTATTATAAATAAACCTAAACCTAATTACGAAGAATTTAATAATTTAAATGGTGAGTTTATAGGAGAATCTATTTTACCACCACAATCTATAAATAAGGTGCAATTTAAATGGCATGGTGTGGTTTGTGCACATAAGAATTATGCACATATTTATTGTGCACACTTTAGCATTGGAGTATACACATAGATATAGATATACACCAATGCTAAAGTGTGCACAATAAATATGTGCATAATTCTTATGTGCACAAACCACACCATGCCATTTAAATTACCGGAAGATTTAAAATTGATAAAATCCCCGAGGTTTCTAAATCCAGTCCTTCAAATCTTGAAACCAAAATTAAAAAAAGTTTAATTAACCCACATAGCACTAATACTATATATAATCTTACATCATGTCTACTATTACCAAATTCATCTTTTACAAATATTGAATCCGAACCCTCGAAGGTCAAATTAGAATCTACTGATTTAAATAATAAATCTCAAATAAAGTTAATTGAAAACAATAAAATAGAACCCAAACCTAACAATGAAAGGTCTAATAATATTAATGATAATCTGCAAGAAGCTATGTTACTTCACGATCTGAAAAGACTATTTCTTCTTTTATAAATAATAATGCGTTTGAACTCCCAGTAATTTTGAATACTGATAATCTATCCGAGGTTTCCTATTCGCCTTCTTCAAATATCGAAACCGAACCCCCGGAGCTTGAAATAAAGTTTATTAATTTAAATCAAAATTGTCAAATAATTAAAGTGAAAGATTTAATTCATTATGGGAAAGACCAAAATCCAGAAAAATCTGGGTTAACCATATTTTCAAACTGCAAAGAATTAAAATCTGATTTTATTATTGATAATAATGATGAATTTAATACCAATCTATCTAAATATAACCTCATTCCGAATAAAAGTTATGATGAATCTAAATCCCAATCAAATTGCATGTTACTTAGTTACTTTAAAATTAGAATTAAAGAGGAGAGCGATAATTATATTGTTAACTCAAGTGGAAAAGCACAAATGAATAATACCTTTAATAAAAAACCACTTCATAAATCAGCCTTTCCAATTCAAGCTTTAATATATTTCAAAGATTTGTTAAGGAACAGGTTTACGGTTAAAAGTAACTTTAACAATTTCATATCACCGTTTAATTATTCTCTAATTAATATTAAACTATCACACTTTAAGGTTATACTTGATTTTATTTAATCAAGTCTAAATTAACTTTCCACAATTTACTACTAAATGATGCTAAACGAAAATACTACCAATATAACTACTATGTAACTAATTATTTCAAAATCAAAAATATTATACAAAATAATCTAAAGCATGAATCTAATGCACAGATTAATTGTTTTTTAAAATTATTACCCACTTAATAAAAAAAAACTCTATCAACCTTAATAAATTTTATGTTATTTATTAAAGGGTCCTAAGTCCAACAAATTTGGTGATCATTATACTCGGCCACATAAAATATTAAAAATAATTCATAAAGTAAATTTAAAAAATTGCCTTAAATAAAACCAGTAAGATAGTGCATGCAAATCGTTTACGAATTTCGCACATTAATCAAGAAATGAAACAGAAAAAGGAAAATAAAAAATAAAAATATGAGGGTTGAAAATACAATAAATTCCCTTATATTAAGCAAAGAATAAAAAAAATTTAATAATTAATTTAAAATAGTTCCGTTGTTTCAAGAAAAAAACAAGGGAACAATACTAAATTAACAATAACTTTAAGAACAAGGTTAATTTCTTATTTAGATTTAGGCTCTAAAGGATCTTGTACGTTATTAATAACTTTAAGTATGTTGTATATAACGTAATTACTTTGGCAATAATTTAGCCTGGTAAAACTATGATTAATTAATTTCTTTTTTTTTGTTTTACTACATGTAAATTTGAAATAATAATAGTTCTGTGTTTCTTGATTAATTTAATGATAGTTTTAAATTGATTGGACATTAATTAAATCATAGGTATGGTATTTAATAAATTGTAAAAATATTCTAGAGCTTGGTTTTAAAAAAAAATCTTTTCCTTTATTGGTAAAACAATCAATCTATAAATCAGGAAATTATTTTTTTTTGTACCATTAAGGAAGAAAACACAAAGAATAGGGTTGACAGAAAAATAAAGCACAAATACTAATATTCTTTTCTGATTACAGACAAATTTATGCTAAAAGAAAAAAATAATAATAATAAAAACTCAAAGTCTCAACAAACTAACAATGAAATTTGTAGTTTTCACCATTTTTATTCACTCTGACAGAAGCACATGCCTAATAAGATATGATTACGGAGCTAAACAATTAAATGTTACCCCGTTATCACTCAAGAGGTAGGCGAGTGCGAGGTTTCTGTTTAACAGCTCAACATCACCCAGCAATATTTGCAATTGCTTCAAATCAACGATTACGCGTCTACAATTCATCTAATGCAAGCCAGAAATTCATCAAACATTTTATCATTGCGTTAGGTTCTCTAATAATCGTATTATAACGAATGAAGAAAACGTTATGAGTGCGAATTTTTTTGTATAGCTCCTATAAATTACGGGCGATAATTTTATATTCTGTACGGGATATAATTTGGAAAATTTAAATTGATTTTGAGGAATTTTAAATTCAAATAATAATTCAAATATAATAATTAATGTGAAAGTAGAAGTATATATACAATTCTTGTAATATATATATCTATATATCCAACAAATACTTGCACGAGTTAAAAGAATAAAAAAAAAATCATTTCTAATACACCTTGTGTATTTATTTTAATGTTCTCGAGTAAAAAAAAGACACATATATATATATATATATATATATATATATATATATATATATATATATATATATATATATATATATATATATATATATATCATAACTATGGGAATTGGTATATTTGAAGAGATATCAACGTATAGATCGGTACTTTTGAAGAGATATCGGCATTTTGAAGAGACTCCTCAAATTTCTCAAAGCAAGAATCGCGACTTTTGAGGAGAAATCTATACCCCCTTTTCCCAGAGTCGGTAACCTGAGGGTCATTATTTCTTTAGTCACATTGTCCGAAATCTGAACGAAGGTTCACATCTCCTCAAAAGTACCAATTTACAAACATATCATAAATATATATATATATATATATATATATATATATATATATATATATATGTATATATATATATATATATATCTATATATATATTTCTCGAAAGGGGTTTATAAAGCCCGTTTTTTTATATGTAGGGGTTTATCGAGCCCGATTTTGATTATGCAGCCCGGGCTTCATAATATTTCTAAATATACGGGTTTATGCGGACGACCTAGAGTCTATAACCCCAGGGTCCATTATTTCTTTAGTCACTTGCCATAGGGAACTCTGGGCTGTAAGTACTAATATACAATCTTGGGCTACATAAACCCCGATAAGTGTATATATTATATATATATATATATATTTATAATATATATAATTATAATATTATTATAAATATATAATTATTATTATATATTTATAATAATATATTTATAATATATATATATATAATAAGTAATAATATGCTATATCAATATGTTCATGTCCAATTATTTACAATATAAAAATTGTTTAAAAAATTTTTTCCCCATAATTAATGAAGTCAAAAATAAAATAAGTCGAATTGTTCTTGAAAAATTTTGAAATTGAGGGCATTTTCTAATTTATTTATTATACAAACAAGGAACAAAGCCTCTGGAATCACAAGTTGTGACCATGCAAAACTGACTTGGTGCATAAATACCAAACTCCCTCTATTACATTTTGATCATGAGAAGTTTTCTTTTTTTGGAAACCTTAAAGGCTGTTGTATCATTTAAATAACGATCAATACGTCACAATCTCTAACAAACAAAATCTAGCACGTGCGGTAATCCGTTTTTAAAGCTAAGATTTAACCAAGTACTGGTTAGTCAATATAGAGGAAAATCGATACTGTGACTCAGCCTACGAAAGAGAATCTTGTAGTTGACGTTGAAAATAAAAAATGTTATTTTTTATGTTTCTATGAATGAATTAGAGATGACGTGCATTTTAACCTTCAAAATTTTTTAAACCAATTCAATATTCTTGTGAAAAAAAAATTAAACGTTAGTTTTCCCTCTAAAAGAAAGAAGTTATGTTAAATACAAAAATGAATTAAAAAAAAGTTTAAGAAAAAATATTTATGTTTTTCTAAATTACTTATAAACAAAAATTTGAATTTCATCTTTTATGATTCTTGTAGTTTCTTTGTGTAATCAATATAACAATAAACTTCAATTTATTATTCCAAATTATATCTCATCATTGTTACTCAGAGTAACGTTTGCTACGTTTGTCAGTAGTAGCAACCGTTTTAGGAGGGGGGTGTTACGTCCTGCCAAAAATAGTTTTCTTTAAAATAATAAAAATTATTTTATTTCATTATTACATGAATCTCGTAAACCAATAACAGATTTCAGAAAAAAAAGAAAAAAATTTGGAATTCAAAATATTGTATAATTCCATCATTTTTCTTTTCCTTTATTACTCTGGATTTATTAATAAGAGATTAGAGATCCGATTCTCAATAGTTTTAAAATACAGAAGAGCACTGTTACCTAAGTACTTTTAGATATCAATCTTTTCGAATTAGAAAAATTGGCATAGTACCTCTTTTCACAATTATTTTGATTTCAACAATATAGAAAAATATATTGGAGCTTGATACAGTTTCGTTTTTTTTTCAGAATATAGAAAAAAAAAATATATAAGATTCAGTTTTGTAAATAAAACTTGGAATCTTGTTGTAACCTTTAGTATTGTATGTTTCCTTTTCAAAGTATAAAATTTCGACACTTTACTCTTAGTAGTAAGGCAATTATGTTGTAAAATTTTATCTGGCATTTAAAAAGTGAGACGCTCTTGTATCATTCATTTCAAACGCAATATTTAAGAAATGCTCACTATTTCCTCGCATCCAACAATCATCGGATTAGATCATTTTAGAATTTGTTCATCGTCAAAAATTTTCTTCGTTTAGGGTCATAAAAACTCAGATCCAAAATTTTCGGCCGCATGAGAAATCCCAAACGCAAACATCTCGAAGTAAGGGTACAACGCTTCCTTCTTCGTCGTGGGTCATAAAGTTTTTTTTCGTTTCCTTCCTCTTACGATAGCCTCAGTAAACACTAGCCAGACTCAAACATCTGCAAGCGGTAATTTTCCAGAACCCGAGTACGCGTCGGAATTTCTTAGCCACTTCAAAAACGATAAACTAGGGAAACCCTGTAATTACGACCGACAGCGTCTGTTTCCGTCTCGATCGCTTTCCAGAATTTTCTGCTACCCACGCTTATACTGGATTTTTCTCTTAACACGTTTATAAACAGCGGATGCAATTCTAATTCTTTTAGGTAAAATAACAATAGGCAATAGGTCCAATCTTATCCTTTGTTTCGAAAATTAAATCAAGAAACATTCAACAAAAATGCAAACTTTTATGTATGTGCTTTTCCTTCAATTTATAGTTTTTCATGATTCATAAATCAAGAACTCGAGGGTAGTAACACTCCTATTATAACACGTCCAGGTTGGTTTACATAATAAAACTATTATGTAATCAGCAGTTAGAGGCCAATTATAACTAAGTTAGTTTGTTTATAATTCAACATTATACATTAATATGACATAGGCTGATTTGTGCACGTGAGAATTGTGCACCGATTTATTGTGCACAGAGAAAAGAAAAGAAAATTTTGTTCACAAAACGTTTTTACTTTTGCACAAAAAATTGTACACTTTACGGAAAAAGATTAAATTCAGTAATGTGCACAAAATTGTTGTGCACAATAACATAAAATAATATTTCAACCAAAAAAAGTCTTACACACTGTGCTTATTTATCGTGCACGTAATATAGAGCTGGGCGATTGTACACAAATAAATTCATTAAAAATATATCTAACCGATTGTGCACAAAATCTAGTTTATACGAAGTTTTATAGTAGTGTTGCCAGATTGGGCAATAAGTAGTGAATTGGGATAGTTTAAAAGATGAGCTCGCGGGAAAAAATCGAGATGGCTATTTATAGCGAATTGGGCTTATACAAGACAGTAATGTTAATAGCCGATATGACTTTTGTCTAGCAAACAACATTAAATTTTAAATCAAATAAAAATTCCAAAACTCAAGTAGCCGGGAGACGCGGGTTCTACGCGTATACGGAAGCGCGTCATACGTTTATACAAGGCAAAATAAATATGAAAATAATTCTTAACCCCAAGTAGGCGGGGGATGCGAGTTCCACGCATATACCGGAAGAAGGTAGACGTGTATACATGGCAAAATAATTATTTAACTAATTGTTAACCCCAAGTAGGCGGGAGATGCAAGTTCCACGCGTATATGTAATCGCGTCAGACGTGCACACAAGGCAAAATAAATATGTAAATAACTCTTAACCCCAAGTAGGCCGGGGATGTGAGTTCCGCGCGTATAAGGGAGCGCATAGGCCGTGCATACACGGCAAAATAATTATATAAATAACTCTTAACCCCAAATAGTCGGGGGGTGCGAGTTCCACGCATATACGGGAGATCGTCAGACGTGCATACAAGGCCAAATAATTATGTAAATAATTCTTAACCCCAAGTAAGCGGGGGATACGAGTTCAACGCGTATACGGGAGCAAGTAGGCCGGGGATGCGAGTTCCACGCGTACACGGGAGCGCGTCTGTCGTGCATACAAGGCAAAATAATTATGTAAATATTTCTTAACCCCAAGTAGGCGGGGGGTGCGAGTTCTACGAATATACGGAAGCGCGTCAGACGTGTATACAAGACAACATAATTATGTAAATAATTCTTAACTCCACGTAGGCGGGGCAGGCGAGTTCCACGCGTATACGGGAGCCCGTCAGACGTTTATACAAGACAAAATAATTATATAAATAATTCTTAACCCCAAGTCCGCTGGGGAAGCTAGTTCCACGCGTATACGGGAGCGCGTCAGACGTTTATACATGGCAAAATAATTATTCAAATAATTAATAACCCCAGGCAGGCGGGGGATGCGAGTTCCACGCGTACACAGGAGCGTGTCAGTCGTGCATACAAGGCCAAATAATTATGTAAATAATTCTTAACCCCAAGTAGGTGGGGGCTGCGAGTTCCACGCGCATACGGGAGCGCGTCAGACTTGCATACAAGGCAAAATAAATATGTCTATAATTCTTAACCCCAAATAGGCGGGGGATGCGAGTTCCACGCATATACTGGAAGAACGTAGACGTGTATACATGGCAAAATAATTATGTAAATAATTGTTAACCCCAAGTAGGCGGGAGATGCGAGTTCCACCCGTATACGAGAGCGTGTCAGACGTACACCCGACGGACATTAATTCGTTTCCCCCTAGTTCCATTTTTTTCAAGTGTAATCGGGGCTAAGGCGAGGTTAGTTTAGGTTATTGCATAAGAACATTGAAATTTTCATACAATAACCTAACCTAACCTCGCCTTCGCCCCGATTACACTTGAAAAAAATGTACCTATGAAGAAACGAATTAATGTCCGTCGGGTGTACATACAAGGCAAAATAATTAATTAAATAATTCTTAACCCCAAGTAGGCGGCGGATGCGAGTTCCACGCGTATACGGGAGAGCGTCAGACGTGTATACAAGGCAAAATAATTATGTAAATAATTCTTAATCCCAATTAGGCGGGGGGTGGTTCTACGAATATACGGAAGCGCATCAGACGTGCATACGAGGCAAAATAAATATGTATATAATTCTTAACCCCAAATAGGCGGTGGATGTGAGTCCCACGCGTATACGGGAGCGCGTCAGACGTGTATACAAGGCCAAATAATTAATCATGTACAAACTGTAGCTAAAGAGACCAAGTACCTATAGGGATAGAAAATTTTCTAATTACATAGAATATTTTATATACTCATAGGTAGTGCCTTTAGTTACAACTTTTATTAGTCGATAAGTCTTATGGTCACTTATGGGCTGGGTGACTTTATCGCAGAAAATATTGGGATCATATGGACAAAATACCTTGGTCATATTTGACTATAACAGTTATGACATGTACGTATTACTTTTACAAATAAAATTTTTATTTAACATGACATTTTTACAAAATCATACTTACATTTTCTTTTATTTTAAAATAATGTTTTAATAAAATACTTCACCATTATGGTCACAAAGAATCATATCACATGTGATGCCATTAGGTCCATCGGGTTCAAATATATCTAGCGGTAAAGTTACTCATCCTATATTAAGTACTTATAAATGTGGATTTTTATAATCAATTATGGTATTAATTTATTTATATTAGGACTAGTTCTATGTTTAAATGAATAATGTGAAAGAGTTTAAATTATACGATGACTCATATTAAATAGTATTGACATGTGCGTAGCTTGGACTGTACTTACTTTAATGTTATATTTATACTCATTCGCAAGTATTTTATACAGACTACTATATCAGTTATTGTTATAAAATTTACAGCTAATGAAGAAACCCATGCTTTATTGTTTAATGCTTCTTAAGTAATCATAAATTTGGATTTTTTATAATAAATTATGGTATTAATTTATTTATGTTATGACTAGTCCTATTTATAAATGAATAATGTGAAAGAGTTAAAATTATATAATTACTCATATTAAATAGTATTGACATGTGCATAGCTTGGACTGTACTTTCTTGAATGTTATATTTATGCTTATTCGCAAGTATTTTATATATAACTCTATACAATTTCCAATAAAAGAAGAACCCATACATTATTGCTAAATGATACTTGATCATTAAAATATATTGTTTTACAGCTTTTTTATTAAATGCAGCAATACATTAAAAACAATATTATATTCATAACTAGAAATAAGTATGAGTAAAGCTTATAAATTCAAGCAGACAATCAGACATAAATAAGAAACTTAGGGTGGTCAAGCTTACAGTCAGCACATAAAAGAAATTAATTATCAAGTGCAGTTGCAACTTCTACTAAAAGTGAAAAGAGGGTTTATACTCTGTGCTGTGTTTCAGCAAAATAAAACGATCAGTGATGTAGCAGGCTCGTCTACATGTTTAGGCTTAGACTCAGTTCTCATATGTAAGAGTATGTATTGCATATTACAACAAGATATCAACGATGTGAAAGAAGTCACTCATCAAGTACAGTTGCGATACCTAATCAAGTGTAAAGTAAAAGTCGAAAGGATTTTATACTCTATGTTACAGCAATATCTATAAATGAAATTGAAAAGCTCATAAGTGGTGTAGTAGGTTCGTCAACATGTTCAGGCTTGGACTCAGTTCTCATATGTAAGTTGTTTATATGAATATAAAAGAGTATGCTGTTTTATGTGAATATAAAAGAGTATGTATTGTATATTACAACAAGATATAGACTACATCAAAGAAGTCAATCATCAAGTGCATTTGCGATACATAATAAAAGTGTTAAGTAAAAGTGAAAAGAATTTTATACTCTGTACAGTGTTATACCGAAATCTATAAATAAAATTCAGAAGCTCATAAGTGATGTAGCAGGCTCGTCTACATGTTCAGGCTTAGACTCAGCTCTCATATGTAAGAGTTTGTATTGAATATTTCAACAAGATATATACCATATGAAACAAATTAATCATCATGCGCAGTTGCTATACATAGTAAAAGTATAGAGTAAAAGTGAAAAGAATTTTATACTCTGTGCAGTATTACAGCAAAAGGAATAAACAATATTCAAAAGTCCACAAGTGATGTAGCAGGCTCGTCGACAAGATCAGGTTTGGACTAAACTTTAACGTCCAAGTGTGTTTCTTTCCATTTTGTTTTTTATAAATGAAAATTAATATAGTAAAATCATTATGCACATATTTCTGATTATAATACGTACTGTTGTGCACATTACATTATAATCTTAGCACTAATATTCTTTTAGTGACCTTTTTATAGTTCACAGTACGCTAATACATAAAACAATACACTAAATAGAATAGCTTGTTTGCATTAAGGTAATAGGATAAAAATGTGCAATAAATATAAATTCATGATGTCTAAACAAATAATGAATTTCCTGTATCCTATTACTAAATAGTTCATTATTTATGTTAAACTCTAACATTTAAAAAATATTATTTTTTATTACTCCTATTGTACAAGATATATATACAGTCTATAAGCTACAACTGTCAAAGCAATTCTCTTTAATTACTTAATAATGATAAATAATTTGCTGTAAATAATACTTTTTATTCATTTGAGTCCAAATGACCTATATAGTTCATGAATCTGTGATTTAGCGAAACAGAAATATTTATTTCCCATGTCACATTCGATATTTCTATTCCGACCAAAATAAATTAACTCGAATAAAATTACAAAAATTAGCTGCAAAAGCGATTTATTTTTATTTATTTTTATTATTTTTTATTTATTTTTATTTGTATCAATTTTTGACCCTAAAAAAAAATTTACTCAAATAAATTTGATACATGAGCAAAGCCCAGAAACTTTTCAAATTTTATATTTAAAAGGCTATAATTCAAGTTCTTTACAAAGCACATGACTGAACACCAAAAAAATGTTTTTTTACATAAATTTATACTTATTTACGAAACTATATTTTTTCTTTTACACATTAAACATCACAATTTTTAAAATGTATATATATTTTTTTACATTTATATACACTTCCATTAAACTTTTAAAAAAAGTCTTTATAGCAAAAATTAAAAAAAAAAATCATATAAATGTATATAAATGTATACAAATGTATGAATGTGTAAGTAAGCGTAAATAAGTGTATTTACAGAAATAAAAATTTTCAATACAACGTACTATACAAAATGTTAGAAAAAAATATATAAATGTAAAAAATGTTTCAATCACAATTTTTACATACACTTATTTACATTTCTATACAGTTTTTTACATTTACATACATTTTCCATTTCCATCGGGGTACATACAAAGTAAGTGTTCATTCACTGGTTTCAAAGTGTTCAGTCACTAGCACCACGTATTCATTTACTGGATTTTAGGAGATAAATATACGTATATAAAAGTATATAGACGTATATAAATGAAAAAAATGTTCCAATTACAACTTTTACATACACTTATTTACATTTATATACAGTTTTTTACATTTATATATATTTTCCATTTCCATCGGGGTATACATACAAAGTAAGTGTTCATTCACTGTTTTCAAAGTGTTCAGTAACTAGCACCACGTATTCATTTACTGGTTTTTAGGAGATATTTACAGATTTATTATTAACAAAATTTCTACTTTTATTCTTTATCTACAATTTTGTCACTGTCGTAAATTTGAAGATTTTAAAATACTAATTGAAAAAGATTTTTACTTTTAATCCATTTTTAAGACTCTTAATTGAATAACAAAAATTACTATTTCCTTATTTTTTCATTCACTGGTGAAGTCACCTTATTACTTCTTGAATATTGGAAAATAAAAACTCTTATATCTGGAATATTTTTCAAGGCAAATCGATCTACCAGGTCTTAAATTAAAGCTTTTGTTAAAAAGAAAAAGCTCTAAAAATTTTACAATGATAGTAATTCCCACATAGCATGAAAGATTGCTGAAAGCTTTCTGCAAGCATGCAAGCTTTCATGAAATCTCCGCGAAAGTTCAGAATGTCTGGGACAAATCAATGGCAGTAAGATTCCTTTAAAAATGGCAGCAGCCTTTCAGAAAACCTTTCAGGAAGGTTTCTTTAAAGTTTTTGAAAAGGTAACTGAAAGCTTTCTGAAGGAAGAGTGAATCTTTCAGCAAGCTTACCTGCAACCTTCAAGAATCTTTTAGGAAGCTTTCACGGAATCTATGTGGAAGTTCAAAATGTCTGGGACAAATTACTCACATAAAGATCCTTGAGAGATTGCAGTCACCTGTCAGGAAACCTTTCGGGAAGGTTTCTTTAAAGTTTCTAGAAAGATAATTAGGAGCGTTCTGCAAGCTTGCAAGAAAGTTTCGCAGCCTTTCAGGAAGCTTTCATGAAATCTCCGCGAAAGTTCAGAATGTCTGGGAGAAATAATTGGCAGTAAGATTGCTTTAAAGATTGCAGCAACCCTTCAGAAAACCTTTCAGGAAGGTTTCTTTAAAGTTTTTGAAAAGTTAATGAAAACTTTCTGAAGGAAGAGGAAATCTTTCAGCAAACTTCCGTAAAAGAATGCAGCAACCTTCAAGAATCTTTTAGGAAGCTTTCACGGAATATTCGCGGAAGTTCAAAATGTCTGGGACAAATGATTCACATAAAGATACATTGAATGATTGCAGTCACCTGTCAGGAAACCTTTCGGGAAGGTATCTTTAAGGTTTGTAGAAAGATAATTAGAAGCTTTCTGAAA
The DNA here is from genome assembly GCA_036365515.1 of Torymus aiolomorphi. NCBI lineage: Eukaryota > Metazoa > Arthropoda > Insecta > Hymenoptera > Torymidae > Torymus > Torymus aiolomorphi. The sequence goes on along the minus strand of CM070875.1, from coordinate 90,842,954 downwards.
GCCTACAAGAAAGATTCGTAATTTTTCAGAAAGCTTACATGAAAGATGCTAATACTCTTTTAGGAAACCTTCCAAGGACCTTTTTCAAGTTTTTGAAAAAGTTGTTGAAAGATTCATAAATGACGTGGGAATATTACGAGAAGCTTTCACAAATCAGAACCATAAGCTTTCAGAAAATGTTTCAACAAGACTTCCGTAACGTAGGTGAACGAATTTTTGAAACTTTTCAGAAAGATTCATTAAAATCTTTCAGAAAGCTTTCATGAAACATTCCTGGAAGATCGAAATTTCTGGGGCAACTCATTGGCACAAAGCTTCCATGAAAGATTCTACTAATCTTTCTAGAAATCTTTTATTAATATCTTGAAACAGTAACATAAAGCTATAAATAATATTAACAATTCTCTAGAAGTATTACAATTCTCGCATATTATTTTTAACTTATTTCTATATTGATCGCAATTTTATTATCGCAGAAAAAATTGTATAAAAAATTTTTCGACCTGACCGGGAATCGAACCTACGACCTTTGGATTACTACGAACGCATGCTATCCGTTACGCTATCGCTCGCTTAAAGGAGTTCAGACATTTTCATGTAAATAAGGTGCAGTTTCCACGATAATTCAAATGTTTTTATTTTGATTACTGTATCTTATATATTAATGGTATTTAAAAATTATTTATATAATTCCATAAATTAAAAAAAATAATGTCGGTAAGGTAGAAATAAAATCAATGTACTGAATATATTTTACGAAATAAAGCAAATATTAACTTTAATTATTATTACTTCGAATAAACATTTTTTTAAACTTGGCATTTCATTACGTTGATTACAAAAAGTAATTTTATAAGAAATATAAAGTATAATTTTTTTTTTTAATATATCAAGTCTTCGACTTGCAAGGTTGACCTTCTCTAGTCCAAAATCCATCCAATTTTATTATTTAATAAATTAACTTTTAAACATTTATTTGGAAAAACACGCGTACTACCTATATGTAAATACAATAAAGTATTCAGAATCTTTTTTAACGATTCTATTAGTACTATCATGAAATATACTCGTTGAAAAATTGAATAAAAATGACAACAATGCAGATTTCTACTTATCAATATTACAACGATTTATTAATTAAAAAATTTCTGAACAGTGTTTTGGAAAAACTCAATTTTACAATGTATACGATGATTATTTTGATATTACTCATGAGATTCCTACAATCTTCCCTAAAGGTTTCATATTATTTTTCACATTCGAGTAATTCGAATCTTTTTTTCTATTCTTTCGCAAATCTGTCAGGAAGCTTTCTTAAAACATTGATTTGGAATTCTCCAACAAACTTTCGTAAAGGACATTCGTAAAGGAATTCTGTCATACATCAAAATCATTTTAGAATTCTTTCCAAATTCTTGCTAGGAAGGTTACTCCAAGGTTTAATGGAATATCTCACTCTTTCATTTTTTTATTTTTTTCATTTTTTTCCTTTATTTCCTTTTTTTCATTTTTTTTCTAATAAAGTCATACCATAACTCATAAAATTTTGTCCGTTTCGCCGTTCGATTTTTCCCTTTACAGTAGCATGACTTCTGAAAATTCGTGTACGTTTGAGGTTATGTTGTCATTTTGAGATTATGTTTCCATTAATACCCACTCTTTCGTAGCGCCATCTGTAGATGGATCACGCATCTCTTTCTTTCCGACAGAGCAATATGCAATACCCAACTCTGCCTTGTAAACATTTTGAGGTTATGTTTCCATTGATACCCACTCTTTCGTAGAGCCATCTGCAGATGAATCAACCATCTCTACCTTAACGACAAAGCAGTATGTAACATCAGATAGGCTATCCAACTTTACAAACAGAGCCGTATGAGATAGCTCCAAACTCACCAATAATTCTGATACTTGTTAGATGACATACACGACATGCACTATATATACTGTGCGCTCCACTAGGCGCGGAACCGGAGTCGTCGCGCTGCCCACTGCCAGCTATAAGTCAGGTTGTGCAAACCATCAACAAGCACCACCTACACTCACACATGGTGTGAGGGTGGGTGGTGGTTTGTTAAATAATTGATTAATTAATTTATTTTTTTATTTTTGTTTTCATTTTTTTCATTTTTTCTCCTCTTTTTTCTCCTGTTCAACAAGATGACATAAGCGCTTGAGTTTTGATTCATGTGATGTTAGGGATACAATCATATACTCCCAATCCATATACTGATAATACATGAATCATGCATACTATATCCCACCACCGCTCAATGGGGTTTGCATCTTCAAACCTTCACAGAATTCTTGGAAAAACGTTTTGGATAGGTTGAGACGGAGCTCGCTGATGCAAGTTCAATCCTGCATAGATTTCTTGGAAAAATGGTATGGAGCTCTCTGATTGGTAGAGCGTCGCCATCACTATAGAGGTGAGGTCCGAAATTCTTCAAAATTTAGACAAGTTTCTTCACGTCTCAGCCCACTATATTACATACGAACCCTACGGTATTTCTACTTCATTGACAGAGCTGATTACCTCCATCGGTAATGGTAATATATTAACTGTTAAGATCACATACTATGAATGCATTATATAATATGTGTACTACATATACTATGTATACTGCATATACTATGTGTACTACATTTACTATGTATACTATACATACTAGCACTCTACCCCGATCGCTCTACCCCCACCCTGATGTCATTACCAACGATTGATAAGGTAGGAATCTATTTTAGCGACAGAGTGGGTGGGAAATACAAAATGATAGGAAATTTAAAAATGGCGGGTAATTTCAAAGGGCGGGAAATTTAAGAGGCTGGACAAAATTTTCGCCATTCCGGCGGGAATTTGTGGAGCATCGAACGGTAAATTTTTTTTTAATGTTGCGAGCCCTAACCATCACCTGTGAGGTACATTCATTACGTCTCCATCATTTATTAATAGAGTTTATTCGTAATCCATATGTATGTATTTGAAGTAAAAATTTTTCATCAGCTTGACGTTGTGAACGGCACACGCAGCTTTATATTTAATATGCTCCATTGTGATTAGTGTAAACAGTCGCCGCCTTGTTAGGACCGTCAAAGCCTGGATAGCCATACTCGATGACGTCGATAGCGTTGACTTTGAAGCGTCTTAACCATTCTCTCCTGATTTCACCTTCCTCGCATCATACAGACTATCTCAAATGATTTTCTCCACGTCAGTGTAGAGAACGTCTTTAGATTTCCATGCAAGACCGTGATAGCAATGCTCCAACCATGTATTCTCGCGTCGGTACTTGTTCGTGAGTCGAAGCCATGGATACGGCTCTCGAAACATGAGCACCAGAGGTTCTGATTTGTCGTTTAAAGGAAGTATGGCGAGTTCCTTGAGAATGAAATCGTTCACTAGTTGCTTGAAGCCCTGCAGGTCCACGACGTACTCCATTCTCAATGATCGCACTGTATGCTACTACAACCAATCAGAAAGCTTTCCGCAGGTTGTGACCTGATGATTGATTACTGGAAAGTTTAACCCATTATTATGTAATGAAGACCTCAGCTGGCTGATATAACCGAAACCTCGACTAACCGCTTGCGAGAGTACTTTCATATTAAAGCAACCTAGCGGTCAGCTGAGCAACTACTACACTGGCTTTCCCAGACATCTATGTATGCTAACCTAAAAAAAATTTGTATTTTTTCAATGGTAAGAGCCCCAACAATCGCTCTTCCCTGTGAGGTACAACCACATACAATTACCTCCCAATCAATCAACATTCCTTTACCATTTAATATATGAGCCTTGCCTCGCGAAGTTCATTAATAATAAAATAGATTTCTGCAGAGTTATTTACCATATTTTGCTCAAAAATGAGTACTCAAAGGCGGTCAACTAATTTGTTAGGGTCATCCCAGACATTGAGTTAATATACAGTTGCAATATTGCCTTGCAATGACGAATCAACTTCTTCCTCCTCCTCCTCATCACTAGACCAGAGTCTTTTTTTCCATTTACATCTCTAATTAGTCAAGTCCTTATTTTTTATTTTATATTTGACATGTTTTCCTTCCAAAGTTTTCTCGATAAATTTTTATCGGTTGAGAAATCGGATGCACTTTTATTAAAATGATAAGCTTTGTAATAATTATCCACGTTATTGGTAGTATGCCCTAGAAAATGAGAGTCAATTTGTGAATTTTCTTGATCGACAGTTGGGAGATTTAGAGGATTGACCTTCAATTTGGCTATCACTGCAGATTCTTTTCGCTCGGCAGTCTTATATTGCTCTCCCATTACATTACTAGCATTTTTAAATTTAGACAGGGCATCTTTCAATCCTGGAAATACACTTGACGATTGTTCGAACATTAGTGAAATAAAATGATAAAATTTGTTACTCTTTAGTTCCCGAATCGACTCATTTGCGCAGTATAGCTTTTATCAGCACTCAAATGTACTATGATCATTCTATAATTTTCTAAATCAGCTGAATTAATGCGATTTCCATTAGGATTTTTTCTAAACAGCAACAGCAATAAGCCCTCAGCCAGTTGAAAAGTTGCACGACATACTTTCACGATGTTACCTTCAAACTCTATTGGCGAATTACCAATCATAAGAACATTTGCTTTTTTGTAAACATCGTATACATTATCAAGATACCTCTTTGAATTACGTTTGAGCTTGGATAAATATTTCTTGACAAGTGAAACCATTTTCTTATCAGCGTCAACAGCACTGGTATATGGAATACTGTCAGTACTATCTAGATTCGCCGTCATCTTTAAATAAGAGACATCATTTCTCACATTATCAAGAGAATTGTCGATGCTGTTCTACAAAGACGTAGACTTTTGTTTGGTAGCATCTTTGAAAATATACGAAGATTATCCGCTTCTCGCTGAGGATATGTTATGTTTATGCTTTCAGAGTTCAGCTCGAACTAAACATATATTAAAGCTGCAGCTGTTATTTATAGTCAAATCCATTCGCGGCACAGATATAACAAAATCTGAGGTGTTTATGCATCAACACTTCAGCTAAACTCTATTGTGAACCAAAAGAACTCTGACTAATGATACTTACATTCGTTTTAATATATATATATATATATAGACACACAGACACACACACACATTGCTGAACCACGGACTTTTGAGGATCTAGAGTTTCTTTCGCCAGAGTTCGTATATGTTTGACTAAAGAAATAACTCCCTCTCTGAGTCGAAGGTACTAATAGAAATCCTCAAAAGTCGATGTCCGTGAGCTGGAATTTTGAGGAGGCTTCTCAAAAGTGCGTAATCTAATCGTTACGAATATAATCCTCAAAAGTCTATCTTTACCGAAATATATATATTACTATTGCTATTAGTTTGATATGGGGTTGGTAGTCTATTCGAATCAACAGGCAACCAATACCTTTTAACATATTCGCTTTCGGAATCAATACTTATGATAATGCAAAACTTTAGTGCCAAATCTTTCACATTTGGGGAAAAGGTGTCACTCCTTTGACACATTCTACGAAAAAGTGTTACTCCTCCTGTGAAAAAGGCTCACTCCTATGACACATTTTGCGAAAACCGTTACTCCTCCTATGAAAAAGGTGTTACTCCTATGATGCGTTCTACGAAAAAGTGTCACTTCCATGACACATTCAATGAAAAAGTGTTACTCCTACAATGAAAAAACGTAACTCCACCTATGAAAAGGTGTCACTCCTATGACACATTCTACGAAAAAGTGTCACTCCTATGAAAAAGTGTTACTCCTCCTATGAAAAAGCGATACTCCCCCTAAGAAAAGGTGTTACTCTTATGACACATTCTATGAAAAACTGTTACTCCTTCTATGAAAAAGTGTCACTCCTCCTATGGAAAAGTGTCACTCCTATGACACATTCTACGAAAAAGTGACACTCCTACGGCATGTTTTAGGAAAAAGTGTTACTCCTCCTATGAATAAGTGTCACTCCTATAACACATTCTATGAAAAAGGGTTACTCCTTCTATGGAAAAGTGTCACTCCTCCTATCGAAAAGTGTCACTCCTATGACACATTTTAGGAAAAGGTGTTACTCCTCCTATGAAAAATGTGTCACTCCTCCTATGAAAAAGTGTTCAATTGACTTTTCAACTGACTCAGGGCTTATTGCAGTTGCTGTTTAGAAAAAATCCTAATGGAAATCGCATTAATTCAGCTGATTTGGAAAATTATAGAATGATCATAGTACATTTGAGTGCTGATAAAAAGCTATACTGCGCAAATGAGTCGATTGGGAAACTAAAGAGTAACAAATTTTATAATTTTATTTCACCAATTTTCGAACAATCGTCAAGAGTATTTCCAGGATTGAAAGATGCCCTTTCTGAAGTTAACAACGCTAGTAATGTAATGGGAGAGCAATATAAGACTGCCGAGCGAAAAGAATCTGCAGTGGTAGCCAAATTGAAGGTCACTCCTCTAAATCTCCCAACTGTCGATCAAGAAAATTCACAAATTGACTCTCATTTTCTAGGGCATACTACCAATAACGTGGATAATTATTACAAAGCTTATCATTTTAATAAAAGTGCATCTGATTTCTCAACCGATAAAAATTTATCGAGAAAACTTAGGAAAGAAAAATATGCCAAGTATAAAATAAAAAATAAGGACTTGACTAATTGGAGATGTAAATGGAAAAAAAGACTGTGGTCTAGTGATGAGGAGGAGGAGAAAGAAGTTGATTCGTCATTGTAAGGCAATATTGCAACAGCATATTAACTCAATGTCTGGGATGACCCTAACAAATCGACGTCATTGAGTACGGCCATTCAGGCTTTGACGGTCCTAACAAGGCGGTGACTGTTTGCACCAATCACAATGGAGCACATAAAGCTGCGTGTGCAGTTCACAAAGTCAAGCTGATGAAAAATTTTTACTTCAAATACATACATATGGACTATGAATAAACTCTATTAATAAATGATGGAGACGTAATGAATGTACCTCACAGGTGCTGGTTAAGGCTCTCATAATTAAAAAAAAATTTACCGTTCGATGCTCCACGAATTCCCGCCGGAATGGTGAAAATTTTGTCCAGCCTCTTAAATTTCCCGCCCATTCAAACTACCCGCCATATTTAAATTTCCTACCATTTTGTATTTCCCACCCTCTCTGTCGCTAAAATAGATTCCTACCTTATCAATACCGTGTACATAGTAAATGTAGTACACATAGTATATGCAGTATACATAGTATATGTAGTACACATATTATATAATGCATTCATAGTATGTGATCTTAACAGTTAATGTATTACAATTACCGATGGAGGTAATCAGCTCTGTCAATAAAGTAAAAATGCCGTATGGTTCGTATGTAATATAGTGGGCTGAGACGTGAAGAAACTTGTCTAAATTTTGAAGAATTTCGGACCTAACCTCTATAGTGATGGCGACGCTCTACCAATCAGAGAGCTCCATACCATTTTTCCAAGAATTCTATGCACGATAGAACTTGCATCAGCGAGCTCCGTTTCAACCTGTCCAAAATGTTTTTCCAAGAATTCTGTGAAGGTTTGAAGATGCGAACCCCATTGAGCGGTGGTGGGATATAGTATGCATGCTTCGTGTGTTATCTATAGGGGAAGGCGGGGCATGGCGTGTCAGGTAGGTAAGTTTTGCACCCTCATATTTTTAATATTAATGAATGCAAAAAATGTAATTTTTACGTAAACCTAATTAGATATGTTTTTAGAATTTTCCTCTATACTTTTGAGATTATAGATAATGTTTAATATTTAATTTAATAAGATTGAAAATCGGTGCTTAGAAACAAGGTTGACTTCATTTTTAAGTCGCTCGGAGCAACGAGAAAATGATTTTTTTCTAAATGAGACCAAACCTATTTGATAGTTTCAACTTTTATCTTTCAAGCCCTGTTTTTGTTATTTTCAGAAAATCTTTATAAATAATATAATTAAAAAATTAAAATGGTATTAAAATGGGGCATCACCCTGGCAGGGCACGCGTGGCAGAAGTGATGTAACCTACAAACCAAAAACGGAGCAAGATGGGTTAACAACTACGCAGTGCAATAATTTAGTTTTAAGTAGTTTTTAGTTTCAATTATTACATTAATAAGTAAATAACGATTATTTCGACTGCGTATTAAGTTATATTTAGAGTAGAAAAAAGCCACTTGAAGACTTAAACACAAATCAGCTTGATTTATCCATTGTTAATAATAATTCAGCTTCCGTAAATAATGAAAATTACTTTAGAGAAGTAATACCTGAAGAATCAATTGTAGATACTCAAACTGCCTTTTTCAATGATCAGGTAGTTCAAATATGCTACATAGATGAAAATGATGCGAAATCTTTAAATTTAAACTTATTGTAATAATAATGATAATTTGTTAATCAAACAAAAGTATTATGTTGTGATCATATTTTATAAGAAGGAATTTATAATATAAAATCATTTATTAAAATGTAATAATTTATTTTAAAATAAAAATTGTTATGTTCCTTAATAAAATTTAAAATTTTCAATAGACTGATTAATTATTTGATTTTTGAAAATTTTATTATGGCATAATTATTAAAGTATTAATTACTGGAAAAAAGAATTGAAAAATACCTATAGTAAAAGATTAAATTTGACCGTGCCATGCGTGCCCCGTCGGGTGCCACAATCCCCCTGCCGGTGGGGCACGTAGAGCATTTTTTTCAGAATTTCTTTCTGTATTTTATCAATAATTAAAAGAAAATGAAAAAAAGTTAATAGTTTATTTTATTTTATTTTTTTCTGATCTAATTATTCCGTTTTTGTACATTATGAAATAATACACGGTTTAGTTGTTATTTTTAATCAAAGTTAGGGTGTCACACGTGCCCCGCCCTCCCCTATATGGATTGGGAGTATATGGTTTATCCCTAACATCACATGAATCAAAACTCAAGCGCTTATGTCATCTTGTTGAACAGGAGAAAAAAGAGGAGAAAAAATGAAAAAAATGAAAACAAAAATAAAAAAATAAATTAATTAATCAATTATTTAACAAACCACCACCCACCCTCACACGATGTGTGAGTGTAGGTGGTGCTTGTTGATGGTTTGCACAACCTGACTTATAGCTGGCAGTGTGCCTACGCAGCAGTGGGCAGCGCGACGACTCCGGTTCCGCGCCTAGTGGAGCGCACAGTATATATAGTGCATGTCGTGCATGTCATCTAACAAGTATCAGAATTATTGGTGAGTTTGGAGCTATCTCATACGGCTCTGTTTGTAAAGTTGGAAAGCCTATCTGATGTTACATACTGCTTTGTCGGTAAGGTAGAGATAGTTGATTCATCTGCAGATGGCGCTACGAAAGAGTGGATATCAATGAAAACATAACCTCAAAATGTTTACAAGGCAGAGTTGGGTATTGCATATTGCTCTGTCGGAAAGGTAGAGATGCGTGATCCATCTACAGATGGCGCTGCGAAAGAGTGGGTATCAATGGAAACGTAACCTCAAAATGACAACATAACCTCAAACGTACACGAATTTTCAGAAGTCATGCTACTGTAAAGAGAAAAATCGAACTGCGAAACGGACAAAATTTTATGAATTATGGTATGACTTTATTAGAAAAAAAATAAAAAATAGGAAAAAAAGGAAAAAAATGAAAAAAATAAAAAAATGAAAGAGTGAGATATTCCATTAAACCTTGGAGTAACCTTCCTAGCAAGAATTTGGAAAGCATTCTAAAACGAGAGTTTTCGACATGGCGTCGGAGGAGAAGGAGCCGCCCGATGCCTCTCTTAATAAATATTACAAGTGCCATCCCAGCATTAGCGTTGGGGCAGTGGTGTGCATAGTGTGTGGAAACTTCTACCATACTGATGAAATAGTTACAAAATATAACATAGGAAAACCAATTAAATTCCTCAGCAACTCATTTATTGTGTGCCAAGATCATCCTAACCTCTCACTAACCTCAAAGTTGCCATATGGCACGCTCAGTGAAGCAGCGTGGCAATTCATAGCACAGCTAAAGCATGAAAACCGTGAACAAATTAAACAAGACATTGTGAATAACATAGTGCATGAGACAACAGAAGAAAATGGTCTCAATAAAACCATATATGAAGATTACAATGAATCAGACTCACTGAAAATTGAAAATAACCTGCTAAAACAATTACTTAAAGAAACACAAGAAAAGAACGCCTTACTAAACGAATTACTAATAAAAGAAAGACAAAATAACAATTTTAAAAACATCAAGCCCCACACTTATGCAGAAATTTTAACAAATACTAAACCCAAAGCTAAAAGAGTACCAAAACTAATTGTTAAAAAACAAACAACAAAGACAATATAAATCTAGAAAACACTGTACTGCATTATCTTGCAAAAGACAAAACAATCCAAACAAAAAAAGTGACAAAAATAAATAATGATACTATATTAATAAACTGTATGAACGAAGAAAGTATAAATGCAATTGAAAAGACCTTATCTAAAAAATTATCAACTAATGCAAAAATCAAAAAAGAAGAAATAAAAAAACCTATAGTGAAAATTATTAACATTGAAAAAGTGTTTAATGATAAAGAACTAGAACAAGACATTAATCAAAGAAACTTTAACAATATTGATGACAAGTGCAAAGTTCTACACATAAACTCAAGTGAAAAAGCTAAAACAATGAGTGCAATAGTTGAAGTAACGCCTACAATCTACAAACATATAAGAGACAATAAAAACAAGTTATTTATAGGGTTTCAAAATTGCAGAGTATTTGACATAATAAACACAAATCCATGTACTAAATGCTCAAGAGCATTTACATGCATTTACATGTACTAAATGCTCAAGATTTTTGATGTATGACAGAATTCCTTTACGAATGTCCTTTACGAAAGTTTGTTGGAGAATTCCAAATCAATGTTTTAAGAAAGCTTCCTGACAGATTTGCGAAAGAATAGAAAAAAAGATTCGAATTACTCGAATGTGAAAAATAATATGAAACCTTTAGGGAAGATTGTAGGAATCTCATGAGTAATATCAAAATAATCATCGTATACATTGTAAAATTGAGTTTTTCCAAAACACTGTTCAGAAATTTTTTAATTAATAAATCGATGTAATATTGATAAGTAGGAATCTGCATTTTTGTCATTTTGATTCAATTTTTCAACGAGTATATTTCATGATAGTACTAATAGAATCGTTAAAGAAGGTTCTGAATACTTATTGTATTTACATATAGGTAGGACGTGTGTTTTTCAAAATAAATGTTTAAAAGTAAATTTATTAAATAATAAAATTGAGTGGATTTTGGACTAGAGAGGGTCAACCTTGCAAGTCGAAGACTTGATATATTAAAAAAAAAAATTATACTTTATATTTCTTATAAAATTACTTTTTTAATCAACATAATGAAATGCCAAGTTTAAAAAAATGTTTATTCGAAGTAATAATAATTAAAGTTAATATTTTCTTTATATCGTAAAATATATTCAGTACATTGATTTTATTTCTACCTTACCGACATTATTTTTTTTTAATTTATGGAATTATATAAATAATTTTTAAATACCATTAATACATAAGATACAGTAATCAAAATAATAACATTTGAATTATCGTGGAAACTGCACCTTATTTACATGAAAATGTCTGAACTCCTTTAAGCGAGCGATAGCGTAACGGATAGCATGCGTTCGTAGTAAACCAAAGGTCGTGGGTTCGATTCCCGGTCAGGTCGAAAAATTTTATATACAATTTTTTCTGCGATAATAAAATTGCGATCAATATAGAAATAAGTTAAAAATAATATGCGAGAATTGTAATACTTCTAGAGAATTGTTAATATTATTTATAGCTTTATGTTACTCTTTCAAGATATTAAGAAAAGATTTCTAGAAAGATTAGTAGAATCTTTCATGGAAGCTTTGTGCCAATGAGTTGCCCCAGAAATTTCGATCTTCCAGGAATCTTTCATGAAAGCTTCCTGAAAGATTTTAATGAATCTTTCTGAAAAGTTTCAAAAATTCGTTCACCTACGTTACGGAAGTCTTGTTGAAACATTTTCTGAAAGCTTACGGTTCTCATTTGTGAAAGCTTCTCGTAATATTCCCACGTCATTTATGAATCTTTCAACAACTTTTTCAAAAACTTGAAAAAAGGTCCTTGAAAGGTTTCCTAAAAGAGTATTAGAATCTTTCATGTAAGCTTTCTGAAAAATTACGAATCTTTCTTGTAGGCTGTCAGAAAGCTTCTAATTATCTTTCTACAAACCTTAAAGATACCTTAAAAAAAAAATAATATTCGCTTATTCATTGGTTCGTTTGATGTCCGCCTTTTTCAAATAAACTTAAATATCACGAACGTACTTTAACGATACTTAAAGATACCTTCCCGAAAGGTTTCCTGACAGGTGACTGCAATCATTCAAGGTATCTTTATGTGAATCATTTGTCCCAGACATTTTGAACTTCCGCGAATATTCCGTGAAAGCTTCCTAAAAGATTCTTGAAGGTTGCTGCATTCTTTTACGGAAGCTTGCTGAAAGATTTCCTCTTCCTTCAGAAAGCTTTCAGTTACCTTTTCAAAAACTTTAAAGAAACCTTCCTGAAAGGTTTTCTGAAAGATTGCTGCAATTTTTAAAGCAATCTTACTGCCAATTATTTGTCCCAGACATTCTGAACTTTCGCGGAGATTTCATGAAAGCTTCCTGAAAGACTGCGAAACTTTCTTCCAAGCTTGCAGAACGCTCCTAATTATCTTTCTAGAAACTTTAAAGAAACCTTCCCGAAAGGTTTCCTGACAGGTGACTGCAATCTTTCAAGGATCTTTATGTGAGTAATTTGTCTCAGACATTTTGAACTTCCACATAGATTCCGTTAAAGCTTCCTAAAAGATTCTTGAAGGTTGCACGTAAGCTTGCTGAAAGATTCACTCATCCTTCAGAAAGCTTTCAGTTACCTTTTGAAAAACTTTAAAGAAACCTTCCTGAAAGGTTTTCTGAAAGGTTGCTGCCATTTTTAAAGGAATCTTACTGCCATTGATTTGTCCCAGACATTCTGAACTTTCGCGGAGATTTCATGAAAGCTTGCATGCTTGCAGAAAGCTTTCAGCAATCTTTCATGCTATGTGGGAATTACTATCATTGTAAAATTTTTAGAGCTTTTTCTTTTTAACAAAAGCTTTAATTTAAGACCTGGTAGATCGATTTGCCTTGAAAAATATTCCAGATATAAGAGTTTTTATTTTCCAATATTCAAGAAGTAATAAGGTGACTTCACCAGTGAATGAAAAAATAAGGAAATAGTAATTTTTGTTATTCAATTAAGAGTCTTAAAAATGGATTAAAAGTAAAAATCTTTTTCAATTAGTATTTTCAAATCTTCAAACTTTACGACAGTGACAAAATTGTAGATAAAGAATAAAAGTAGAAATTTTGTTAATAATAAATCTGTAAATATCTCATAAAAACCAGTTAATGAATACGTGGTGCTAGTTACTGAACACTTTGAAAACAGTGAATGAACACTTACTTTGTATGTATACCCCGATGGAAATGGAAAATATATATAAATGTAAAAAACTGTATATAAATGTAAATAAGTGTATGTAAAAGTTGTAATTGGGACATTTTTTCATTTATATACGTCTATATACTTTTATATACGTACATTTATCTCCTAAAACCCAGTAAATGAATACATGGTGCTAGTGACTGAACACTTTGAAATCAGTGAATGAACACTTACTTTGTATGTACCCCGATGGAAATGGAAAATGTATGTAAATGTAAAAAACTGTATATAAATGTAAATAAGTGTATGTAAAAATTGTAAATGAAACATTTTTTACATTTATATATTTTTTTCTTACATTTTGTATAGTACGTTGTATTGAAAATTTTTATTTCTGTAAATACACTTATTTACGCTTACTTACACATTCATACATTTGTATACATTTATATACATTTATATGATTTTTTTTTTAATTTTTGCTATATAAGACTTTTTTTAAAAGTTTAATGGAAGTGTATATAAATGTATATAAATGTAAAAAAATATATATACATTTTAAAAATTGTGATGTTTAATGTGTAAAAGAAAAAATATAGTTTCGTAAATAAGTATAAATTTATGTAAAAAAACGTATATAAATGGAAATAAACGTAAATGCGTGTTCCAATTACAACATTTATATACACTTATTTACATTTATATACGTTTTTTTACAGAAATATACACTTATTTCAATTTATATACATTTTTCATTACCACTAGGGTAATTATGTAAGTTTAGTAACGGTAATTTTAGAATCTGAATGTTGAAAGTTGACACCAGAATGATAATGATACACTTTATGTATTAAAACTTATAAACATTCAATATTAAATATTATTGATTTTTCATATAGTACAGCATGAGGTGCGAAAAACGTTCGTTCACTGGGTTGCCGAACCAAAGTTGGAACACGTAAATTATATTTAAATAATTAACTTTTTTCTTAAAAATAATGTCGAATCGTCAACGAATAAGTATAAAACTTCATTTAGACGTAAGATTTAAACACAAAAACTTTAGATTTTGAAGAAACTTCAGCATATGCCTACAGTGCATCTGCGTCACCCTTATAGCGAATGGCGTATATTTAATTCTCGCTACGGTATTGCATAATATTAATAATGTTTTTCATCCAAGGCAATTCATTTCATATAGCATGTCTAATATATAAAACGAAAGGAAATTTCGAAAAGATTTCAAAATCATGATTATATTTGATACCAAAAATGTACAAATTTAAAAGTTTTAAATATTATATAAAAATGTTCATTCACTGGTGACTGTTCCAATACTGGTGTAGTCACCCTAACATAAAATCTCTTGTATCTGGGCTATTTTTCAAGGCAAATCGGTCTACCAGGTCTTAAATTAAAGCTTTTGTTATAAAGAAAAAGCTCTAAAATTATTTTTTTATTACTCTATTGAAAAATGAACATTTTTTTGGTGTTCAGTCATGTGGTTCGTAAAGAACTTGAATTATAGCCTTTTAAAAATAAAATTTGAAAAGTTTCTGGGCTTTGCTCATGTATCAAATTTATTTGAGTAAATTACTTTTTACGGTGAAAAATTGACACAAATAAAAATAAATAAAAAATAATAAAAATAAATTAAAATACATCGCTTTTGCAGCTAATTTTTGTAATTTTATTCGAGTTAATTTATTTTGGTCGGAATAGAAATATCGAATGTGACATGGGAAATAAATATTTCTGTTTCGCTAAATCACAGATTCATGAACTATGTAGGTCATTTGGACTCAAATGAATAAAAAGTATTATTTACAGCAAATTATTTATTATTATCAAGTAATTAAAGAGAATTACTTTGACAGTTGTAGCTTATAGACTGTATATATATCTTGTACAATAGGAGTAATAAAAAATAATATTTTTTTAATGTTAGAGTTCAAAATAAATAATGAACTATTTAGTAATAGGATACAGGAAATTCATTATTTGTTTAGACATCATGAATTTATATTTATTGCACATTTTTATCCTATTACCGTAATGCAAACAAGCTATTCTCTTTAGTGTATTGTTTTATGTATTAGCGTACTGTGAACTATAAAAATGTCACTAAAAGAATATTAGTGCTAAGATTATAATGTAAAGTGTACAACAGTACGTATTATACTCAGAAATATGTGCATAATGATTTTACGATATTAATTTTCATTTATAAAAAAACAAAATGGAAAGAAACACACTTGGACGTTAAAGTTTAGTCCAAACCTGATCTTGTCGACGAGCCTGCTACATCACTTGTGGGCTTTTGAATATTGTTTATTCCTTTTGCTGAAACACTGCACAGAGTATAAAATTCTTTTCACTTTTACTCTATACTTTTATTATGTATAGCAACTGCGCTTGATGATTAATTTGTTTCATATGGTATATATCTTGTTGAAATATGCAATACGAACTCTTACATATGAGAGCTGAGTCTAAGCCTGAACATGTAGATGAGCCTGCTACATCACTTATGAGCTTCTGAATTTCATTTATAGATTTCGGTATAACACTGTACAGAGTATAAAATTCTTTTCACTTTTACTTAACACTTTTATTATGTATGGCAAATGCACTTGATGATTGACTTCTTTGATATAGTCTATATCTTGTTGTAATATACTGTAACGTCCCGACAAGAGTAGGCACTCCGATCTTTTTCCCTTCCCCGCACTGAAGAAGAATAAAGAGTTATCCTCAGTCAAAGGCCTATTAGCCACTGATCCTTTTTCACAGACCCAGAACCTCACTTACCCTAACCCGATTATCCACCAGCCGTCGATAACTTACCTACCTACCGACCGGCCGTCGATAGTCTACCTTAAGCCGATCATCCACCAGCATTCAATGGATAGCCTTGTAAATGCACAGTGTGCACAGTCCACACACAGAGCTTGGAGGGCGCACTTGTCACTCGATTACATCATACTACTGTACACGTGCTCGTATAATGCTATACGACCACGTCACTCTTCATATCTCTATAGCTTAAGAATGTATACACTAATATAATCTATACTTTTCAAAGCGACGAATCAGATAACCAACTACACATACGTCACCACATAAACACTTCGTCACATTCAATCTTTTCACAGAAACTCAAGGCACCAACTCTCTTCTTATCAATTACACTCACACCACCGTATATACAAACACCCGATAAGATAAATCTTTCGTCAGCGAAAAATATCCTTTATGTACATGCGCCGAGGCAGTCACTCTCTTGGAAGACGACCGCCCGCATAAAATTAGTTCTGAGAATAAAAGAACCTACGTGCCATATAGAATATAAGCAAGAGCAGAGAAGCGAAACTCAAAGAGAAAGCCGACAAGATGCCGAGACAAACAGCGTCCCCACGCCAAGTCGAATGGCATCATCACGTGACACGGCGTCCTCGCGCCAAGCAACGGCGCACAGTGGGCCCAAATGAACATGTCTGGACAAAATAAAATATCTTCTTTTGGAACTGACCGATTGGGATGGGGATACTCTTAAAATGAAGGTTATAATAAGTACTTTGAGGGAAAATTGTAGATAAAATGTTTACAAAATTTTCAAGGTCAGACCAAGATCAATATATAAAAATTTACTTTTTTTTAATGATCAGAAGAAGCTGGGCTGTTACCCAAACAAGCTGAATAGATTTGTATGGGGTTTTCGGATCGCTGATAGCAAATCAGCTGACAGAATTGTAAAATTCATTTGTTTAAACAATAATTTTCAAATTTTTCTTCTATCAAATGTTAAATTAAAATAATAATAAGTTAAAACACGAATCATATATAAAAATAAAAAAATAATTATTTTTATTCAAATTAATCTAAATAATTTTTGTTATTGTAATATTCCCGTTAATTACCATAATAAAGCGTACAACTTTATGAAAAAATAGTACAGAATACAACTTGTACATTACATACAAGTTGTATCCATTTTATATATTACAATTATATTGGAATAATAATCCATTTTCATTACGTAAGTGAAAAGAAATTCCTGCGAAAAAATAATTCGTATATAGTTATATATACTTATATATGTTTATATACATTTCTCGAAAGGGGTTTATAAAGCCCGTTTTTCTATATATAGGGGTTTATCGAGCCCGATTTTGATTATGCAGCCCGGGCTTCATAATATTTCTCAATATAGGGGTTTATGTGGCCCGACCTAGAGTCTATAACCCCATGGTCCATTATTTCATTAGTCACTTGCCATAGGGCACTCTGGGCTATAGGTACTAATATACAGTTTTGGGCTACATAAACCCCGATAAATGTGTGTGTGTGTGTGTGTGTGTGCGTGCGTGCGTGCTTGCGTGCGTGCGTGCGTGGGTGTGGGTGTGGGTGTGAGTGTGGGTGTGTGTATGTGTATGTGTGTGTGTGTGTGTGTGGGTGTGTGTGTGTGTGTGTGTGTATTATGTCTATGTCGCTATGTATAATTAAGTATATTAGTATATACGACTGAATATCATTTTGCACGAGGTCTACAAGAAACTCTACTAAAAAGATAATCTTAGGTCAAATTAATAATTATGCATGGCGATACATGTTCATGTATTATGGTATACATTTTTATATATCAATATATAATTGTATGAATAATACAATCACTAAAAGGTTTATATACAATACGTAATCATATAAAGTTATGCATAATTATATATTGATATATAAAATTGTATACCATAATACATGAACATGTATCGCCATGCATAATTATTAATTTGTCCTAGGATTATCTTTTTAGTTGAATTTCTTGTAGACCCCGTGTAAAATGATATTTAGTCGTATATACTTATATACTTATTTATACATAGTGACATAGAGACATAATATATATATATATATATATATATAGTGTTCTGCATATATAAGTATGTGGGTGAACCGGTTTCGAAAAGGTATACTTCTTTTTTTCAGAGTTGCCTATGTTAACGTTACTAAAGAAATATGGACCCTGGGGTTATAGACTCTAGAAAATGGCCGAAAATTCTCCAAAACCAGTCATATATACCTTTTCCCGTTTGAAGAGGCTCTTCAAAACCGGTATATAATATCTCGAAAAACTCTCCAAAACCGATAAAAGACATAAATAAGGATATATAAACATATATAAGTATATATAACTATATACGAATTATTTTTTCGCAGGAATCTTTTCACTTATGTAATGAAAATGGATTATTATTCCAATATAATTGTAATATAAAATGGATACAACTTGTATGTAATGTACAAGTTGTATTCTGTACTAATTTTTTCATAAAGTTGTACGCTTTATTATGGTAATTAAAGGGAATATTACAATAACAAAAAATTATTTAGATTAATTTGAATCAAAATAATTATTTTTTTATTTTTATATATGATTCGTGTTTTAACTTATTATTATTTTAATTAAACATTTCATAGAAGAAAAATTTGAAAATTATTGTTTAAACAAATGAATTTTACAATTCTGTCATCTGATTTGCTATCAGCGATCCGAAAACCCCATACAAATCTATTCAGCTTGTTTGGGTAATAGCCCAGCTTCTTCTGATCATTAAAAAAAAGTAAATTTTTATATGTTGATCTTGGTCTGACCTTGAAAATTTTTTAAACATTTTATCTACAATTTTCCCTCAAAGCACTTATTATAAACTTCATTTTAAGAGTATCCCCATCCCAATCGGTCAGTTCCAAAAGAAGATATTTTATTTTGTCCAGACATGTTCCTTTGGGCCCACTGTGCGGCGTCTCCAAGCCAAGCCTGGAGCGGGAGAACCAATCAGCGTAAGCCACGCCCACCGCTCAACCAATAGGAAGGACGCCCCACCACAGCCGGAGCGCTCCCA
Source organism: Torymus aiolomorphi (assembly GCA_036365515.1). NCBI lineage: Eukaryota > Metazoa > Arthropoda > Insecta > Hymenoptera > Torymidae > Torymus > Torymus aiolomorphi. Next base: position 90,823,537 of record CM070875.1, on the reverse strand, counting down.
CCACTCGCTTTCTCTTAAGCAGGCAGAGCCAGCCAGGCAGAGCAGAGCAGCCAGTCAGGCAGTCTCTCTTCACCATCGACTAGAGCAAGCAGCTCCAGCTACAAGCTCCTCGAGCTTAGCTCTCTCTCTCTCTTTTCATTGTTCACGCGCAACGCATATTATAAACTTTCGATTATAAGACTGAATATTGTATTTTCATATCCGTATTTTTACTAAATAAACGTTAATAACTTTCACCTTTTTACTTCAAAGAACGCGTATTTCAGTTTATTCATTTTACCTCGTTCCGACGGAATAATTACGACATTTTCGTGTCTTATTCTAACTTAAATCGGGAAGGCAGCCTCGTCCGACGAAACGCGACACAGCCCGTTTCAGAGCAGCCCCACGGACGACGACCAGCAGCAGCCAGCCGAGCAACAGGGATCTTCCTGCCCGGGACAAACCAGGAAGTGGTGACAGCAGCCACGAGGAACCACACTCACACGGGGACTCCCATCCACCGAGAAGCAGAGTCGTCGGCAGCCAAGCAGGACGACATCCCAGGAAACCCGCCGCGCAGAACGCCACTCCGGAGGCCCTCGAACACAGGGGCCCGCCACCGAGACGGCCGAGCCACGCATCAAGGCCAACGTAACAAGCTAAGTCCTTTTTAAACTGTCAGCATACGCGAGTGTAATCTAAGAAATCTAAATTCACACGCGGGGACGTAACAATACAATACATACTCTTTTATATTCACATAAAACAGCATACTCTTTTATATTCATATAAATAACTTACATATGAGAACTGAGTCCAAGCCTGAACATGTTGACGAACCTACTACACCACTTATGAGCTTTTCAATTTCATTTATAGATATTGCTGTAACATAGAGTATAAAATTCTTTCTACTTTTACTTTACACTTGATTAGGTATCGCAACTGTACTTGATGAGTGACTTCTTTCACATCGTTGATATCTTGTTGTAATATGCAATACATACTCTTACATATGAGAACTGAGTCTAAGCCTAAACATGTAGACGAGCCTGCTACATCACTGATCGTTTTATTTTGCTGAAACACAGCACAGAGTATAAACCCTCTTTTCACTTTTAGTAGACGTTGCAACTGCACTTGATAATTAATTTTTTTTATGTGCTGACTGTAAACTTGACCACCCTAAGTTTCTTGTTTATGCCTGATTGTCTGTTTGAATTTATAAGCTTTACTCATACTTATTTCATCCATGTTGCATGAATGAACAATCTTCTGGAATAGAAAGAAATACGCACATAAAGTATCTGATCAAGAAATAATGGATATTTGTCATAAAATATTTTGAGTATTTAAATTTTTTAAAAATATTTTATTTCTTTCAGAATTATTAAAAATTCAAATACACAAAATTATTCAAAAAATAAGTAATAGTTATCTAATTTTCTCTCCTTCGTTGTTAAAATGCGTTTCTGCTTATTGTTGACTTTAATTTATTTCATTGTGCGATTTTATTCAATTGGAGTACAAAAATCATAACCTACATAAGCTTCTGCTTCGTCTGCTTTGAATGCTCCGTTTCAATTTCAAATTTGCCGAACGAACGCGAAGTTGGCTCTGAGACGCGATGTCTCCGCCGCTGGGAAAATACTAGATCAAGTCATTTCCCACGATCCACTGTAGGAATCTAGTTATTTCCCACGTTCTGAAGGATCGGGGGCCATCACTGACTAGCTGTCGCGCACATGCACTTCTGTATTGGCGCCCCTCTCTCTTCCTCTCTCTAGTTCTCAAACTCTTAATAAACACATGCGGGCGCGGTAGTCATCAAACAACGTGTTGCAACTTGCGCTCTCGTGTTCATGGGTTACGAGTAATGATTAATGATGTGAAAGAGTACTGTCCATGCTGTCATCTCTGAGGCCATGCCGAGTATCTTGCAGACGTGGCCTATAGGTTAAGTCTAGTTGTCATCTTCGCGCTTATTATGTTCTACACGTTTATATCTAGGTAAGCCTTAAACTTTCATGTATTTTTGATTCTGTCCTGTCTCCAATACATTATTGCTAAATGCTATTTAATCATTAAAATAGAGCTTACAGTTAGTAAAAGGCTATATGTTATGAATATAATATTGTTTTTATACCACTCTAATCTCAAAATCACAACTTTGGTATGATTTTTCGGCGCTCGTGGTATAAAATACCGTTCGAAACTAGTGCGTAAGTCGATTATTTAGCTAAATAATCGACTTCCCCACCCGCATCGAAATGTACTATTAATGTATTGCTGTATTTAATAAACAAGCTTTAAAACAATATATTTTAATGATCAAGTATCATTTAGCAATAATGTATGGGCTTCTTCTTTTATTGAAAATTTTATAGAGTTATATATAAAATACTTGCGAATAAGCATAAATATAACATTAAAGAAAGGGCATGTTCTTGTTTGTACACATAAGAATTGTGCACATATTAATTGTGCACACTTTAGCATTGGTATATATCTATATATTTAGATATGTACAAATGCTATCCGTGCACAATAAATATGTGCACAATCCTTATGTGCACAAACAAGAACATGCCAAAGAAAGTACAGTCCAAGCTACGCACATGTCAATACTATTTAATATGAGTAATTATATAATTTTAACTCTTTCACATTATTCATTTATAAATAGAACTGGTCATAATATAAATAAATTAATACCATAATTTATTATAAAAAATCCACATTTAAGAGTACTTAAGAAGCATTAAACAATAAAGCATGGGTTTCTTCTTTAGCTGTAAATTTTATAACAATAACTTATATAGTATTATGTATAAAATACTTGCGAATAAGTATAAATATAACATTAAATAAAGTACAGTCCAAGCTACGCACATGTCAATACTATTTGATATGAGTGATCGTATAATTTAAACTCTTCATAATATTCATTTATACATAGAACTAGTCCTAATATAAATAAATTAATACCATAATTGATTATAAAAATCCATATTTATAAGTACTTAATATAGGATGAGTGACTCTACCGCTGGATATATTTGAACCCGATGGACCTAATGACATCATACGTGATATGATTCTTTGTGACCATAATGGTGAAGTATTTTATTAAAACATTATTTTGAAATAAAAGAAAATGTAAGTATGATTTTGTAAAAATGTCATGTTAAATAAAAATTTTATTTGTAAAAGTAATACGTACATGTCATAACTGTTATAGTCAAATATGATCAAGGTATTTTGTCCATATGATCTCAATATTTCCTGCGATAAAGTCACCCAGCCCATTAGTGACTTATGGACTAATAAAAGTTGTAACTAAAGGCACTACCTATGAGCATATAGAATATTCTATGTAATTAGAAAATGTTGTATGCTTATAAGTACTTGGTCTCTTTAGCTACAGTTTGCACATGATTAAAGTTGATTTTGGTCCTCTTGTATAAGAGATCTACAATATTATTTAGTTCAATTGATCCAAATATATTTCTTACGCTAAAGCCACCCAAGTCTTAAATCTTTCAACGAACAACTGAATTGTGGATCTCAAAGAAGATATGCCTATAACAAAATAACAAAATGAATAAATATATAATTTAAATTATTTTAAAATGTATATTACACTATAACAGTGAGTGGTCGACAAAAACCCTCAATTATATGAAATAAAATAATGAATGTACAAACAATTTATTTAAAAATCGATTAAAATTTATAAACTATAGTAAAGCCATCCACGTGTCAATACTCTTTCATATGTGAAGTGCTTTTATAACTATATGTGAATTCGCCAAGACCAGTCAGGACACAAATTTGTAAGATACTTAATTGGACTTTGTTCTGTTATATGAGGCTTGACGCGAAATTTCAGCTGAGTTCTGTCAACGGGGACAACATCGCCAAGACGTCGCCTCCTCGCGTGCCCTATCGCCGTCGCCATCGTGACTGTACTTGCGGTATCTACTAATATCGAGTACACGTGGGCGCGCTCGGCACCGGCCTCGTGTGAATTTGCTATCACGGGTCGGCGTCGAGAGCGCGAGCACGAGGCTCGTTGAACATCGTTTCTTCTTTTTCCACATTAAGCAAAATATCATCAATAACATTATTCTAATGTTTCAGGTATGTTACATGTCTCTATTATTTACTTACAGTTGTGTCGGTACATTACAATTGTTATTTTTTAAAATGTAATACTTGCAAACAATTATACTAACATTCTAATGAAACATTTGCACGATAATATATTATCGTTCAAAGTTTCGTTAAACTATTATTCTTCATTTAGAAGCAGTATTAAACTGCTAAATAATAAATAAATTAAGTTATACATCAAGCAGAGCATATTCCCGGATTTTGGAAAAAATCATGTAATTGATCACAAGATTTTTTTCAATAGGGCATACGCTCTATTTGGCCATATTCAGGTAATCATAAATATATACATCTGTTTTATTTTTTCATTGAGTTTTATTTACATCTCTAATTTCATATTAGAAAATAAATTAAAACGATTAAATTAATTTAAACAATTAATTACAATAAAAGAAAAACCGCTGCCAATTCATTGGCACGTAGCTTCCTCAAACTTAATTTACTGATTCCTTTAATTTATTTTTAATTCCAATATTTAAAATTTAATACTTTATTTTTTACGGTGAGACTATGCACCACTTTTTTTTCTAACCTAGCAACCCATTACTCCCACCAATCAAATCACGAATAAATTGATATCATAACTAACCCATTAGTTTTTAAGATAAGTGATAGGATTAGGAAGTTATAACTTTTTTTTAAAAAAAGCAGGTTTTTGTTTTTGTTAATAATAAACGAACCGCTACAAGCTAGGAATAAAATTTTTTTTTAAATATAGGTATTTTAGTTATCTTTTGAATGCTATCAATCTGATCCAGATACATAGAATCGTTCTCGAGAAATTACGATTTGAAAAAAAGGTTAAAAAAATTTTAACCTCAAATATCTCTGAAATTTTTAGACCAAATATTTTGCCCAAAGAACTCGACCGAGAACTATACAAAATCTACCTCTACAAGGAATTTTGAAGCGATTAAGTCAATTTTACTTCCGTAAACGTCGGGCATAGAGAAAGCGTTTTTTTCATTTTTCAATTTTTTTCTCAAAAACTAACCAAAGAAATGGATTCAAATTTTTACAGATTATAGCTATTTATATTGTGCATTATCGTGATTTTTCTCAAAAAAATGGACCTTTAGTTTGTGAGTTACAGGCTTTAAAAAAAAACACATTTTTATCAATAACAAGAGAACCGTGATAGCTAGAGAATTTTTTCTTTTTTAAATTATAGGTTTTTTACGCTCTTTCGAATGCTACCCATCCGATTCAAAAATTTAAATCCGATCATTAAAAAACATCAAAAATAAATTTTGAGAAAATAGAAAATTCGAAACAAAACAAAAACGAATCAGCCCAATCGAAAACCGATTTTTGACCCGCCATCACACAAAAAAAAAACAAAAAAAAATGAGACCTGTCTGATTAAAATCGATCGAGTAGAAGCTGAGATCCAGCTATATATACAAACACACACACACACACACACACATACATCCATACAGACATTTTTCAAAAATCATGTATTTTGGTTCCTAACACCTCCAATAACACTTATAACATGTTTTTACAACAACTTAAAAAATTACTATTACAAAGCTTCCTCTTGGAGGAAGCAATAGTATTAATTCATTTAAAATTGTTAGTGGAAACATGAGACTCACATGAGACTTACATGAGAATTTGTCATGAGACTCACCGGAGAATCACGTGAGATTCAAGTGAGTCTCATATGAATTTTTTCAGCCGAATTGTCTACATCCATGTGAATTAGTTGGAATCCACGTGGATTCCAACAAATTCACGTGGATTTTTCAAATCGGGTTGGTTTCTCAGAATCCACATGGATTTCAAATAATCCACATGGATTTTCATCATGATATCCGCGTGGATGATCCACGCGGATATCCATTTGAATCCATGTGGAATCCATGTCAATCCACGTGGATATTTTCAACAGGGATACATACAGTCACACACTCACACGTACATTAAAACTGCAGTTTATACGCACTGATACATTTTGTCATAATGTTTGTCAATTATGCAAGCACGTACACAGTTGTGAAAATAAAACTTATTTTTTAATGTTGAGTTTCGGCTAACTCGCGCGATTATCGCGCGATTATCGCTCGATTATCGCGCCAGAAAATGGTCGATAAACTGGCACGATCTTCGCGCGATTAGTCGAGCGATTAATCGCGCGATTCATCGCACGATAATCGCGCGATATTTTTCAATAGGGAAAAATTCTCTTTTATTGACTAACAATCAATTCATAGCGTTTATGCATAATGACGCCTCATTATCGAATCCTAGTTCCCGTTTTTGAGTGAGGGTTGGTCCCAAAAATCTGAAGACCAATAGCATCCCTCGCCGTCTAAGATAAGGGAGGCCGCTTCGTCTTTTCTTTAGCCCAGCTGGTTCATTTACGCGTCCACTCACTCTAGTTCAATTTCAGACCCCGACTCGGGTGTTCAATCCTAGCCTCGCCGAGTGTGCGAACACTCACGGGAGCGATTTTTATATTTTCGCACTCATCTCACAGGCCTCAACCGGAAAGGATCTCTTCTAATTTTCATTCATATTTTTCTCGAATTTTCAAACGCACTCTAAGAAGCGAGTCGCTATTTCAAAGACAATAAAATACGTTCAAATAATTTGCTTGTTAAACTTATTACCGTGCAAGAGTAATATTCACTTATATGTAAATAAAATTGAATACATATAAAACAAAAATACTGGCGTTAGATTTGATTCTATTCTTAATTCACTTAAAACAAATAAAACAGCACCTTTTATATAAAATTGTAAACGGAGGCAACAGACCAACAGAATCCGTCAAGGATCAAGGATAAATAAAAGTAAGTAGATTTAAAAAAAATATTGCTATCTTATTCTATCTCTTCCAGCCAATTCAGTCTATTTTTCCAAATATAAACCCCATTTCATGTAAAGTAAATCGTGTTTTCGTAACTGCGTTCCACTAAAACAAAGTGTTTCTTCTACAAATCTATCAATCTTTCTAAAACGATCCCAATTTTTACCGCGTAAAATTATACTACAAAATTTCGGATGTTAGTCTGGGTAACCACTCCCGTTTAAACATCCGTCTTTTTGTAGTCAAATAAACAAAACCTAGTCGCAAACAAATTTAACTTCAATTCTTAGTTTTACAACCGTGTCGCGCCTTATTGCTGCCCATACCTTCTATCCTATCCTGTAAAGTAGTATCTGGCTCTAGCCCGAGTTAGTAGGTTTCTCGAAATCTAGGCTCAAAAGAGAGCACCATAGTTTTATTAATTTAAAACCAACAGTCGAGTTTTCCATCGTAAACCCGACGTAACACATGGACTGATGCAAAGAACAGCGAGAGAAACTGCAACGATTAAGCAATGCATTTTTGAGGTACATCACTGGGGTCAGGAAGGATGAGCACAAAACCCCCGACAGGAAGCGCCTCGGCTGGCTACGTACGGACTCACGCAGATTCTACTTTGCAGCAATATTAATGTATAAAATACTACTGTTGCGTGAGCCGAGTTATTTGGCTGTCTTTTTACGGAAAACAAGCCTAATTCCATCAGGAGGAATGTGCAGCCAGAACTTACGACCCCCGCCTTGAACTATAAAATGAGTGAGGCGTTTCAAGCTTACCACCATTATCGTCATTCAAGTATGCCAGTACCTACTAGACCGTGGTCCTTAGCCCTCCGCCTCGTGGATTCTAGGAGTCATCAGTACGGGGACCTGAAGTAGCCTACCTTAATTTATTAAATTTGATTCAGCCGATTGGCCATGTACTGTAATAATAGCTTAGGAAAAAAACTGTGATATTTAGGGTGAGTGTAATACAAAAATTAAAAAAAATAAACTGATTCCCTGTGACACTAAATTATATTTATTTATTGATACTGTTAGTTAACTTTTACTTGTACTGTGTCACTTGAGATTTTTGTGACTACGACTACGTTTGTTATGTATTATAGACTTTAATCTTGTATACCATTTTTAAACCTTGCGAATGTATTATAGCGTCTTCAATATTTGTATATTACTTTTATACCTTGCGAATGTTTTTTTATCTGTTTTTATTTTTTGTATTTTATTCGATTTGGCGGAAGGGAAGGGGGCAGCAAGAGAGAGAGAGAGGGAGAGAGAGAGAGAGCGAGAGAGAGAGAGAGAGAGAGAGAGAGAGAGAGAGAGAGAGAGAGAGATTTCGTAACATTAAGATGCATATGGATTTTTGAATTTTTCGAGTTCTAAAACTCGTAGTAATGATAATATTTTAAAACGCTGGAAAGGCGCAAGAACACGTCAGATTTTGAGAGATAAACAGCGCGACCGTTTCTTTGCGAGGCCGTTGCGTGACTTGGGAGGGTAATCGGCCATCACATTGTTGTCATGTATGTGCGTAGTTGCCAAGTTTCATTTATGTTCGTATAGATTTGTTTGGGAACGCTGATTAAAGTTATTGAGTCTCAGCTTTTAATTTCAAATTTTATTTTCACGACTAACAAGTAAGTCTGATTTTATTTTAAAATACGAGACACATTTTCACTAATACGCTGCCCAAGCAAAATTTTACCAGTTTTAGTTCGGAGTGAGAGATAGAGAGTGGATGGATTTGTGCATACGATGATTTGATTTTATTGATTTTAATTATTAATTTATGTTAATTTACGGGTGACGTCGCAAAAATGTGTCGATGGCGAGATATGCTACGCGCATCGCGCGCAAGCAGACTTTGCGTGTTCTTGCCGAGTGAAGCGGCGAGATGTGTGATGATGAGATATATGATAGACATTCCGCGTGGGGAAATTCGTCGATTTAGGATTGATTTCGGCAATTCGGAGATTGATTTTCTGGTTAAAGTATCGGGGGTCATGAGGTGACCCGGGAGGTTGGGAGATAGTATAACGCACGCTGTTCCGGACGGCTTGAGAGGGTATACCAGTAGCGGGTACGCATTGCGAGTCGACTCTCTCGAACCTAAGAAGGTGCAATCAAGAGCCGAATTTGGAGTTGTCGGTGACGTCTGGGAGACCGGGTTCTTGAGCCCAGGAAGCGACGATGAGCGCAAAGTTGTAGCGAGCAGACCGAGTGCCGCTTTCTACGGAATGTGTGGAAGGAAGGACCGCGACGCGCGTCGGTATAGAAGCATGGCCGGCTAATACTATAGAAGCGCGACGTAGGAGTCGCTGAAGCCATTCCTTGTGCGCTGCAATGGTTACGCTCGATCGCTCGCAAGGCCAGGGATAGTGCATGCGCAGGGTTTACGAGAAGGGAGCGCTGACAAGTCGAGTCAACGCACGTATGGTAATTGTAACCACGCTCAGAGGCGCTAGCCCTACTGAAAAATATCACGTAAGATTACACGCCAAAATCTCATCTGACCTTTTCCGTCAATCATAATTAAATTTCGCTATTAAAATTTAAGTAGAGTTAATAAAAGAACATTGTTTTCTTCTTTCTAATCATTGTGTACCTATCTAGAAGAAGAGTTGGTTCAAGAATTCAATGCCTCGTCACTTAAAAAAATCTAAGTTCTGCGGAAAAATATTAATCAAGAAACGCGTTTTTCTAATGGTTTCGATAATTCTGAATAATTGAAAACAGTTCTTCAGTTAACTTTCTTTTTTTAATATTAAATATAAAATTTCCAGAAAATTGGTAAGTCCTTCAATGACAAAAATTGAAGTTTTTCGAAAAATCAGACTTAACCGAAATGAACTGATTACTGACGTTGATTTTGATGGTATATTGCAGTTTCAAAAATTAATATTTGAATTGCTAAACTACCATTCCCCACTGAAAAAGATCACACGATGATCCTACCACTCTGCTAAAAATAATCAGTTGCTAAAACAGCTGCGAACTCAGCTGTTTTCGCATCGGACTTCCCGATTCTAATTTTTTAAATATATTGGTGAAAATATTAACTACATAAGTAGATGCGTTTATTCAATGCCTTCTTCAACAATGACATAATATTAATATATAATTATAATATAATTTTAATTATAACAGGTTAAAAAATTAAGACAATGACCATTTTATTAGAAAAAAACTTTATTAATAGAAAGTATCAATATAATCATACATTATATTATAAATATTTATACCTGTACTGTATTTACCACATACGGTACCTACAATTTTCTCGACGACAACAAACGAATGAAAACAGAAAGACGAGACGATTTTTAACGAGTGCCGGGCTCGTGCTACTCGACGCCGACCCACGATATCAAAATCACGCCAGGCCGGCATCGAGCGCGCCCTCGACTACTCGATGGTAACCACTTTGATATAGGTATCGGCAACAACGGTGGAATAGGGTTGATGTACCCGAGATCCCAAGCTCACTCATATGCACTAAGTACACTAGCGTGTTGACATGAACGACGCCCGAGTTGAAATTGTCCAAACCGTGCTTTTCATAATTAGGTATGTATGGTTTTCAAGTGATACTAACAGGTGCTACTTAATTATTATCACATACCATTGAATTAGGAAAAAATCAACACAGAAAAAATTTTATTTGTAAACTTTACTGTTTTTATAAGAAAATTTATTATTTTTATAGTAGCGCTGGGACACACTCGAGATGTGGGATTTTTACTGTTTGAGTCCTAGTGCTGTTATAAAGAATAATATATTTTCTTATATAAAGAATAGAGTTTGCAAATGAATTTTTCTCTATATCTGTAATAAATATTATATTGTTTTAAATTTACAGCTATTTCGTCTTTCACTGTGAGTGATATAACAATAACTTGTACTTTAGTATGAAAGAACACTGACATTTCATAACTTTATCCCTCTGTCACTATTGTTGCTGTTCCTACATTGCTTCCACATATATTTAACGAATAACATGTGTACCAGTACTAGTAAAATAAGAATATTTCGACATAATATCAAAATTTAATTAGGGTTTTATTAGATATAGATGCAGTATAAGCATGAGTTGCTCTTTCATATTACCATCCATGTAATAAGCATAAAATAATATATAATAAGACTATGTTACGAGTCTCTTATAATGTAACTAATGGCATTTTTGCTTATATTCATACACGGAAAAAGTTTTGGTTAGGCAGCAGCACTAATCGTGATAGTGGCGCTTTATTTATCGGATGGTATAGTGACCGTCCTTCTTGAGAGCGCCATACTCCCGATGCGAGACAGTTACCGCGCACGAGTTGCAAGATTGTGCGACTTGGGCGCGCAACCGTCTCGAATCGAGAGCGTGGCGCTCTCAAGAAGGACGGTTACTATACCAACCGATAAATAACGCGCCACTATCACGATTAGTGCTGCTGCCTGACCAAAACCTTTCCGTGTAAGGTATACATTATTCTCAACAGAAACAGATTGAATATTAGTTGAGTAATTTTTTTTTTAATTCAATATTTATGGATTGTAAGTTTTCTATGTGTAAAAGTACAAGAAATAGTGATATAACTTACAGCGAAAGAAGAAACCCATGCAGTATTGCTAATAGCTACTTGATCGTTAAAATATAGCTTACAGTGTGTAAAAGGCTATGTAAGAAATATCAGTCAATAATTATTACAAGATGTTTTATATTTTAAAAGAATGTCGAGAAAGCTTTTTTCTCCCAATGATTCTTAGTTCATAAACTTTTGTTTTTAATTTTGCAAGATGTGTCTGATTGGTTATTAATTAAAGTGGTTTCTAGTTAAAATTTCAACAAATCTAAGTGTTGAAAATAATGTAATTATATAGTGATTAGCTTATGGTGATGGGCGCCAAATTTTTCAGAGTAGCTATCTGTTCTGTGAATCTACCGTACATGAAATCATAATATATAAATTACTGTAATGGCTACTTTTTGAATCTGCAACCAATATTTTAATTTGCTAGCGGATTGTGTTGCAGTAGTGTGGCTAGTTACAATGTATTTATTTTATAATAAATCATTGAATGTCAGTGTTATTGAATCCGTGCACAATGAAGAAGAACAAAGTAATAATAAACCCAAAAAAGTTGTGAAATCAATTAAAGTGTAATTTTATATACTTAATAAACATTATTTATAATGTACTTTTACGCTTAAAAAGTTGTGAAATCTCTCTAAAAAATTTTTTTACAAAAGTAAAAACTTATAGGCAAGAATAAGTTTGGTTACTATTCTAATAGTTTTATACTTAACAAACATTATTTACTAAACTCTCCTACCCTCTCTTTCTTCCCCCTCTCTCTCTCCCTCTGTACCAAAAACTTTAATGAGAGCTTAAATATTTTTTCAAAACAATCAGCACGTTCTTTAAAAAACCAATGTTTTAAATATATTCTAACAACACAATTTGTCTGTAGTCCTTTTATTTATTCTGATCTCATCTATTCAATAAGCACTCTCTACAAATGGTACTAATTTTTTTTCATGACTGTACAAATAATAATATTGTTAATAAAACTTTCTACAAAAGTATAAAATAAGGCAAGTATAGAAGTTTTTTCTGTATAATCTATTAAATAATATTTTTGATTTTTTAAAAGAAGTCAAATAAATGTCGGAAGTGATGATCTGGGGAGGTGAATAGAGAGGAGAGAAGACGTTCTTTCTACTATCCTTTATTACGTTGATCTCTCTCTCTGTCTCTGGCGTGACCGACTATCACAGTGGTCGGTGCAGAACTGAGCGGTCGTGTCGACGGCGCTCGCTCGCAGCATGCGCTGCTCTCTCTCTCTTACCACGCTCGCTAGTGCTGTCACCTATCGGTGGGGGCCTACAGTATTCTCCCCGAAAGGAGAAAAATGAGTGTCATTTTTTGTCACAACGAAAATAGGAATTGACTGGTAAGAGAGATTACATAAATAAAATGTAGTCGGCACGCAGCGAGTTGTACATTTGTTGAGTGTTGAGTTACAATTTGGTAACGAAATTACGTGTTTTTTTTTTTTTTTTTTTTTTTAATGAACGCAGCTTAAGATCTAAGATCACAGTATGATGATTGCACAAGTGGTTTCTTGTGTTGATACAGACTTAGTTTGCAGTCTTTCAATTCTGCCGCAGGGGAGGAGCGCATTGAGTACGATAAACAGGATCGATTACAACATAAGGATTGCTTAATGTAGGCCTAAGTAAAAGCTAATGAACGAACGTATTTACAAAGGTCGCGTAGCGCGATAAATTCTGTCAAAGTAAGGTTTGGCCACTGCACCCCCTTGCGAAATGAGCAAGTCCTATAAATAGAAATAGACTAATCGCGACTTCTGTTTCGTCTCAAAATGTTTGGGACAAACCTGACTCGTTTAGGTTTGGATGAGAACGGTTGCGTGGAAGATGGGGGTCGCTCATCTGCTGTAGGAAGCTGTGAGGACTTGAGGATGCCAGCGGGTTTAATCGTGTTGTGTGGGGTGGTTGGAGAGATGGGTTGAGTACCGTGTTCTTTGATGGGAGAAGTGTGGGGAGTGGGTGATCCGGTGTGTTTAGAATTTCTTTGAGTTGTTCGTCGTTGGGTTGTCCTTGACTGAGCTGTGTCGGGTCGAAGAACGTCGGGAGTCGAAAAGCGTTTATGTTTGCTAGGACTTTTCTGACTTGTGGGTCAGTGAACAGCCGAGGATCGCTCCAGTCAAAGTGTATAGGAGAAGTGAAAGTGTTGATTCTGGACAATGCGTCCGCAACATCATTCTCTTCACCTGGGAGGTAACAAATCTCCGTGTTGAACTGGGTGATATAAGATAGCCTGCGTGCTTGAATGGCTGGCATCTTCCTGAGTTTTGCTGAAGCGCATAGACTAGAGGTTTGTGATCTGTGTAGATCTTGAATTCCACACCTTCGAGGTAGTGGTGGAAGTAACGGATCGCTTCGTAAATGGCTGTGAGCTCTCTGTCGTAAGTAGAATACTTCTGTTGGGCAGGCGAAAAGAGCTGCCAGAAGAATCCTAGTGGTTGCCAGTTTTCGCCTGAGCGTTGTTCGAGGGCTCCTCCCCATTTTGGAGTCTGAAGCGTCCGTGATAAGACATAAATCTGCATTCTCACTTCGAAAAGTAAAGAATACAAGATTGATAATGTCGTCTTTGCATTTTTGGAATGCAGACTTGGCTTCGTCAGTCCAAGAGATTGGACGTTTATCCTTCTTCTTAGCACCTTTCAGGAACTGGTTCAGCGGGCGCTGTGTTAGGGCTGCGTTGGCTAGCAGACGCCTGTAACTATTGACCAGACCTAAGAATCTGCGTAATTCTTGGATGGTCTGTGGAAGGGGAAATTCTTGGATCACCTTGACCTTCTCGGGATTGGGCTTGAAGCCATCAGGTGTGATGAGGTGTCCCAAGAATATCAGTTCAGAGACGCCGAACTTGCATTTTTCTACATTGACCTGCAGTTCGTATTCGTTGAGGCGTGACAGCACCAAGTCCAGATGTTGCTTGTGTTCTTCTTCTGAAGAGGAAGCAATCAAAATATCGTCTAGATAGACGAAGATGAAGTCCAGGTCACCTAGTGCTGAGTTGATGTAACGCTGGAACGTCTGTGAGGCGTTGCGGAATCCAAATGTCATGACTGGGACCTCGTACAATCCAAAAGGGGTGATAACCGCCGTTTTGGGAATGTCCTCCGGAGCTACCGGTATCTGATGGTAGGCTTGACGGAGATCGAGAGCTGAGAAGATGCACTTGCCATGTAGCAAGGCCATGCTGTCATGCATGTGTGGGATTGGATATCGGTCTGGAACTGTGACCGTGTTTAACTTGCGGTAGTCGCCGCAAGGACGCCATTGGCCATTCTTCTTTGGTTCCATGTGTAATGGACTGGCCCAGGGGCTATTTGAAGCACGGCATATGCCCATCTCACACCATTTGCGAAATTCAGCTTTCGCTGCTTTCAATTTGGCCGGCGAGAGGCGTCGAGTGCTCTGCGAGACTGGTGGTCCTGTTGTTAGTATGTGGTGAAAAACTTCCCGTTTTTTGACAGCTCGAAATTGAGACGGTCCAAAAACGTTGGCATGTCTGTTGATGATATGAGCGTAATTGTGATTCGAAGCCAAAAATGAGATCTAGATTGGTTACACTGCTTTTATGAATACTGATGTGTGGGTGAACTGGTTACCATCTAACAATCTCTTCCTCTTGAGGTCTGGTAAAAGATGGTAGTGCGTGAGAAGGTCTGCTCCGATTATAGAGTGAGGAACATCTGCTACCGTAAAATTCCATCTTAGCCTGTAGGGAAAGCCTATATCTATTACTAGGCGTGCAACACCGAAGACGTCTATAGTAGATCCGTTGACAGCGTACAGCTTAAGTTCGGCTGGGCCCCCTTTCCAGCCTTTAGGTTTCGGTATGACCGAGATGTCCGCCCCGGTGTCAATTAAGAAAGCTTCGTCAGAAAGTTTGTCTCTGACATGGAGGCGTGTGGTGACGTTCGACCGGCTGTTAGCCTCCGCAACAGCAGATTGATTTAGTTTTCCTGAGTGGCCTGAGTGTCAGGGTTCTTGACCTTGTAGTCCTGACCGGGGGCACGTTTCCAGCTGCACGGTAGACAGCAGTAGCGCGCTTCTTCGCCGGATTTGAAGTGGTACCAGCAAAGACTCTTCTTGTTGTCACGAGAGCCAGACGATGATCTAGCAGGTGAAGATTTGCGTTTATCCCTAGAATTGGAGCGTGAGCGTCTTTTCTGTCCGGTGTAGTTGTGCAGATCACGGAGGGCCGCTAAGATTTGAGTGCCGACATCCTCTGGAATCGCAGAGGCAGAGATGGGTATTTTCAGAGCGTTGATGTTGTGCGATTGTTGAAGGATATCGTAAGCCATATCCGCGCTTTTAAGAAGTTCTGATTCTTCTTTGTAGTTCATGATCATAATCTGTAACTGCGCCGGGAGGCGAGTTCGCCACAGGGAGATGACAGTGTCTCTTGGGACGCGACCTTGAGCTAAGCTCAGCATTTCAGCAAGAGCGTCCGAAGGTCGTTTGGAGCCAATTTCTAGACCTTTGCAGAGCCTGTCCAGCTGTTTCTTGATTTTCTTGATGGCGTCGTATTTCTGTCCTCTGATGAGAGTGCTGAGTTTATATTGTAAGTCCTGGTGGATGTCTTGCGTGAGGTATCTGCCAACGAAATTGAATTTGGCTTCATCCTCCGTGACGTTATGTACTAAGAATAAGTCTTCTAGCTGACTGAACCAGCCTTGCGGGTCGTGTCTGTAGAAATTTCAAAACTGTAGGTGTTTGGTGGCTGCGAAGGCTGAGGAGTTGTGAGGCTGAGGATACGCTGTAGTGGTTAGGCAAAGTGACGTAGAAGTTGTGACCGCCTGAGATAAGATTGTAACTAGAGGAGATGTCGTCATGCTAATTGGGTTGACTACGGCGTGACTAGTGGGGTGACTTGCAGATAAAGATGTGAAGCATTTTTCCATATGTGACATGAGTCTCTCTAATTTGCGATCCATTTCTCCCATTAATTGTTCATGTGCTGATTGTAAACGGTCCTCTAAAAATTCTGAAATTTCCGGATTGTTATCAGAAAGTGTGTTGGTTCGTTGTCCGGTGTTATGCCGTTTGGGGATGGTGCCTGTGCTGGTGCCAGCGGTGAGTAGAGATGCACCTGCCCCTGTGTTAATGGGAGGGGTTTGCGTGAAGGCCCCCCACTGGACGTGGTGGCTGGATTATCTTCATTCTGGCTATCCGAATTGGATTTGTTCTTGGGAGAATGGATAACTATGACGGCGACTAAAAGTGCTCCTCTAGTGTTGCGGGTGATGCGAGAGGATAGGTTATGATCCCGTATTGACGAATCTTGTAAAGCTTTTAATTCTCGTTTGCTCATTTACAAGAAGGTGCAGGGACCGAAGATTGTAATAGTCGAGATAAACTTGCAAAATTGTTAAAACGTTGAAATGTACACACAGGTACTTGTATAAGTGTAAAATAAAATAAAGAGAAAGAAAGGAAAATGTTTGTCCGACTCACGAATAAGACCTGTGAAAATGATAAAATATATTAATTTGTGAAAATGCTTAAGTAAAATGCGAGCGCTTAAGAGACTGGGTGATGCAAAAGCGCGTGTCGAGAAAGTCGTTTCTCAGAATTCGTAGAAGTTACGACGTGATTTCGTACGAGGTGTTTACGCGCGTAACGTTAGATATGCTGCAAGCTAAGTTATAACAAATATAATCTAAGCTAAGCAAATATAACTTATGTGCAAGGTCGGTTGACTGAGCGAAGCTGTATAAAATTTTTTGAGTTGTAAATGCGGGGCTAAAGAAATGCCGAGATTCCACGAATTGAGAACGTTGCGCGATCGTTCCGCGAATCGCGCGTCAAAACACGTATGACAATCAAGATGGTGGCTGCGCGCGAAAATGAGATTCGCTCGGCAGCGAGCGCGCACATTTGTCTCGCTGGCAACTTATCTTGTTACGAGAGATGATCTCGTTGACCTTGGCAGTGTCTGCTGCTACGTCGCCTCGGGCGGATGCTCGACGAGGTGTGCGGTCGGATGAATGCCGTAAGGTATGGTGTAAGACGCCGGTGGCGATGGCTTCGCGCAAAGTCCTCGCTGCTCCCCGTTGAATTGAAGATGTGACTTGCGAAGATGTATCCCTCACACTTCTCGGGGGAAGGCGTGAGAGGATGAAGAAGGCGGTCTATGTGCGCCGGCGTGCCTGCACGCACAAGACGTGGTTCGACAAAGGTCGAATTTCCCGATGCGCCGGTGTGCCTGCACGCATCCGGGAGTAAAGAGGATTGTTGGTCCTCTTACATATCCCTCACGTTTCTCGAGAGGAGACGTGCGGGATAGAAAAAGGGGGGAAGTCTGTATGCGCCGGCGTGCCAGCACGCACACAGAGATGAGGGCTGGTGAGAGCTTGCCGGGGCCCCGTGAGCGAGCCCGTGATGAGAGGGCCGCTCAGCCGCAGCCAGAAAGCACTTTGAAGGTCGCGCAGGCGAAGCCCCAAGTCGGGATCGCCAATGTAGGAAGTGACGGTCTGGGGAGGTGAATAGAGAAGAGGTCCTTCCTACTATCCTTTATTACGTTGATCTCTCTCTCTCTCTCTGTCTCTGGCGTGACCGACTATCACAGTGGTCGGTGCGGAACTGAGCAGCCGTGTCGACGGCGCTCGCTCGCAGCATGCACTGCTTTCTCTCTTACCGCGCTGGCTAGTGCCGTCACCTACCGATGGGGGCCTAACTAAATACTATAGTAAAAAAGTCTTTTACTTCTTCGAATCAATGTATGCTCAACAAATTATATGTAAGTACACCCGAGGGAAGATGATTCTTGTGGAACGTGCCTAGTCAATTTGAAAATCCTGCAATCTCATTGGACAATTTCAATTTGGGGTTAATGTTTACACTTGAATTGTCCAATGGGATTGCAGGATTTTGAAATTACCCGGCACGTTCGACAAGAATCAACTTCCCTCGGGTGTACATTCAAATTGTTCACTGCAAATCAAACAAACGAAAGTTGTGAAATCAATTATCGGTAGTCAAGTAATGCAAACCATTTTCCGAAAAACTGTATGACTATGTTCTCAGAAATGTATTCAAATTTCTTCATTCTTCTATACAAATTAAACACAAGAAAGTACTGAAATCAATTAATTATAGTCAAGTACCGGCCATAAGAACTTTTCGTACCTCGTATGTAAAATTACATTTTATGTCCACGTTGTAACTTTAAAATTATTCAGCCAGCGGGCATAAAGTGCTACATAACGACCAAGAGGCCCAATAGCTCACACAGCTCCTACAAAACTTTATAGTACCTACGTACTTTACCCCCGTGTGGGCGAAAATTATTTTAATTATATAACTATAATGCCTTCTTTTTATTTCTAAAATTCATAAGAATTTTTTCAGGTATTTACGAAAAGTCAAAGCCTATATAACAAAATTACATAGTTACCAACACATCACTATTTTTCATTATTCCTCCTCAATTTTGAACTTTCTATAATATTACGCATCTAGGAAGGACAAGAGAAGTCTAGAGCTACTCTAGCAGGGGTGGTCCTCCGATCTCCCGTACATACTTGGCGGGCCCGACGGTTTGCAGTTACATGGGCTACTTAAATGTAGAATACTAAATTTGTGCATAAATTCATTAACAATATTTATACCTAAGTTTTTACTTTTGTAAAAAAATTTTTTAGAGAGATTTCACAACTTTTTAAGAGTAAAAGTACATTATAAATAATGTTTATTAAGTATATAAAATTACACTTTAATTGATTTCACAACTTTTTTGGGTTTATTATTACTTTGTTCTTCTTCATTGTGCACGGATTCAATAACACTGACATTCAATGATTTATTATAAAATAAATACATTGTAACTAGCCACACTACTGCAACACAATCGGCTAGCCCTATTAAAAATAATCACGTCAGTACTCACGTGAGTACTCACGTGACTACTCACGTGAGAGCTCACGTGAGTTCTCACGCGAGCTCTCACATGAGGTTTTCGACCATGTTCTCACGTGAGTACTCACGTGAGAAGTGAAAAAATAGTTTAAAAAAAATTAGTAATCAATGTTTTTTTTATTGAACTATTACATAAATATTTTAACTTTAATTTTTGCGTAAACCTTTCAATCCTTAAATAGTATAGGGAGATATCAAAAGCGAGGCAAGCCTCGTAATTACAACTCTTTTAAAAGAGTTGCGATATTGACTAAGTCTTATGGCTTTATGTATTCTCGCCGGTGTTCATTTGCCTATGGAAATCGAGAAAGGGGTTGTCGCCTGGCGGTCACCGGCGGAACTGATAGGACCCATCTGAACTCCACGTCTAGTAACTCTTTTAACCGCCAGGCGGCAACCCCGTTCTCGATTTCCATAGGCAATTTAAATGAACACCGGCGAGAATACATAAAGCCATAAGACTTAGTCAATACCGCGACTCTTTTAAAAGAGTTGTAATTACGAGGCTTGCCTCGCTTTTGATATCTTCCTATACTATTTAAGGATTAAAAGGTATATGCAAAAATTAAAGTTAAAATATTTATGTAATAGTTTAGTAAAAAAAACATTGATTACTAATTTTTTTAAACCATTTTTTTACTTCTCACGTGAGTACTCACGTGAGTACTCACGTGAGAATATGGTCGAAAAACTCACGTGAATACTCACGTGATTATTTTTAATAGGGAGCAAATTAAAATATTGGTTGCAGATTCAAAAAGTAGCCATTACAGTAATTTATATATTATGGTTTCATGTACGGTAGATTCACATAACAGATAGCTACTCTGAAACATTTGGCGCCCATCACCATAAGCTAATCACTATATAATTAAATTAATTTCAACACTTAGATTTGTTGAAATTTTAACTAGAAACCACTTTAATTAATAACCAATCAGACACATCTTGCAAAATTAAAAACAAAAGTTTATGAACTAAGAATCATTGGGAGAAAAAAGCTTTCTCGACATTCTTTTAAAATATAAAACATCTTGAAATAATTATTGACTGAAACTACTTAAATTAATAACTTATGATTGCCACACATCTTGTAAAATTAAAAACAATCAGATTATGAACTAAGAATTTCTGATAATAAAAGCTTTCTTAACATTCTTGTATACTTTTTGAAATAATTATCTGAATCTTGTGTAGAAAAATATTTACTGAGAACTCCTCTGAAACATTTTCACGTCTCCCATCGTGAGAAAATTATAAAATTATATTAACTGAGCACTTTTATTCACAACAATAACACATCATTTTTTCTTTTTTCTGTATTTTAATGTTCACTTGACATAATCTTTTAATTGATGTTTAAGTAAATAAATATGTACAACAGAACAGCGCTAATATCAACAAAGTTTCTTGAAGTATAGACAAAAAATGTTTTTTTTTAACCAAGGCTCTGACCAATATTTTAAATTCTGATTTTAAGTAGAGGTTAGAAATTTGTTATAAACACTTCATTTAACACATCATACCGCTACTTTATTTTATTTATTGGCGTCCATCACCATAAGCCAATCACTATATAATTACATTATTTTCAACACTTAGATTCGTTGAAATTTTAACTGGAAACCACTTGAATTAATAACCAATCGGATACATCTTGCAAAATTAAAAACAAAAGTTTATGAACTAAGAATCATTAGGAGAAAAAAGCTTTCTCGACATTCTTTTATAGTAGAAACTCATGATTGCCATACATCTTCTATCAGTTTATGAACTAAGAATTTCTGATAATAAAAGCTTCCTTAACCCCTAGCGGAAATGATTTTTGTAAATAACTGTTAATAACTGTTAATAACTGTAAATAACAGTTTATACGTGTTTGATTTGAGACGCTAATAACAGTTATTTATAGTTATTTACAGCTATTTACAGTTATTAACAGTTATTAACAGTTATTAACAGTTATTAACAGTTATTTACAGTTTTGCAAAAAAGTACCTGCGAAAACGGAGGTACTGATAAAGGGTATTAATAGTTATTAACGGTTATTAACAGTTATTAACAGTTATTTACAGATATTTACAGTTATAAACAGTTTATTTTTTTCGCTATAATACTAACTTTTTTCTTATCAACAAAACTGTAAATAACTGTTAATAACTGTTAATAACTGTTAAAAACTGTTAAAAACTGTTAATAACCGTTAATAACTGTAACTAACTTTTATCAGCACCTCCGTTTTCGCAGTTACTTTTCTGCAAAACTGTAAATAACTGTTAAGAACTGCTAATAACTGTTAATAACTGTTAATAACTGTAATTAACTGTAAATAACTGTAAATGACTGTTATTAACGTCTCAAATCAAACACTTATAAACTGTTATAAACTGTTATTTACAGTTATTTACAGTTTTTTACAGTTATTTACAGTTATTTTCATTTTTCATTTCCACTAGGGACATTCTTGTATACTTTTTGTAATAATTATCTGAATCTTGTGTAGAAAAATATTTACTGAGAACTCCTCTGAAACATTTTGACGTCTCCCACCGTAAGAAAATTATAAAATTAGATTAACTGAGCACTTTTATCCGTAGACATTTTCACAATATTTACTGAGAACTCTTCTGAAACATTTTGACGTCTCCCACCGTGAGAAATTCTTCATACAATCTAAAAGAAATCAACACAAAGTGTCAATGTTCATTCATAACAAGGGGTACAAACAAAAAATTTTTCAGAGAAACCACATTCACAACCTAAAAAATAAGTAGAATATAAATTAAAATAATTTTATAGTTTTAATAACAAAAACTTTTTATATTGTCATTAAGCTGTATTTTTATATTTTACCTTATAAGTTTATATGATAGATTTTTTTCCACCTCATCATTTGATAGATTTATAAACTAAGAATCATTGGGAGAAAAAAGCTTTCTCGACATTCTTTTATAGTAGAAAATATATAAAATCTTGAAATAATTATTGACTGAAACTACTTAAATTAATAACTCATGATTGCCACACATCTTGTAAAATTAAAAACAATCAGTTCATGAACTAAGAATTTCTGATTAACATTCTTGTATACTTTTTAAAATAATTATCTGAACTTGTGTAGAAAAATATTTACTGAGAACTCCTCTGAAACATTTTCACGTCTTCCAACGTGAGAAAATTATAAAATTGGATTAACTGAGCACTTTTATCCATAGACATTTTCACAATATTTACTGAGAACTCTTCTGAAACATTTTGCCATCTCCCACCATGAGAAAATTATAAAATTAGATTCACTGAGCACTTTCATTCGTAGAAATTTTCACAACAATAACACATAATTTTTTTCTTTTTTCTGTATTTTATGTTCACTTGACATAATCTTTTAATTGATGTTTAAGTAAATATGTACAACAGCACAGCTCTAATATCAACAAAGTTTCTTGAAGTATAGACAAAAAATGCTTTTTTTTAACCAAGGCTCTGACCAATATTTTAAATTCTGATTTTAAGTAGAGGTTAGAAATTTGTTATAAACACTCCATTTAACACATCATACCGCTACTTTATTTTATTTATTCACTATAATTATACCATAAAGTAGAACGAGGCTCTGCTAGAGGAATATTATCTGCAACAGTATTTCTTTTTTTTTCTACTACAGGAGGTTGCGTTCTTTGACAGACTTGAACATAATCTTTTGGTGGCCTTAATGCATAATGCATAATAATAATGAGATTTTGAACTCTTCTATATGTTGCAAACTATTTAATCATAATTTACTTGTCAATTATCCTTGTTCTGATATAATCTGTAACAAAAAAAAATATTTCACTAAGTAACAGTAACTTATATTAATAACATTATTTTTTTTATTTTATAATAAAAGTTTGCTACTTATCTGAAAATATATCTGAATATATATATAATATACACCAAGTCAATTTAAATCGAATTTCAATGATGTAAAAAGTCTTGAACATAACTTGTATAAATGATGATTGTATATACGGACTAATGCGTAATACTGAAAGTTATTTTATGTATACATAAAATAACAAGGTTAGGTTGATTGACCAGATATATATATACCATATATACGGATCTCTCTCTCTTTCTTCTCTCTATCTCCGTCGCTCTTCTCTCTTTCCCTCTCTCTCTCTCCCTCTCTTCTCTCTCTCTTCTTTCTTTTACCAGTCGGTCGGACAAAAATGTATAGTTTGTGCTGACTGAAGAATATGGAGAATCGGAAATAGTACATAAAAAATATTCAGATATCTAAATCTTATGAACGGGACAATCTTTTTAAATGAAACCTTTCGATTTGAGTAGAGCAATGAAATGGCTTTCGATTAACAGTACATGTTAATATAGTTCAAACAAATCTAATACGTATATAGGCGCATTGAATTTCTCGCAAACCCATTTCAATGTATAAGTAGCACGGGTTGCTCCTTCAAGCTTCTTCTATACTTGCATTGGGAGCGCTCTCGCGCTCCTTGATAATATTGTTTTAAATATACTGCTTCATTTGGCGTACAAACTGTAAGCTATATTTTAAGGATCAAGAAGCATTTAGCAATAGTGCTTGGTGTTTGAGAATTCCATAATTTATCAGTGAGTACATGCTGTGGGTGTTAGAAATAAATTTGAACAACACTTGAGTAAAATTAAGCTATAGTATATTATAAACTGTCTATAAATTAATTAACTATTACATGTTTTCAATTACAATTGTAGTACAAAGTTGAATAAAGTTGGATATAAAGTTGTTACAAAAATTAATATCAAATTGGATGTGTGTAAGTGTTACAATGAATCGGTTGAGTGGTTGAGTGTTTCAATTTGAATCTGTTTTCTGTGTGAGTGTGGATGAGTTTTGCTGAGTTACGTTGCGAGTCACTGATGAGAGTGCTAACCATACAATAAGCAAAAAAGATACAATCAACTATTATTGGTTTGATTGTGGTTGAGTTTCCATTGAGATGACACGATTAAATATTATTGATCTAATCGTGGCTGAGTATTTCCAACTATACAGCCGGTTATGCGCTCGTTATAGCAGCGCACTTTTGTATAAAATGGCCGCGTGTGTGAGTGGTTACCTGGGTTCGCAGCGATTGTATTACTCCGGAATGCGTAAGAGAAAGCCGATGATACCGAAGCAGGTGAGTTACGCCAGATGAGAAAATCCAGAAGGTTGAGAACAGCAGGGAAGTTTCCTCTTTGAGAACAGCCTTCTAAGTGTAGCAGAAGCCACGTGAGATATTGCCTGATGGTGCGCTCCAAGCATCGAGCGCCGGTGAGAAGTTTCCGTGTGAGAGACACTGCTGCTTGAGAACCTGCCGTGTGAGACGACGCCGTATGAGATGTCCATGCTGAGAGAGTAAGTGTGACCACACTTGTAAGCTTATACTAATCAAGTTTTCTAAAGTACATTGTTCTCGACAAGAAAAGACTGAATATTAGTTGATTCAGTACAAGACAATGTATAGCAATAAAGCATTTATAATTATTCCCAATTCACATATATATTGATAAAGTAACTTCAGATACATTAAAGCGTATTGACATATACAGGTCTTTTTGATTTTTTTTTTTAAATTTAGAATTTATAATATTTATGATTTGCAAGTATTCTGTACATAAAAGTAAAAGTTATTGTTATATAACTTACAGTGAATGAGGAAACTCAGCACTGGTCATAAAATACTTTCTATATACCAAGCGTCATCCTTGGAAATGTACATACAGGTAAGTCGATCAAGCCATCTCCAATGATGGAAGCCACCTAGACAATCACAGAAGAATCAGCAGTAGCTCAAGTAGCAATGGCAATTAAATGGTGGGATGTTACTCGCCAGTTGAGGAGACGGCAACAAACTTGCAAAAGGGGCTCTAACGGCATCAAGTGCAGGGATCAGGGGGTAGAAGTCACTACGACTAGTAGAAAAAGAAGAAATAGCTTTTTCAGCTAAATACACAGATCCTCATAGTACAACAAGGAAAATGAAGAAGCATGAGACAGAAGCAAAAATACATGAAAGTGTGAATGCACTCTTCTCACCTAGATCTTAGGAGTCAGAAAATTAAAAAAATTAGATATCAGGTGAATTATATTGGATGCACCAGCCTGGTATTAGGATGGAATAAACTAGTGCATTCATGATATTTCGTCTGATGTCCAAATTTTTCAATTTTCTTAATCAAACTTCTATGAACAATTCAAAATACACAAATTATAAAAATTACAAATTATAAAAAACCTTATAAACTCTAATTAAATGTTTTTACTTTATCTAAACATTTTTCTATCAATCATTCACAATAAAAATGTGTTAAGTTAACATTCGCTGGTACCGATTTACATGTTATTCGTCAAACATAAGTATGGAATTGAAAGGACAGTAGCCATAGTGTTGCCTCGATCTGGTCATATAAAACGTCAGTGTTCTTTCATACAGCTAACAAAAACAGATTGAATATCAGCTGATTTATTACAAGAAAATAAAAAGCATATATTATTATTGCCAATTGACATATATTTATGAAATAACTTTACATATTAAAGAATATTGACATGTGTGTGTCTAACAAGGAGAAGGTTTCAGCTGCGGGAAACGGATTTTAGCGGGCATTGGAGAGTCGATTTCTGGTACCTAAAAATGAAGCCTAGTGCTCACATTTCCGTCAAATGGGCCCTTTTTCTTGAGATATGGGCAATTTAATCTCAAATATCGTCTATTTCGTCAAAAAATGATGTCTCTTCTATTGACTGTCACATTGCAATTATTTAAGATACGAAAACAAGGAAGAAAAATTATAAAATTAGACAGTAAAAGCTAAAATTTTAGCCCTCCTTTATTACAAAATATTGATTTTTCAGGAAGTTAGAAGCAATCAAAGATATGGTACGAAAATGGTTAAAAATTTGTCTTCATTTCAACCGATTAAATGGATCGTATTTTTAACAATTTTCGTACCCTATCTTTGATTTTGCTTGTAACATCCTGAAAAATCAATATTTTTTATGAATCAGGGCTTAAATTTTAGCTGTTACTGTCTACTTTTATAATTTTTCTTCCTCGTTTTCGTATCTTAAATATTTGCAATGTGACAGTCAATAAAAGAGACATCATTTTTTAACGAAATAGAGGATGTTTGAGATTAAA
The DNA here is from genome assembly GCA_036365515.1 of Torymus aiolomorphi. Classification (NCBI taxonomy): domain Eukaryota; kingdom Metazoa; phylum Arthropoda; class Insecta; order Hymenoptera; family Torymidae; genus Torymus; species Torymus aiolomorphi. Next base: position 90,796,876 of record CM070875.1, on the reverse strand, counting down.
TTGCCCATATCTCAAGAAAAAGGGCCCATTTGACGGAAAGGTGAGCACTGGGCTTCATTTTTAGGTACCACAAATCGACTCTCCAATGCCCGCTAAAATCCGTTTCCCGCAGCTGAAACCCTCTCCTTGTAAGTTATTGTTATGTAACTTATAGCGAAAGAAGAAACCCATGCATTAATGCTAAATGATTCTTGATCCTTAAAATATAGCTTACAGTTTGTACGCCAAATGGAGCAGTAAATTTAAAACAATATTATATTTCTTATAAAGCCTTTTACACACTGTAAGCTATATTTTAACGATCAAGTAGCTATTAGCAATACTGCATGGGATTCATCTTCCGCCGTAAGTTATATCGCCATTTCTTGTACTTTTACACGTAGATAACTTGCAATCCATACATATTAAATTAAACAAAAATTACTCAACTAATATTCAATCTGTTTCTGTTGAGAATAATGTACACCTTATGAAAATAAGCAAAAATGCCATTAGTTACATTATAAGAGACTCGTAACCTAGTCCTATATGCTTACTACATGGGTGGTAATATGACACAGAATTGGCATTTTATACGGCTTTACCAACTCATGATTATACTGCATGTTTATCCAATAAAAACCTAATTAAATTTTGATATTATGTCAAAATATTCTTATTCTGCTAGTACTAGTTTATATTTTATTCGTTAAACATATGTGGAAACAATGTAGGAACAGCAGCGATATGGCAGAATTGTAAATGTTATGAAAAGTGTGTGTGCGTGCGTGCGTGCGTGTGTGTGTGTGTGTGTGTGTGTGTGTGTGTGTGTGTGTGTGTGTGTGTGTGTGTGTGTGTGTGTGTGTGTGTGTGTGTGTGTGTGTGTGTGTGTGTGTGTGTGTGTGTGTGTGTGTGTGTGTGTGTGTGTGTGTGTGTGTGTGTGTGTGTGTGTGTGTGTGTGTGTGTGTGTGTGTGTGTGTGTGTGTGTGTGTGTGTGTGTGTGTGTGTGCCGTTTTATCTCAGGGTCTATTCGTTCGATTTTAACCGGACAGGTCTCATTTTTTTTGTTTTTCTTGTGTGAATGGGGGTAGGAAATCCTCTTTTCGATTCGCCAATGTATCTTTGTTTTATTTCGAATTTTCGATTTTCGCAAAATTCATTGCGATTTTTTAATGATAACATTGTTATATTTGAATCGGACCGATAGCATTCGAAAGAGCATAAAAAAACCTATATTTAAAAAAAAAATACATTAGCTATTGCGGTTCTTTTGTTATTAACAAAAACGCATATTTTTAAGCTTATAACTCCAAAAATAAACAGTCAATTTTTTTGAGAAAAATCATGATAATGCAGAATACAAAAAGCTATAATCTGTAAAAATTTCAATCCATTCTGTCGACTAGTTTTTGAGAAAAAAAATGAAAAAATGAAAAAAATACGTTCTGTATGAAGCACATTGTTTGAGAAAGCCATAATAATATTAATATGAGTAACATGCTGTGGGTGTTGAAATAAATTTGAGTCACACACATAAGTAAATAAAACTTCAATATATTATATCAGTTCCAAGTCGCATCATAATTACATTCTGGTTTATAAAATTTCAATGTTCAAATTCTAAGAATAACTACTAATAATTTCAATATTTAACATCAGTTCATAAGAGAGTTTAAATTACATTAATTCTAAAGATTCGCATTCAATCAATAATCTGAGTACAAGAAGTTTGGTTCTAATTATTATACTTAATAAGTCGTAGGCGAGTAGTGTGTACGCTATACCAAAAGTAATATTGAGTGTAGCTAATTTGAGTAGTAATCTCTCACTAGAGATGACGAACCTGTGAGATCTGAGTTTGACTACAAGTACACTGAGGTTGTCCGTTGAGAGTGAATTGAGTTTTTCCTAAAACTCCCTCCTGGACTCACGTACAATGAAGCTAAAAAGTAAAGAATAGCAAACAAATTGTTATTGATGCGTTGCCTTAATTACTGCTGAGTTTCACGATTCACTTTCACTTCACCATTAATCACCGGTGCCAACACGTGGTTGGCAACATAACCTCAATTATAGTGAATTTTTACCTTGCAACAGAAGCGATTGAATTAATCGTCGTTGCGCTTGAGTGATGCGTGAGTGAGGAGTGATGTTGTGAGAGTCCCTTAGATGAGTAGAGCCAGTGAAACAGTTGAGTAGAGCCGATGAAAATGCTGAGAAAATCCGATGTGGAATTGCAATGTAGTTGCCGGCCGGTATTGCCTCGTGGCGAACTAGATGCAGAGAGCGAGGCCTTGAACCACTTCCTTCTTCTCGGCCTCGACCTCGTTGCCGCGACAATCAAATCAATCACTCTCTCACATTTGCATGTGAGAGAGCGAGAGAGATCGACATATCACGTATAACTTGAGTAGTCAGTGTCGCGTCTCAGCCTTTCCGCTGAGATACCACGAGGTGCTGCAGCGCCGCGGCGACGCAGTGAGTGGAGCCGTTCCGCGAGAACGCGCGGGAATTCAAACTTACTGAATTACCAAACACACATCTACTTTAGTAAAATTGATTTAATCGTTTTGAAATTCCTTTTAGTGGTAGATTTTGTATAGCTCAAAATTAACGACAGTAATCAGTTCATTTCGGTTAAGTCTGGTTTTTCGAAAAACTTCAATTTTTGTCATTGACAAACTTAACAATTTACTGAATATTTTATATTTAATATTAAGAAAAGAAAATTAACTGGAGAACCGTTTTGATTAATTCAGAGTTACCGAAAACACTGGAAAATAGCGTTTTTTCATTAACTTCTTCCTGCAAAACTTAGATTTTTTGAAGTCACGAAGCATTGAATTCTTAGACCAACTTTTCTTCTGGATAGTTATACGATAGGTGTTGGAATCAAGAAAACAATGTTCTTTTATTAACTTTACTATAATTTTAATAGCGAAATTTAATTATGATTGACGAAAAAAGTCAGATGAGGTTTTGTCGTGAGATTTTTCAGTAGGGAGGTGCTTCGCGAATTTAGGGCAGTTTGAATTCCGAAACACCCGCGCCTTTGCCAACAGGCCCGTTCAATGTCAGTACAGCGGAAAGGCGAGATAATATTGACAGTGCAGCTCGAGATAGGGAAGGTTGGTCAGTATCGGGGTGAGTGAGGTTTCGCGAATTTCGAAGTCCCGGTGTTAGAGAGACGAGACAGTGGTTGCAGACTGGAAGCGAGAGAGGCTTCTTCACTGCTACACCGCTGGCCGCGCACTGTGTGTTGTACGACGGTGTCCGGCATAGGAGATGCGAATGCGATGCGCCGAGGTGCTATGGGCGTCAACAGGCCACGCATTTGGCGAGCTCTTGTCCGCGGAGCGCGGGTGTTGTGAGCCCGCCTGCTGGTTCATCGAGTTATCTTTTACATCGTGCTGGGCAGACCGTGAGAAGCGTGAGACAGTTGACGGGAGACGAGATTAGTAGAGGTGAGGGTGACAAGATACCTCCGGTCCAGAGTCGGTGTTGACAGGTGTTGCACGTGGTTTGAAGCATCTGGGTGGCCCAAACGCAAAAAACAAAAATGTTTTGTGATAAAATCTCAACCAGGGCTTTAACCGGAACACCAGCTGTACCGCTGCGTAAAAATGATTGATGTGTAAGTACCAAAAGCTAGAGTGTGACTCGTCTGTGTGAGACTGAGCCGTACGTCAATTAAGGCAGTAATGTGATATTAATATTTAAATTTTTGAGTGCGCGAGACCGATGGTCAATTATACGGGAGAAAGTCTCGCTGAAACCGCTCGTCCCGAGGAGATTCGTGGCTTACGGGGGGAGGGGTGATCAGGAAATTACCAGCATGGGCGATATTCCCCTATAGGGACTCTCTGCACCAAGGCCATCGTACTCGCACACTTACAACGTAACCAAACTTACATAAGCCACGTATGTTTATAAGGTGCGGCGACGGCAACACAGCAAGGCACGAGCTACGGTTGCCAGCAGCGGGAGAGAGAGAAAGAAGATGGGCCAAGAGAGATTCCCGGTGCCAGCAGCGCGCGAAGAAATGCCGAGAAGGTAGGATAGTTTTGCCAGGACATCCGCCAGCATCGGCCAGCTGGCCGAGCAGTACAACCGTGCAACGGTCATGAAGAGTGAAAGTGAGAGAGAGAGAGATGGAGCCAGAGTCAGCCAGTCAGCCGACACCGATGTCGCCATCGCCCAGAAGAGGATATTGCCGAGAACGATTCGGTGTGCTGAATGATGCCGCGTGAGAAAAAGCGAGCCGCACGGGAAGCGGCCATCTGAATCGTTCGTGCACGAGGCGCGGCCGCACACATAGCAACACCGGCGGGGGCAGGCACAAGCAGCGGTGACAACAGCGGCGAGATAGGCAAGTATAATCTTTCCGTTATATATACGGCTGGGAGTGCATTGGTAGAGTGCTGTGCTCCCCGTTACAGGTAAGCGCGGCCTCCTCACGTATTGAGAGGAGAGAAAGGCTATCATTTGCGCGGCGCGCTTGCGTGTGATTGCGCGGGAACGTAAATGAAGTAATGAGAGTTAATAAACTGATAGTATTTGGTGAGAATTGAGAGTATTATTTGGGAGCAACCTTCTCCACCTTAGCTCACAGGTGACCTTCGTCCCACCGTTCCCTCGGCAGGCAGAACTTCGGTCTCTGACCTGGATTAAAATAAGTAAGTTGTGGAGTTTATACCGGAATGGTAAAACTACAACGTTACAAACGTAAAATTGGTAATGTAAAGAATAAAGGTATTAACGAGCATTTCAAATTATTTAACTTAAAATAAATAAATTTCTTTTAATATTTATGAACATATTAAACTTAAGGTAATAAATATCTTGATTCATTCAATCATTCGCACTTTTTCATAGCCAGCAGTAGTACTTGATGATGGCTCACCAGCACACAAAATATACACTTTTTTCTGATATTTGAACAGTCTGACTTTCCCAAAGATACTGATCAGTGTGTGAGCTTGATCCCGGACGAACAGCGCAATACCAGAACACGACGCAACTTACAATACACATTCGAGCGTGAAACACGCAAGACGAGCGATTTTGCTAAATAAAGGTGTCCAACAAAATCGTCCAAAGGTAGCATGTATACATTATTCACACAGTTGTAAGGATTTGAACATTTACAATAATAAATATGCATTAAAATAAAAAATAAAAATATAATTTCATTGCGAAAAACATTAAAAACTGCTTTTTTGGTAAAAAAAAAATGGGCCTTAACTTATAAAGGGCCAATTTTTGGGCCTGATACCCTCGACAAATTGAATCTCCGCCCGAAAAAACATATAAAAATGTCAAGTTACCTTCTGGACCTGGTATTGCATACTGGGTCCACCAGTGCACAGTGGCAAATCTGAGCCCAAAAACGATCAAAATTGATGTTTTAAGAGAATTTTTGAGATAGAAAGTTTTTCTTTGCGCGGATCGATAGGGGTGGTCAATACTTACGATAATCCGTTTACGTTGAAACGACATAAGTCCTTTTTCTCGCAAGCTTGAGGTCAGTATGCGGCAGTTTTTGGTTTCGTTAACTCTTTTTGCATTTTTATCGATGATGTGAATTAATCTTCAAAAGTTCAAAAAGACTGCTATTTTGGTAATTCCCAACTCTGAAAATTTACATTAAAAAAACGGAAAAAATTTGGAGGGATTAAAAATATTGAGAAAAACATGTAAAACAATTTTCAGCGGAAAAAATTTTTGATCTTAAATTTATCAGAGAATAACCATACACACACACACACACGCGCGCACACGTACACACGTGCACACGCGCACACGCACGCACGTACGCACGCACGCCCGCACCCACAACAAACACACGCACGCACGCACGCACGCACGCACACACACAGTAAAGGAACGCAAGTAAGACTTCACCAGTAAAGGAACGAATAAGGAAATCGTAACTATTGTTATTTAATCAAGTTGTTTAAAATTGGATTAAAAGTAAAACCTTTTTGAAATTTATATTCTAAAATGTTCAAACTCTACATCGGTGAGCAAATTTTGAACAAAGAATCAAAGTAAAAATTTTATTTCATGAAAATCTGTAAATATCGCTTAAAAACCAGTAAAGGAACACGCAATCTTAGTATCTAAATACGTTTCACCAGTGAAGGAATACATCGCCAGTGAAGAAACACTTAATAGCAGCGATTTTCATTTTATTTGTAGCAAGATAATTTCTTTTATGCAGAATCTTTATATAAAATGAAATAAAAATTTTCAAGGATTCGAAAATTATCTTCATGTTAGATAAACAATACATAGAAAGCTTGATATTTTCATATATATAAACAAAATGTTCGTTAACTGGTGACTGTTCCATTACTGGTGTAGTCACCCTACACACACACACACATACGCACGCACGGCCGCACGCACGCACGCACGCACGCATACACACACACATATACATATACATTCAGTAACATTAGAGCACATCATCGATAAGAAGGCAAAAAGAGTTAAAAAAACGAAAAACTACCGCATAGTGACCTCCAGCCTATGAGAAAAGGACTTATGTCTTTTCAACAGAAACGGATTATCGTAGGTAATGACCACCCCTATCGAACCGCGCAAAGAAAAACTTTCTATCTCAAAAATTCTCTTAAAACATGAATTTTGATCACTTATAGACTTAGATTTGGCACTGTGCAGCGCCTCGACTAAGGGGTATGTGGAGGGGTATGTGGCGGAGTTGTGGAGGGACTGTGCTTAGAGGGGTGGAGGGGTTTTGTGGAGCACCAAAACCCCTTTTTTAAATAACATTTTTGACTAATTTTGTGGAGGAGTTCTGGCGAGGCTTTGTGGAGGGGGGTGGTGGGGTCTTATTGGTAAAAAATTTGCTTACAATTATATATATATATATATGCGGCGTTTCGCCTCAACTCTCCCAGCGCGGCGCGCTAGCGTCAAATCATGCTATTTTCAAGACGTGTTTACGATATCAATATGCATTTCAAAAAATTATGTGATAAGCGTTTTCGACGTATTTTTTCCTCAGCTTTCCAATGGCGTAGGTGGTTTTTCCGAAATTTTCCATTTTCCCCCCCAACAAGTATAAAACATACTATATCTCGAAAAGTATATTTTTAATATTTTTTTTTACCCCCTAGATCGAAAGCTGAGCATTCTTTACGTCGGAAAGGATTTTTTTCAGAATTTGCTCGAATGTTTTCTTAGAGAAACAGAGCGCGAAAGAGCAGACGCAGCGTCTCCTTCGCGCGCGGTTTTCGGCGCGCTGTACACCGCGTGGACTAGATGTATTTCGCTCTCTAGTAACGCTATTATTTTTATTTATCATTTTTAATTCTTTATGGAATATCTTTTTGCACTTCGAATTTCACTTATATGCACGATTGACATTTTCATAGGTTATTTCGCAAAAAAAAAAACCGCTGCCAATTCTTTGGCACTTAGCTTCCTCAAACTAATTCATCGTTTCCTAATTAAAAATTGAAATTCTGAAAATACATTTTTCATAAAAAGGAATGCTAAAGAATTTCAATAATACTTTGAACCGATGCGTCTTATACCAGTTTCTTGCAAAATAGTATATTACGTACCTATTTTAAAAAAAGCTTTGACAGACCACCAAGTTTAAAAAAAATTGAGATTAAAAAGAGATATAAGAAGGGGCTAAAAATGGCACTATTAATACGTTTTGATATTTTAATTCACTACATTATATAAAAATATTAAAATGATAGTTCTCGAAAATAAATGTATAATATATATTCATATAGATAATCACTTAAAATTGCAACACAATATTGCCACCAACAAGTGTAATAAGTAACAGTTAAAATTTCAAGTCGATAAATAAATTATTTTTTGAGATATTAATTTTTAAATATAAAAAAGTTTTCATTAATAACAAATGACAGAGTGAAGATATTTTAAATTTTAAATTTTAAAAAAAGAAAATGTAGGTAATTTGAATACCTTTTAAGAGAAGTATATTATTTTATGTAATAATTACTATAAGATACGAAAAAATCAAAAAAACTAAAAATTCAAAATCGTTTTTTGGTTATAAAACAAAAGAAAATCAATAAAATCCCAAATCCATCAGGGTACTTTCCTTTTGCCGCAAGACGAAGCGAATAAGCTTTACCCGACGAAAATCGGTTGATTAGTTTCGGAGATATTAAGAGTTGAAATATACACACACACACACACGCACACACACACACATACATACATCCACGAAATCAAAAATCATCAAAATCAAATAATATACACATATACCACCATAAAACATCTTTTGGAAGACTTTTTTTTCGAAAATTTTTTTCACCGTTACAAAGCTTCCTCTTTGAGGAAGCAAAAACATTACAATCAATTTGAAATAGCAGACGCAACGCTTCTCACTTACTTTTTACCCGATAGGTGGCTTGCGTATAGAAAATTTTTGCCCGAGAGTAATTTGTTGTATCCAATTATATAAGTCTGATGAATTTTCGATCTTTGTTATCCTTGAAATTGTTTAAGAATTTTAACGCTGTTTCCGTTATATTTGTGTTCTTCGTGTGTTTGCTGATTAAATCATAATTTATTTTTGGTTTATTTATTGCATTTATTTTCTCGCTACTGAAATGGATCCAGCTTTGAAGCTGAAATGCATAAATCCTTTTAATAAAATTAATCACTCTGTGCGTAAAAATTTGTCGATTTTTCCTTCAATATTTAGGAGTGCGTATCCCCTCGTACCAGAAAACGCGAAAATTTGTTCCAACTGTCAACGTCAACTTTATAAACATAAGTTAGATTTACCTTCATGCGATGCCAAAAAAGCTAAAATTGAATGTACTGATGAATATCATAAAGCAGGCGTGGCAGTTCTCAACCAATTAAAAAAAAAATTTTTAAAATCACCGGGTAAGGAAGATAAAATTCAGCTACTCACGCTTGCTCCTGATTTTTGGTCTCGCAGAGACTTAATCAGAGAGTTCGGTTGTACTGAGTGGGAAGCTCGAGAAGCGAAAAAGTTAGTAACTGAAAGTGGAATTTTTTCAAAACCTGAAAAGAAAAGGGACAAAATATTTCCAGTTGAAAGTGTAGATTTAGTTAAACGTTTTTATGAGAGGAACGATATTAGTCGTGTAATGCCCGGATTAAAAGATTGTATATCTGTTAAGCAGGATAATGGTAAAAGAGAACATGTACAGAAAAGGTTACTACTTGGTAATTTACGTGAAATTTATTGTTTATTTAAAAAAGAGCATGAATCTGTTAATATTGGCTTCACTAAATTTACTCAATTGAGGCCGCCGCATTGTGTTCTAGCGGGAAGCAGTGGTACGCATAATGTATGCGTATGTGTACACCACGAAAATATCAAGCTGATGTTAAATGCTATTAATTTACAGAGTTTAACTGAAGGTACTCGACTATTTCTTAAAAACTACCATTGCATCCAAGCAATCGTATGTAGTAATGCTAGTTCGAAATGTTACTTGGCAGACTGTTTAGATTGCCCCAATATGCCTGTATTACGGAAACATTTGCTTGAATGTCTTGAGAGAAATGATATTTTTCAAATACAGTATGAGCCATGGCTTCAGACAGATCGTTGCACAATAGTATCTACAACTGTAAATGTTTATGAATTCATGAACATACTGGGAGAAAAATTAATAAAATTTAAAACTCATGACTTCTTTGCGAGAGAACAATATCTTTTCTTAAGCGATTTGAAAAAAAACCTTCAAAAAGGAGAATTCCTTGTTTGTTGTGATTTTGCAGAAAACTATGCGTTTATAGTGCAAAATTTAACACAATCGTTCCACTGGAACAATAATCAAGCAACAGTTTTTACAACAGTGGTATATTATAACGAAAATCAAGATCTTAAACATATAAGCATTGCTATAATTTCTGATAATCTAAATCACGATACTGTTGTTGTTTATGAATATCAAAAAATTATAATATCGTATTTAAAAAGTAATTTCATAGTCAAGAAAATTTATTACTTAACTGATGGAGCAGGTCAGCATTTTAAGAACAAGTCTACCTTCCAAAATCTTCTGTTTCATCAAAAAGATTTTGGAGTTCCTGCTGAATGGCATTTTCATGCAACAGCGCACGGTAAAGGTGCGTGCGATGGTATAGGCGCAAATTTGAAAAGAGGGGCGGAAAGAGCAAGTCTTCAACTCTCTTCGAGTAATCATATTTTAACACCAGAAGACCTTTACAACTGGGCTTTACGTAATTGCAAAGAAACTAAAGTTTTTTACAGCACTAAAGAGACCTATGAAAAAGCCGTTTTGAAACTAAAATCAAGGTTAAGTAAAATTAAATCTATACCGGGAACTTTACAGTACCATGCCGTTATTCCAATGAATAAAACAACATTAATACTAAAAAAAACGTCAATGAGTTCAGAATATCAAATCTTCCCTAAAAAACCCGTAAAACAAAACAAAATAAAATTATCTACTTTAAAAAAAAACAATTATTAATATAAATACTAGTTTATTGTTGCTATTATTAAGGAAATCAAAATTTTAAGTGGTTGTTAGAGAGCGAAATGCATCTAGTCCACGCGGTGTACAGCACGCTGAAAACCGCGCGCGAAGGAGACGCTGCGTCTGCTCTTTCGCGCTCTGTTTCTCTAAGAAAACATTCGAGCAAACTCTGAAAAAAATCCTTTCCGACGTAAAAAATGCTCAGCTTTCGATCTAGGGGGTAAAAAAAAATATTAAAAATATACTTTTCGAGATATAGTATGTTTTATACTTGTTGGGGGGGAAAATGGAAAATTTCGGAAAAACCACCTACGCCATTGGAAAGCTGAGGAAAAAAAAAGGCGGAAACGCTTATCACATAATTTTTTGAAATGGATATTGATATCGTAAACACGACTTGAAAATAGCATGATTTGACGCTAGCGCGCCGCGCTGGGAGAGTTGAGGCGAAACGCCTCATGTATGTGTGTGTGTGCGTGTGTGTGTGTGTGTGTATTTCAACTCTTAATATCTCCGAAACTAATCAACCGATTTTCGTCGGGTAAAGCTTATTCGCTTCGTCTTGCGGCAAAAGGAAAGTACTCTGATGGATTTGGGATTTTATTGATTTTCTTTTGTTTTATAACCAAAAAACGATTTTGAATTTTTAGTTTTTTTGATTTTTTCGTATCTTATAGTAATTATTACATAAAATAATATACTTCTCTTAAAAGGTATTCAAATTACCTACATTTTCTTTTTTTAAAATTTAAAATTTAAAATATCTTCACTCTGTCATTTGTTATTAATGAAAACTTTTTTATATTTAAAAAATTAATATCTCAAAAAATAATTTATTTATCGACTTGAAATTTTAACTGTTACTTATTACACTTGTTGGTGGCAATATTGTGTTGCAATTTTAAGTGATTATCTATATGAATATATATTATACATTTATTTTCGAGAACTATCATTTTAATATTTTTATATAATGTAGTAAATTAAAATATCAAAACGTATTAATAGTGCCATTTTTAGCCCCTTCTTATATCTCTTTTTAATCTCAATTTTTTTTAAACTTGGTGGTCTGTCAAAGCTTTTTTTAAAATAGGTACGTAATATACTATTTTGCAAGAAACTGGTATAAGACGCATCGGTTCAAAGTATTATTGAAATTCTTTAGCATTCCTTTTTATGAAAAATGTATTTTCAGAATTTCAATTTTTAATTAGGAAACGATGAATTAGTTTGAGGAAGCTAAGTGCCAAAGAATTGGCAGCGGTTTTTTTTTTTTGCGAAATAACCTATGAAAATGTCAATCGTGCATATAAGTGAAATTCGAAGTGCAAAAAGATATTCCATAAAGAATTAAAAATGATAAATAAAAATAATAAGGTTACTAGAGAGCGAAATACATCTAGTCCACGCGGTGTACAGCGCGCCGCATACCGCGCACGAAGGAGACGCTGCGTCTGCTCTTTCGCGTTCTGTTTCTCTAAGAAAAACATTCGAGCAAATTTTGCAAAAAATCCTTTCCGACGTAAAAAATGCTCAGCTTTCGATCTAGATGATAAAAAAAAATATTAAAAATATACTTTCCGAGATATAGTATGTTTTATACTTTTTGAGGGTGAAAATGGAAAATTTCGGAAAAACCACTTACACCATTGGAAAGCTGAGGAAAAAATACGTCGGAAACGCTTATCACATAATTTTTTGAAATTCATATTGATATCGTAAACACGACTTGAATATAGCATGATTTGACGCTCGCGCGCCGCGCTGGGAGAGTTGAGGCGAAACGCCTCACATATATATATATATATATATATATATGTATATATATATATATATATATAATTATCCCCCCATCCGTTTATGGAGCCCATCCCTGTATATTAGTACCTACAGCCCAGAGATCCCTATGGCAAGTGACTAAAGAAATAATGGACCCTGGGGTTATAGACTCTAGATCGGGCTCCATAAACGCCCGAGAAAAATATTTTATGGGACCCGGGCTCCATAAAAGAAAACGGGCTCCATAAATATGCTCATGTGTATAAAAGGGCTCCATAAATCTGTTAAAACAAATGTGTGTGTGTGTGTGTGTGTGTGTGTGTGTGTGTGTGTGTGTGTGTGTGTATATATATATATATATATATATAGACACACACATCAAATGCAGCTTTTGAGGATCTATGTCAGCACGGATTCGATACTTTGAGGATTTTTCGGACTTTTGAGGACATCCTCAAAATTCCTTCGGTATGAAACGGTACTTTTGAGGATTTATATTAATACCTTCAGCGCAGAGAGGGAATTATTTCTTTAGTCAAGCATATACGAACTCTGGAGAAAAAAAACTATAGATCCTCAATAGTATCGGTTTCCGCAATGTATATATATATATATACTAGGGGGGCTTCGCCCCCTGCTCGCTCCGCTCGCCAACCACCATTTTCAGAGAGAAATTTTATAATAATGGAGTATGAAACTATCAAATTTTGACAATATGAAATTTTGATGGGTAAAGTATCGGACTTAAGATGAATCAAAGGTAAAGGATATACTATTTATGTTCTTTATAATTGCTTCAGAGCAATGAAATACCGTTATATTAATTGAATAAATAGTGTAGAAAATTGATCATATTAGGAGGTGATATTCGACAAATTCTTCCAGTTATGAAATGTGGTCACAAAAATAGTATAGTTGAAGAAACAATTAAATTTTCTACGTTATGGTCTCTTTTTAAAGTTTTAAAATTAAATCAAAATATTCGTTCGGAAAATAAAGAATTTGCTTTACTATTGTTAGAATTGGGTGAAGGAAAAATTAATCCATTTATTATTCCAAATAAATTGAAAACGAATAATATTTGTAAAGAAATTTATAGTATCATTAATATTAAAACTTCAATAGATCGTGTAATCTTAACCGCTCATAACAAAGATACTAAAATTATTAATAATAAAGTTTTAGAATTATTGAATAAAAAAGTCCATACGTATTATAGTTTAGATTACGCAACTCATAAAGGAGTTGATCAAACAGACGAAAATATTCATTTAAATTATCCAATTGAAATGCTTAACAATATTAGAGAAGGTCTTCCACCTCATGAATTAAAATTGAAAGTAAATGCTATTGTTATGTTAATTAGAAATATAAGTATTGTACAAGGAATGTGTAATGGTGCATGTCTAAGAATAACTGGATTATATGCTCATAATGTTAAGGCAGAAATAATTACAGGCGAAAGAATTGGTGAAGAGGTTTTTATTCCGCGAATAACATTAAATACTGCAGATTCATCTTCATTTCCTTTTATTCTTTACCGTAAACAATTTCCAATTGTATTAGCTTTTGCCATGACAATAAATAAATCTCAAGGACAAAGTTTCGATTCTATTGGAATTTTTATTAGAGGACCACTATTTTCACATGGTCAGTTATATGTTGCTTTATACCGATGTAAAAATCCTAACAATATATTTATTGAAAATTGTTCAGAAAATTCTTTAATAATAGATAACATTGTATGGAAAGAAATTTTTGAAATATAATCTATAATTTACACTATAAGATTTGATGAGTGAAAATTTATGTCGTATTTGTATATGATCTCAATTTCTCCTAAGTTCAAGGAATTTATAACAATAATCATTTTAATTAAAATATTTCAGTCTTACTACAATCTTCGACCAGTGCGAACGTGTTTATGTCTCACAGACATGATATCGGTGTTATTATTAACTACCGTTTGATGTGCTCGTTTGGCTCTTATACCGTTGGCTTTGTATCACCGACTATAAATCCATGAGTCTCGCTGACCTCTGATTTTTCACCTGCTCTGGATACATGAGCATTTTTTCTACACTGAAGGCAACGGGAAATGGTCCTGTTAGAGGCCATTGACCGTGGAATCCGCGCCAAAAACAAGAGGCTGGAGATTTTGGAAGGAGTCGACGACGATGATGACGCAGTGAAGGATGTAAACACTGATACACATGATGTGAGCTGAGCTTCTATTATCACCTGAGGACCTAAAACTTCTTCTGGCTCAAGGAGACAGAGACCTAGACGATCTGCTGATATGTCTCGGAAATGAAAAAAAATCTGGCATCAAAAAGACACTTCGAAAGGCCATTTCTGCCCTTTATGGAACAACTTATAAAGTTACCAATGCCTATCTTTATAAAATCAGTGTCGAGAAGCACGCACAAGCTTGTACTGATTCTATTAAGCGAGCCTGTGCGAACTTAGAGAGTATCTCAAACAACAAAGTTGTCAAGACTTATGTGGATGTCACGGCTAGACCTATACCTAAAAGTAAAAGAGTACCAAAGCTAATTATTAAAAAACAAACAACAATGATAACATTAACTTGGAAAAAACAGTTTTACAACATATAACAAGTGACAAATCGATACAAACAAAGAGCGTCTCATTCAAGAACAAGGACACAGTAATAATTAATTGCTTGAAAGAAGAAAATATTAAGTCACTAGTATCTTCTCTAGGAGAAAAATTATCCAACAGCTTTAAAATAGAAAAAGAAGAATTTGAAAAACCAAAATTAAAAGTAATTGATATTGATATGGACTTTGAATCTGAAGAAGAAATTGAACTTGACATTAATCAAAGAAATTTCAATATTATTAAAGAAAATTGCAAGATACTGCACGTTTATACTAATGAGAGAACTAAAAATAAAGTTGCAATAATAGAGGTAACAGCAAACACTTACAAAAACATTAAAGATAACAAGAGCAGATTATTTGTCGGACATCGAAGTTGCAGAGTTTTTGATGTAATTAGCACAATGCCTTGCAATAAATGTGCTAGATTCGAACATAGCGCCAAGAAATGCACAAATGAAGACACGTGTATCAAATGTGCTGGTGCGCATTTATCATCTAAGTGTACTAGTGAAACGTACAAATGTCCTAACTATGATTTTAGTAACGAGAAGTACAAAACTAAACACAATCTTAACCACAGTGCAATAGATAGCCAACTTTGTGAAATCCTAAAGACTAAAATTAAAAAATACATTGAAAAAACGGAATACCCAACGCAACCTACATACAAAAGATACTTCAGTAAAGTAGAAAATCAACCTTACCAGCGACAGGCACAGATAAGAAGTGAAAGCCTAACAAGTGGGGATTCAACAGCGCCACAATCGTCACGTAACGTAGAAACAATAACATCAAATAGAAGAAGAACGGAGGCAACAACTATTATAAACAAGAATGGATAGAAGTAACGATATAATCACAAATTTTCAAAATGATATAATCAACAGTGACTTCAATTTTGATGACATTGGCGATTTAAATTTATCCATGGCATCAGAAAAGGAAGTAATACTAAATGTAAACATAAGAGGCCTAAATGCTAACTTCAATAACCTACTCATTTTACTATAAAGATTATTAAAAAAGCCTTGCATTATTGTTTGCTGTGAAACTCGAAAACTAGTACAACCAGAAATCTTTAATATAACGGGTTACAAAATGTACTATAATTACAGTAACATTAACCAGAATGATGGAGTTGTAATTTACATAAGCGACTACATTACTGAATCGACTGAAGTCATTGAAATAAATAACCTTAAAGTAATTAACTCTAAAATATCTATTGAAAACAATAGAGAAATATTATTATCAGCACTATATAGTTCTCATGATATAAGTAAACCTGATTTTCTCTGTAACCTCAAAAAATTAATTAAACACAATAGGAAATATAAAAACAACCTTATTATCGGTGACTTTAATTTTGATATTTTAAATCAAGATACTATCAATCAAGAATTCCTACATTTACTATTAGAACAAGGATACTACCCTGGCTTTAATAACATTACCAGACCATCTGATAAAACATATAATTCAGGAACATGCATAGACAATATTTTTATTAAATTAAACGAAATTGCGTACAAAACCTTTACACTACGTATACCTCTTACTGACCATTTTCCGCTATTTCTGTCAATAAATAAGATAAGAGTTAACAAAAACACTGAATCAATGAAACAAATAAACTACACTAAACTTAAAATTTTTGCAGATTCGATGGACTGGAGCGACATATTTCAAACAAATGACCCGAACCACGCGTTAAATAACATCATTGATAAAGTAAAAGTATGTCTAAGCAAAGCTGAATATACTAAAAATAGTAAAGCTAATAATGCTAGACCAAGGAGTAATTGGATAACTAAGGCAATCATAAAATCTTGTAATACCAAAGAAAAATTATATAAATTATGGAAAAAAGATCCTCATAACGCTAAAAAAGGGGATAAATACAAGAAGTTCAATAATTTACTTAAGTATACTATAAATAGGGCTAAAGAAATGTACGATAAAAAACAAATAGAAGAAAACATGAAAAACCCTAGAAAACTTTGGAATGTGATAAATCAAAAAATTGGAAAAAATAGAAAAAGAAATAGCAACATTAAATATTTAATAGATAACAATAAAAAAATAACAGATCCTGAAAATATTATTGAGAACTTGAACAAATTTTTCTGTAACATAGGCAAAAAACTAAGTGATAAAATTAGACCCCCGAAAAATGAGAAAATTAAACTACCTCCAATGAACTGCAAATCAATCTTTCTGGAACCTACAAACCACCAGGAAATTAAATATATTATACACAACATGGAAAATAAAAATGGTGGTATTGATAATATTAACACAAAAACCTTAAAAACCCTCATAGAGCATCCAGCTGACCCCCTAGTTCACATTTTCAACGTTTGCATAGAACAGAGCAACTGGCCAGATCACCTGAAAACAGCAAAAGTCATTCCTATACATAAATCCAAAGAAAAATACGTTGCCACAAATTACAGACCAATATCTCTTATATCAAACTTTGCAAAAATACTGGAAAAAATAATACATAGAAGGATTACTAATTTCATAAATAAATACGGCATACTTGCTATAAATCAATACGGATTCAGGAAAGTAAAAGTACAAAAGATGCTCTATCCCTAATAGCCAATGAAATATATAATAAACTAGACAAGAGTACTCCAATTGCTATAACTTTTTTGGACCTAGCCAAAGCATTTGATACGGTAAACCACCAAATATTACTGGAAAAATTATATAATTATGGAATTAGAGGAAGTGCGCACAACCTATTAAAAAGTTGTCTTAAGGGGGTCGGACACCTTTAGAATGACGAAAAATCAATTTTTTTTTTATTACATATTTTACTAAAAAAACACTTGTAGAATATGTCCCAATTAGTTTTAAAGCATTATCTATTTCTGTTTTAAGAATATACACAAAACACTGATAAAGCTTTTCATTTGTTTTTTGTTCAAATTAAATTTTTCCCCTTGTATACATAATTATATAATCATATATTATTTCTACTAATTTTTTTTTCATTTCACTGTTCTTAATATATTTAAAATTCTCACTCTAAATATCTGTCTGTATATACTTTAAAAGATCCAAAAATAATATTTTAATCATTAATACAAAGATAAAAAATAAATAATATAATTTATGGACGGTATTTTTGACAAAAATAAAAATTTGATTTTAAAACTTATATAGCAGTTATGTTGGCACCGTAACAACCTGGCTTATCAACGACAGCCTCTTACAGGCTCATAGCTCACTCTTTTATTGTAACAGTGAATCCACATTGCATGCCGTGTACTGTATGCCGTATGCCGTCAGAAAAATAGTTGTTGTCCGAAATCTATAATATTTATAACTCTATGGTTACAATTCCTATAGGGCCTTCACACAGCTCTGAGGAACAGATATAAAGTACAAAAATAACATGGGTTATATATCTATATATACGAAGAACAGCAAGGAACAAGACTCTTGTTCCTTGTGTATCTCGCTGTTCCTCATATATATAGATATACTAACCTATGTTATTCTTGTACTTAAAGGGCACTACAGGCAAAAAGAAAAAGCAAAAGCACAGGAACAGATATAAGAATAACATGGATATGTATATCTATATATATGAGGAACAGGAACAGATCTAGGTGTTCCTTCTAGCTATTCCTGTTCCTCATATATATAGATATACATATCCATGTTAATCTTACATCTGTTCCTGTGCTTTTGCTTTTTCTTTTTGCCTGTAGCGCCCTTTATATCTGTTCCTCAGAGCTGTGTGAAGGCCCATAGGATTTATAACCATAGAGTTATAAATCCTATAGATTTCAGACAACAACTTTTTTTCTGACGGCATACGGCATACGGCATGCAATGTGGATTCACTGTAACAGAGCTGATTTTAACCTATGTAAAAGTCCGCAAGCAATGTAAACATGCACAGCTGTCATTTCATATAAACACTGTGATATCAGCATCAGCACCTTTTCTATACAAAGTGTTCTTCTTAATTTTCATTGTTTCCAACGGATTTTGGAGTAAACTTTAGTGTATTATAATAAGTAAAAGTATTTTAAATCAGTTTTTAAAAGTTTTGAATAATACGTGTGACAGTTGAATTAATGTTTTAGAAATAGCTTTTAGTACTTGAACTTTTATTGGAAACTTCATACTTAAAATAACAGGGATTGATACTAATGAAAAATTAAGTCTATATTGACTATTACAAAAAACATTTAGTGTACAGATTTAAATCAACTTTTAAAGGAAGCGAAAGATATGCTATTGTGCAGAAAAATGTTATGCAACCTTCGCTTCAGCCAGAAAGCTACCATTATCAGCCATTTCCTGAATCTCACTATGATATAATTGACATTTTATTTTCTGAAGTAAAAACAGTTATGCACTGCAATAAATATGTATCAGTCGTATTCTCTTTATTCAGTAATAATATTATATGTGAAAAAGAATAATGGACAAATAAAGTTCACCTTATCAGACATTAAAAGAAGATCAATATAGGAATGTTGCTGCTATAAACATTTTTTTCAAGCATTTGGCTATGGCGATACTGGCTTCATTCCATGCATGAAGGATTTTGGATTTCTCAACACATTCTTTATTTACCTCAGTATATGTACAAGAATCTAATATATGTGATAAAGATTATTAAAAACATATGAATTTAAAAGCACCAAAGGATCTACATATTAAACCACTTAACAAACTTAACTGACTGATGTGGATATGACTGTTACGTGTGCTCATAGCTTACAAGTCTGATAGATCGCATACTGAGGTACCAGAATATTTGTTCTAAATGTAAAATATTTCGAGCGAAAAACCACATTTTTTTGTATTTCAGGGCAGAGATGGAGTTAAGAAATAAAGAAGAAGAAATAAAGAAGTATTTTAGTAATTTTATCTTTAAAGCTGTTTTCTACATAATGTAAAATTTTGAGCTCTGCCGTCGACTCCAGATTCAGGAACTGCATATATTTTAATGGGAGAGGTCCTAAAATTTTGGTATTTTATATTTCTATTGACTGAAGAGTTGTATGTATTCAATTTATTTGATTAAATAATTTTTTACCGTCAAAGATTGCTAAAAAATCTGAATTTCACTTAAATTTAAGATTTTTTAAGAAGCCACCTAGAAACAGTTGATACTGGAGTTCCTCAAGGCACAATTCTGGGCCCACTACTCTTTCTACTAT
Organism: Torymus aiolomorphi; assembly: GCA_036365515.1. Taxonomy (NCBI): domain Eukaryota; kingdom Metazoa; phylum Arthropoda; class Insecta; order Hymenoptera; family Torymidae; genus Torymus; species Torymus aiolomorphi. Next base: position 90,776,794 of record CM070875.1, on the reverse strand, counting down.
ACATCAACGACTTACTACAAAATATCTCTGAGGTTACTATTGTTGCCTATGCTGATGACACAGCAATGGTAGCAACAGCTAAAACATGGAAAGAAATCGAAACTAAAATGAATGAAGCTCTTCATATAATATCAAATTGGCTAACCCTTAACAAGCTCTCACTAAACACTGATAAAACTGTTTACATAGTTTTTGGTAATCAAATAAATAGCACACCTAAAAATTTAAGCATAAATATACAAGGTACTAAAATCAAAAGAGTAGAAAGCAACAAATATTTAGGCATAATTTTTGATAGTAACATGAGATGGAATGAGCACATCGGTTACGTTTACAACAAAACTAAGTATCTCACCTTCATCTTCTACAAACTCTCAAAATTTATGACTACTGACACTTTAAGGATGGTCTATTACGCCCTTTTTCATAGCATTATTTCATATGGAATAATAACCTGGGGTGGAGCTTATTCTACTAGTAAATCTCTACTCGAAAACTTACAGAAAAGGTTACTTAAAATTATCAATAAGAATAAGTTTATAGGAAATAAAAACCCCATGAGCCTAAATCAAATTTTTTCTTATGAATCACTATCTTATTATTATGAAGAACTACGATCAGCTTACATTAACTCAAATAGTATCACTAGGAACAAAAGTATTCAAATCCCAAGAAGATATTTAAACATAAGCATTAAAAGCAGTTTTATGAGAGCAATTATACAGTTCAATAATTTACCAAATGAATTAAAAATGATCAGGAACAAAAATAGCATCAAAATTAAACTGAAACAATTGATAAAAGGAAATACCTAAAACAACGCACAAACTTGAATGAAAACCATTGAATAGTAATAAATAGATTGTCACCGAAATATAATCCCGCATGTTTGCAATAATATGTACTATATGATAATTATATATTTATACCTCGACAATAATATACATTTAAATTTTTCTAATAAATTAATCTTTTTAATCTGGTATATAAGTGTATAATAATTTTAAATTTTGTACTGTAAAAAATCAGGTTTTTATGTTAACTAATAATTGTACTCTAGTTTTAAGTTTAGTTTTTTAAGTGCACCAGACCAGCGCACAGGAAATTTTATCCTCTGCTGGATTACTTCAGTAATGTAAGTTATGTTTAAATGGACACATTGTATATATTTCATTTGTACTTTACTCTGGTTTTCAATAAATAAATAAATATTACCCTTTGTGAAAATATAAGACATGTTGTATCTTCTCATAAGTTTAATATCATAAATAATCTAAATATTGTTGTACATTTAATAAATAAATATTTCATAATTATTTAATATATTAATGTGAAATATTTGTTTATTAAATGTAATAAAGATGTGAATTAATTTTAAACTTTGCACAATTTTTATTTTAAAGAAATTACAATAATAAATAATGAAAATTAATTCACATCTTACATGGTGGAGGAAGGAAGGGCTAGGTTGGAGTCAAGGAGGGATTACGGTGGGATGACTCCCATGCTTTTTAGGGCTACTGGCGATGAATTCCATGGTTGTGTTTAGGCTCATTATATAAAAAATTATTGTGTAATTCTATATGATTTCGGCATGTCCCAAAATCATATATATAATTATTATTTCTTATATATAAAACCTAATCTCAATAAAATCAAAAATTCAACGCGCCTATAACAGTACCTCAGTGGTGGGGTGGAAAGCTGTTCCAAATGTGCAAAATGTGGTAATAGTTGAAAACATAATTGTCTATGTTGGTTCTAATAATAATTAGTATATTTTTGAGTTTTCTTAAATGTTCGAATTCAAAGATTTAGTGACAGTTTTCTCTTTGATGGTTTTTCGATTATCATAAAAAACAATAGTCCGGTAGTAGTCCAGAGGTGGAGGGAACGGTGGAGGGGATAGTGGAGGGGGCGGTAGGTGGACGGCGGTGGAGGGGTCGGTGGAGGGCGGCGGAGGGGGCAGTGGAGGGCGGTGGAGGGGACGGTGGAGGGCGGCGGAGGGGACGGTGGAGGGGGCGGTTGAGGGCGGTGGAGGGGACGAATTTAACGTTAAAAAGTGGAGGGGACGGTGGAGGGACTGCGTTCAGATATAGCAGTAACGCCTGTATAATATAGGGAGATATACATACAGGGTGTGTCATTTTAATTGATGCACCCGAAAATTTCAAAAACGGCGTCTCCTAGAAAAAAATGATTCAGACAAAAGTTGTAGAGTACGGAGGGGCCAACTTATAATGACCTTCATTTTGACCTTGGGTCGAGGATCAAGGTCATTTCAAGGTCAAATCGATTTTTTGCATAGGAACCCCCACTTTTGATCCCGGAAATGGAAAGAGCGGCAAATTTTACGTTCAAATATGACCTTGAACCTAATTTGAAATTTAATATTTAAGGTCATTCTAATGTTTAAATTTATCAATTGTAACGGCATTAATTTAATAGAGGGTATCAATCCCTCTCTGGGGTGCGCGAAGGTAATATACGGGCGTCTACTACGCCCGGGGCAACTCGCCGTTGTAGAAGGACCCTTAGGTCGGCCGGAGCGCGTTGGCGCAGGCTCCGAACAAGCGCGCCCGGCTTCTACTGTAGAAAGCTTAGGCCGCTTTCTACTAGAACCGGCGCTCCGCTCTGCCGCTGCTACCAACTTCGGCGCACGAATCACCGGCAGCTAGCTACGAACTAGCCTTGCCTACACTCGCCGGTGTTCCCGTACAACGTTGCTCAGGGTAACCTGAGCGACTTTAACTTACAATTTCCCCGTTGACGATGCTCCTCTCGGAGGTGATGCCTCCGGCTAGCTGCAGCTGCTGAAACGGTAGAGGGCGGTATTCGGGGAGATAGGGACGGTTACTCGCAAAAGAAACTCGAAACTACAAGATTAGATAAAATAAAAGGTTTTATTAAAACCCGGAAAAGAAAGGATTTCGCGCTAAGGGGTGCGAAGCCCGAACAACTCCTACAGAACTACGCGCACAGGCCGAGACTTACGCGGAGCCGGCCGGTCGCACGGCCGGCATTACCACGTCGCGAGGCGCCACAAAATGGCCGCCGCACGCACGTACGCGAGGCCGCTTGCCTCGGTGCAAGCGGTGTCGGGTAGCCGCGAAACAGAACACTCGCGAAGCCGCTCGCACGCAAAACCTACGCGGCAGATATAAAAGCGCTAGACTTACTTTTGCGCTGGCCAGCGCGCCGCACGATGGTTCTCTCTCTCTCTCTCTCTCTCTCTCTCTCTCTCTCTCTCTCTCTCTCGCTCGCCTCCTCGCTTTGAGGCGTCGGGCCTCGTGGCTTCTCGCGCCTTTGCTGCCGCCGACTCTCTCTCTCGTTCTCTCTTCCTCTCTTCCTTTCTTCCTCTCTTCTTCGCTGGCGGAGTGGCCGGGCTGGCGAACGCAGCCGGCGTTGCGTTGCTGCTGGTTGGGCGGCGGATCGGAGGCGCGGAAGGCACGAGGCGCAGGGTTTGGTGTGGCACCGGCGGTGCACTCACGGGCACTTGCGCACCTGTTGCGCGGCGAGAGTCAAATGAGGAAAAATGGCCGCGGCGTCCCTTCGGAGCGTCGCGGCGTCATCCTTCTTCTTCTTGCTCCGCCTCTCGCGCGTCCCGCTTGGCGTGCGATGAGTCGCTATACGTGCAAGCGCGCGAGATTCAAATCTCACTGCGCGATATATGCGACCACCTTTACCTTTATGCATGCGCCCGTTACACAATGTATCCATTTCAAAAACTACGCATTCAACCATTAATCACAAACTTTCATCTTAAGTGACTTCTAATAATTATCGATAACCAATTTTTACCTAAGGTGACCACTGGTGATATGATTTCTGCTTGCGAACTTAATCTCAAGTGAAAGGCACTTAAAATTTAAATTAAAGAAGCAGTTTGCGTATTCAATTAATACGACATACATACATTATTTTGTGGAGTCTCCGCTCTTTATTGTCCACAGTTCAATAATTTGTTCTTAAGTTTTATTTATAATTTTTCATTTTGCTTCCAATTTAACAAAAACTTTTTGTCAAAAATTGGGGCAGGCTACCCACTAGCTGAAATTGTTGATATGTTGATAATTTTCGGTCAAGGTCATGGTAGTTACCCAGCTGCTGCTAGACGATATGCAGAGCGTTACCCAGATCGGCGACATCTAATCCTAATGACAGAACCATTCAAAGACTAAAGTTGAGAGCTCAGAATGTCCACTTAAGTCGGCAACGTCCAAGTCGTGTATACGACGAAAATGATACACGTGTTCTTGTAATTTTAGATTACATTCACCTAAATTCGCACACAAGTTGTCAAATCATTTCAAGAGAGTCAGGTATTCCTTTTAAAACTGTTTCAAGAATTATCAAAAAAGTGAAATTCCACGCATATCACGTAGTATTAGTCACGAAAATAGAAAGCACCCCGGAACGTGAGAGGTGAGGGAACTCACGACAACAGAAAGCACCCCGGAACGTGAGAGGCGAGGGGACTCACAACAGAAAGCACCCCGGAACGTGAGAGGCGAGGGGACTCACGACAACAGAAAGCACCTCGGAACGTGAGAGGCGAGGGGACCCACGACAACAGAAAGCACCCCGGAATGTGAAAGGCGAGGGGACTCACGACAACAGAAAGCACCCCGGAACGTGAAAGGCAAGGGGGCTTAGAAAAATTGAGCACTCCAACGAAATACTTTCCTATCACGTCTACGTCGTTGTGTCTGGGTAAAGCTGGAATAGGTCTTTGTCCTTCTTGGATCTCTTCGATGTTTATCCTGGATCTTGACGTCTATGTCAAAGCCACTTCTTAATATTGACCTGAAGATCAACATCATGGTCAGTTGCCCCCCCCCCACCCGCCCTATACTCAGCTTTTGTACAAAACATTTTCTTGTATAGGTTGTGTAGTTTTCGAAATGTTTGAATGCGTTGACTGACTTCCTTCTTTACATTATGTGGACCTTTGAGTTTGAAGTAATGGTCAAGGTCACATTTGAACGTAAAATTTGCCCATCTTTCCACTTCCGGGGTCAATAGTGGGGGTTCCTATGCAAAAAATCGATTTGACCTTCAAATGACCTTGATACTTGACCTCAAGGTCAAAGTGAAGGTCATTATCAGTTGGCCCCCTCCGTACCCTACAACTTTTGTTTGAATCATTTTTTTCTAGGAGACGCCGTTTTCAAATTTTCGGGTGCGTCAATTAAAATGACACACCCCGTACATATATACATATATAAATCGACGCGATCTGTTCATAAAATGCCAACTCAAATGTGAGTGCATCAAAATTCTAATTGATAATTTAGCACAAGTAAATTCCATTTAAAAAAATTTGTGCAACAGAAATCTAAATCAAAATTTCATGCAATAAAAGTCCAACTTCCAATGAAATGCATTAAAATTCTTATTCACCGAGTACTCATTATAATGCTGACTCGTGCAAGAGTACATTATAATGCTAATTCAAATATCCACGCATTATTATTCCAATTCACGCGAATGTACAATATAATGCTTACTCAAGAGACTATAAAAGATTTTAAAGTTTGCAACTATTTAACATATGTAAATAAATGTTTCAAGTCATAATTTTATTTATATTAACTGAATTTTCGTTAATATACGAAAGATTAGATGTTATAATATTATATTTCATTAAAAACTGTTTTTACATCCAAAATCTTATTGTATTTTTCATAAAAATGGCTATTTCCCTACCTAAAAATTGAATGGAAAATTCATTATTATTTTTCATTCGCAAAAATTTGCTTAGGCTATCATTCATATTGGAATTCAAAACTTCAAAGATGACAGATTATTACATTGCGAAATCCGATTATTATCTCCTTATAAATTATATTGTAAATCGGTATATTTATTTTCATAGCAGAGTATTGCTTTCTCAAAGAGAAAGCGTTGTAACGGTAAAAATTTTCGAATCCAAGATTTTGATTAATTTCCACGTTTTTAAGGTTCCTGAGTCAGAATAATTAATAGGTTTTTAAAAAATGTCTGTATGTATGTATTTATTGTAACGGGCGCCGATATGAGTAGCATTAACCGAGCTGACGGCGTTCCGAGATTCGAATCTCGCGCGCTGGAAGTATGATGCCTCGTAGCGCGCCACGCGGCGCGCGATCGAGGCCAACGGAGAAGAAGTCGCGGTGCTGCCGTGAAAGAGACGCCGCGGCCATGTTGTATCTCGCCGTGACCCGCAAACGTAGTCCCGCGTGCCCGTATACTCTTTTTTATCGAGTTGGAGAGAGAGAGAGAGAGAGAGAGAGAGACGATTCAAGAACGACAGGAACAGTGAACGGCGGCGCAGCACTTTCCCCCACTCCGCGCACTCCGCCGCCTCTTGCCGCTAACGCCGCGCGCTCATTGGTCTAATCGAGCAATTTTCATTAATCGATTACGGAAAATCTATCGATCCGATCGCGTTGGTTCAATGGACTTTTTATCTCAGATTTTTCCACTCTTTCGCGTGATATATACCCAATGCGGTTGTATTTTAACAACCTGTATAAATAATTTTTAAACCCAAGGAGGCGGGGGATACGAGTCCAGGCATATTAGGGAATTGCGTAGGTGTGCAACAATAAGCACAATAATTATTTAAATAATTGTTAAACCCAAGTAGGGGGGAAATATGAGGGTCACGCGTGTATGAGAATTACGTAGAAGTACAATACGATTATTGAAATAAGTTTTGAATTCAAGTAGTCAGAGATCGCGGTATCGACGCTTATAAGGGAGTCATATCAACATGCGATATCAGTCACAGTCATAGTCATAGTCATAGTCATAGTAGTAGCGGGGACGTTCAGCGGCCCCTTTCGAGGACTTGCCTTCCTAGCACTCAGGCCGAGGCCCAGTGTGCTTTACCACTGGTTTATCATCCACTACCCACCTTTGCCTTGATCAGTACGATCGCTTTGCATATCGATGCTAGATCATGCTCCCTAAGATCGTGTGGTTCCAGGAAGAAGAGTCCCCAAACCCTCCGTCTGATTGCTACCATCACTGGGCAGCGACACAGAAGGTGAGCTGAGGTCTCCGCCTCTTCCCCACATCTCCTTACATTATCTTACATACGATAGTAAGACTTCTATTCGAAAATTCTTAAACTCTATAACCTGGCACCCCTATGTGTGTGAACATCACGTCTACCGCCTACTTGAGTTTATATAAATTATTTAGATAATCGACTCGCTTACTTCGTACGCATATGTAACTTACGTATATGCGTGAACCTCGCGTCTCCCGGCTACTTGAGTTTAAAAATTGGTTTTAACATAGTTTATGTAAAATTCGATTTTACACAGTTTTTCATGTGTAAAATACATTTTAAAACATACTATGCGTAAAAATGCATGCACACGGAAAACAGTGTTTAAAATTAAATTTTAAGCATTATATGTGTTTTCACGGAGTGGTTATTTGGGCTAAGACGCGTTTCTCCCGCGCGTCTTAGTTGTGAACCTCTGGATCCTCCGGTTCAATTCTCGGAGACCCAATAGCCAGATTAGGCAGTGGACGCTACAACGTCGTGCAATGCTAAACCTAATATGGTTACTTACCGTGCAACACGCAAGTCAGAGACTCGCGCTTTATTTCTGCCAGGGACTCGAACTCTTCACCGGGTTCCTGATTCGTGTGCCAGCTGCTCAGTTGTAAAACGATACGTTTTCACTAACGTAACGACCGTAGAGGTGGCGGGAAACGGGGAATGACTAGATCGCGAAATAATAACTCGAGCAGTTAAAGTTAATAATAAAAATAAAATAAAGTTTATTAAATAAAAGGTTAAATGAGTTGTATGAAGAATAATAAGTTAGACTGTTGAAGTGTCGCGTTAAAATAGGTTAATTTCCCTACCTAACGGTGCGCCAGCACGTTATCTCAGACGTCAGCTGTCTTGGAAGCTGACGTCACGCTCGCGGTAATTGACGCCGCGCACGTGAGGTATAATACGCCTCACGTGTGCAGTATTCTACGCACGCGCTCGCCGAGTAAAGTGGCGAAGTGAGAGAGTGGTCGGAATCACCGCGCGACACACACACGTATAAGTGTGAGAGAGAGGGTAGATGGCGGGGCTGCATGTGTGCGCAACTGTTGTGTGCACTCGCCGGCTTTGAAATAGTCAGTGGTTCTACCTTGCGTCTGACCTTGATAGAGTGCTAACCCCGAGTTCACACTCTCTCCTCACTCTCGCTCTCTCCGCACTAGAGCGCCTACTCGATGCCGTTGTCCAGGTACGACGAGCCTGGACAAGCGGTTACGCGGAGCTAATTCGCGGCGCGGTAGATGCGTACACGCTTACCATGTTAGGTTGAGTAGATTCGGTGGCCAAGCTTCGTCGGGTTTATCCTTGTGGTTCATCTGTCTCCATCTATCTACTGAAGCCACGCCTGGTTACTCTCTGGCCAGACGACGGTAGTGCGAGCTGAATCTCCGTGTTGACAGTACGGCAGGTTCAAACCAGTCTGCCGCACCATCTCAGAGCACTTCACGTATTCTTCACGGAAGTACGTGAAGTCACACTTTTCACACTACGCGAATGACCTCAGGGTACTTCGAGTATACCTGGCTGAGGTTAAATGGGCGTAGCAAATAATTACACATCGCACAAATCGCGGTATAAAGCGGAGCCGACTACCACGTGTGTCCCACTCGCGAACGACAACAACAAGATGGAAGCCGGGCTCCCTCGCACCGGCTCGCTCATCGTCTCGTCGATGCAGCTCCAATTCTGCATCGACGCGCCCTCTAGCGTTCGCTACCACGAACTTACTAATTACCGACGTCGGTACGGCAGGCCGTGACAGTGTAAAATGCATTTTTTCACATAATATGCGTAAAAATGCATACACATAAAAAACAGTGTAATTCGAATTTTACACATACTATGTCAAACAATATCGTATGCAACACGTGAGTACGATTTTACACACTAGTAGCGACCGGAAAGCACTCGTGTTCGGCTCCACTGGCCACCCGTCCCTTTGATCGATACTTATGTATATAATTAGATTTTACCTTGAACAACCTATTGAAAATGATTCCATGATTGAAACTACGTTGTTTTCAGGTAGTAAATAAACGGACTCTAACGAACTAATGTGTTTTCGACCTTTATTTCGCCGACGTTTCGGGAGTTTTATTTATTACTCCCCTCTTCAGGGCTACAAAGTAATTCAACAAATCGTTAAATAATGGACAAATTGTAAACTATTTACAAAAATTTATAAATAATAGAATACCATTAATTAAGGTTTCGTCTCATAGGAGTTCGTCAAAGTATTTAAAGAAATTAACAAAGTAGAAGTGGATAAAAGAAGGCCAATCTGTGAAAAAATGTACGGGTATTGAATTTAGTTATAGTCTGTTGAAAATTGAAAAATTTTTTAATGTATGTGCAATTGTACTTACGCCAGACTCTGTCTTTTCCGTTCATCATTGTTCCGCTACTTATAATCTGAATTAATCAGCGTGCAGAACAATACTGAAGGGAAACCGCAAAAGTCTGACGAGATAAAGGAATTATTGACAGTGCGGAAGGTGGGGGGAGAGGAAAGAGTAGAGAGAGAAAGTAAGAAGGAAAACTATGGAAACGAATCTCATCAAATAAAATTTGAAATTGAATAAACGGAAAATTATAAGCAATTAGTTAGCCATTGAAAAATTGTTTTATAATATCTATTGTTTTCTTATATGAGTTTTTGAGGAAATTTAGATCTTGAATGCAGTTGAGAGTATTGTCGTGGTAGTAAATATTAAGCATTTCTGAAAACGAACGTTTATAAAAATTCTTCTCTGTATCTAAAATGTTCACTTTATCAAAGTCGATTTTGTGACCCGTATTTTCTATATGTGTCGCTAAAGCAGATTTTTCCGAGCATTGTTTCACGGCTCTGATATGTTCATTAGTCCGAGTCTTTAGTTTACGTTTGCTCATACCTATGTAAGAGGAAGTACATTGTTTTATTTTACCATAATTATTACTTATGTGTTATTATTATTAATTATCAATTACTTACTAGTAATTCTACAATTCAATAGATTTTTTTTCTATGTGCAAGACAAAAAAAATACTATACTATGAAAATAAATGTACCTATTTACAATATTATTTATAAGGTGATAATAATTGTACTCTGCAATGTAATCTCTCATCTTACGATGTTTTGAATTCAAATATAAAGATGTTCTAAGGAAATTTTTGGGAATGAAAAAAAAAATAATAAATTTTCCTTTAATTTTTAGGTAGGAAAATAGCCATTCTTATGAGAAATCTAATAAGATAAAGATTTTGGATGTAAAAGCCGTTTTTAAAGAAATGTAATATTATAACATCTAATCATTCGTATATTATCGAAAATTTAGTTAATATAACAAAAATTATGACTTGAAACATTTATTTACTTATGTTAAATAGTTGCAAACTTTTAAATGTTTTATGGTCTGTTGAGTAAGCAATATATTGTACATTCGCGTGAAGTCAATTATAATGCTTAGATATTTGTATTAGCATTATAATGTACTCTTGCGCGAGTCAGCATTATAATGAATTCTCGGTGAATAAGAATTTTAATGGAGTTGGACTTTTATTGCATGAAATTTTGATTTAGGTTTCTGTTGCCCAAATTTTTCAATTGGAACTTTCTCACGCCACATTATCAATTAGAATTTTGATGCAAAATATAAATAGCTATAATCTGTAAAAATGTGAATCCATTTTGTCGACTAGTTTTTAAGAAAAAATTGAAATATAAAAAAATGAGTTTTGTATGTCCAAGATTACGGGAGTAAAATTGACTTAATCGCTTCGAGATTCCTTGTAGAGGTAGATTTTGGATAGCTCTCGGTCGGGTTCTTTGGGCAAAGTAATTAGTCCAGAAATTTCAGAAATATTTGAGGTTAAAATTTTTTTAACCTTTTTTCAAATCGGAATTTCTCGAGAACGGCTTCATGTATCAGCTCCAAATTGACAGACAATTTTGTATGTGATATAGATAATATGTGTGCGAGTTTTCATCTAGATCGTACGATCATTTTTTCAGATATTTGATTTTGAAAATTTTGGTATTTTACAAAGTCATTTTCTTTGTCGCATGATAACTAGAGAAAACAAAAATTGGTTTAATCATGTCGAAATTTTGTGGAGATATAGTTTATATATAATCGTATAAGCCCTTTAGGTAAAAGAATTGTCTCAGGATTTTTGGAGATATTTAAGGTTAAAATTTTTTACGGTTTTTTTTTGAAAATCGTAATTTCTCAATGACGACTTCATGTGTCAGCTTAAAATTTATCGACTATTTTGTATGCGATATGGGCAATACCTATGTAAAATTTCATTCAGATTATATGATTATTTTTTGAGATGTTTGATATTTAATATTTTAGTATTTTTGAAAATGACTTTCTTTGTTGTCGCACAATATAACTACATTAAAATTGTTTTAATTTCTTTGATATTTGGTGGTGATGTAGAGTTTGTATATTATTTATTAAAAGAGTTCTTAGGGTAAAAGAATTCGTATGAATTTCTGATATATTTGAGGTTAAAACTACTTTAGCCCTGTTTTAAAATCGTAATTATTCGGGAACGCATTTATGTATACTAGAAAATTGAAATGACATGCGCTATACGCGCGTGTTGTGTACCTGCTTTTGTTTTGTAATAACTATTTATTATTTTTAAGGTTAGAACCTTTTTCTTACATCGGAAATTCCAGAAGGAGCACACAAATACGGACAGGCATACTAACTAGAGATAAGTACCCTATGTGTGAAATTTTACAAAGAAAATATAATTTGAAGTAAAGAATATTTAAGAATTTTAAAAGGTTTCGACGATAATGTAACAATTAATTATTTGATTTATTTTTCACATATAATTTAAAAAAAAAATTATATTTGGTTGACGGTGCAGCTCATCATGGTAGACGTCAGGATAATGTGTGAATTTCATCTCTGATGGCCAATTTTCTACCAGGGTTTTTTAAATAAATAAAACACCATTTATTTTTGAAACGACGTTTCGGACACTTTTTTCTGTATCCCTCTTCACGTAATTTTGTATCTAAGTCAAGTAAGCGTACTTGCGGGAGACAATCCTCTTAATCCGCTTAATTGACGAAGCAGATTGTCTCCCGCAGGTACGCTTATTTGACTTACTAACAAAATTACCTGAAGAGGAACACAGAAAAAATGTCCGAAAAGTCCTTTCCAAAATAAATGGTGTTTCATTTATTTAAACAACCCTGTTAGAAATTCTATAAAATGGCTAAATTGATCTCCACGAGCAAATACTCTTACAGTTAGTCGTAATACCTTTTCCAAATCGAAATAGTGTGCTACATTTTTATAGCCCGCACTATTTGATAGAAAATTTTAGCACACGGCGACACTGGTAAGAGAAGTATAGAAAATACTTTAATAAAAATTACAAATTTACAAAATACAGGGAACTGAAATGCGTTTCGTCCTTAGTCGTACCGGGTGGACTCATCAGGTAGATCCCGGTAGACTTATCTTCGACGCAGAAAATAAATGTTACTTGGATTTATTTAAGGAAGTTGGAAAGTGATTTTATTTGTGGAAGCCAAGAAGTGGCAGCCACCTGGTGGATAAAGTAACAAAGATACAGATATAAATAAAATTTAGGCATGTTTGTGATCCAATGCCGTTTAAGTTTCTTAATAAATTTTATACGCTCGTAATAATATAGTTCTATAAAATGGCTAAATTGATCTCCACGATCAATTTGTGGTAGAAAATAGAAGAAACCCTGGTAGAAAATTGGCCATCAGAGACAAAATTCACACAAAAAAAATGATACCTATAATTTTATTCATATTTTATACATAATTTAAAAATTAATACTTTTTAATCTTCAGAAATGAATTTAATTATAATTGTGTCACAAATTGTTGCAAAAATTATAAATTATGTTATTAATACTTAATTAAAGGAATAAGCAAATTAAGTTTGAGGAAGCTACATTTTTATATTAAAATAGCCTCCGAGCCCCCCTCACCCCCTCAGACGCCCCTCCGCCAGCATAGTTCCCCCTCTTGCCCCCCCCCCCCCCCCTCATGCCCATCTTTTTCTGTAATCGCAGTTATCATCTGCGTGCACATGCGACAAACATCTTTTCTTTCGCACACCACACGTAAAGTATTATGTGTACACCCAGATAAATTCGAAAAAAACCTTAGTTATTTGTAAAAATAGGAATACAAGTGTTTCTCAAGTCGCTGATCACGACTTTGCCGTCGGAGTTTCGAAATTCAAAATGGCGCATACAATACGGCGATTGAAAGTTATAAAAGTACTTAGACTTGGCTTGGTATGCAGGGGGTTTCGAGGTCGCTGATCAAGATTTTGCTATCCTACTGAAAAATCTCATCTGAAATTCTGGTCCACGAGCTGCTAGAATTCCTTCAATGCTAAAAAATCAGTTTCTGGGAATTAGGAACCGCCTATTAGGTTACGCCAACCTCCAGATAAGTCCAAAATCTATGTTTTGAAGCGTTTTAGTCATTCTTTACATTTTTAGAAATTTTACACATGAGATCTCATGCGAGATCTCACGTGGAATCTCATGTTTTAAATTTCTCATGTGAAATCTCACGTGAGATCTCACGTGAGATCTCATGTCCAAAATTTCTAGAAATGTAAAAAAAAAGACTAAATCGCTTCAAAACAGATTTTTGAACTTATCTGGGGGTGGCGTAACCTAGTAGGCGACTCGTAATTCCCAGAAACTGATTTTTTATCATTAAAGGGATTTTAGCAGCTCGCGGATCAGAATTTCAGATGAGATTTTGGCATATGAGATCTCACGTGAGATCTCATATGAATTCTCACCTGAGATCTTACGTGAGATTTTTCAGTAGGGTATTATACTTTCGAAAATCAAAATGACGGATCCAATATGGCGGTTAAAAATTCGAAAAAAAGCTTAGCTTTTGTTTTACTTTGGTATACAGGAGTTTTCGAGGTCGCTGTACAATTTTTTTTATTAGACTTTCGAAATACAAAATAGCGGATTCAATAGGGCTACCCAAAATTTTAGAAGGAAGCTTAGATTCTGCTCAAAGATTGTATACGGCAGTTTTCGAGGTCGCTGCTCATGATTTTGTTATCATACTTTCAAAATTTTTAATAGCGGACCCAATATGGTGGTTAAAATTTTGAAAGAAGCTTAGGTTTTTCTCAAAATTGAAATTCAGAAGTTTCGAAGTCGCTGATCACGATTTTGCTATCAGATTTTCGAAATTCAAAATGGCTGATCCAATATGACGGTTGAAAGTGCGAAAAAAGCTTATGTTTGTCTCAAAATTGCAATACAGAGGTTTCCAAGTCGCTCATCACGATTTTGCTAAAAGACTTTCCAAATTCAAAGTGGCGGATCCAATGTGACGGTTGAAAGTTCGGAAAAAGCTTAGATTTTGCTGAAAATTGGTACACAGGGATATTCGAGGTCGCTGATACAGATTTTACTATTGGACTATCATAAAATCCAAATGGTGGATCCAATATGGCGGTTAAACATTCTGAGATAGCTTAGATTTGATTTAAAATTGGCATCAGTGATTTTTATGGTTGCTAATCAAGATTCTGCTATTATACTTTCGAAAATTAAAATGGCGAAACCAATATGACGGTTACAAATTCGAAAAAAGCTTAGCTTTTGTTTAACTTTGGTATTCAGGGGTTTTCGAGGTTGCTGATCAATTTTTTCTATTAGACTCTCGAAATACAAAATGGCGGATCCAATATGGCTGCCAAAAATTTTCGAAGGAAGTTTAGATTTTGCTTAATGTTTGTATACGGGAGTTTTCGAGGACGCCGATCACGATTTTGTTATCATACTTTCAAAATGTTTAATTGCGGATCCAGTATGAAGGTTGAAAGTACGAAAAAAGCTTATGTTTGTCTCAAAATTCCAATACAGAGGTTTCCAAGTCGCTCATCACGATTTTGCTAAAAGACTTTCCAAATTCAAAGTGGCGGATCCAATGTGACGGTTGAAAGTTCGGAAAAAGCTTAGATTTTGCTGAAAGTTGTTACACAGGGATATTCGAGGTCGCTGATACAGATTTTACTATTGGACTATCATAAAATCCAAATGGTGGATTCAATATGGCGGTTAAAAATTCTGAGATAGCTTAGATTTGATTTAAAATTGACATCAGTGATTTTTGTGGTTGCTAATCAAGATTTTGCTATTATACTTTCGAAAATTAAAATGGCGAAACCAATATGACAGTTACAAATTCGAAAAAAGCTTAGCTTTTGTTTAACTTTGGTATTCAGGGGTTTTCGAGGTTGCTGATCAATTTTTTCTATTAGACTCTCGAAATACAAAATGGCGGATCCAATATGGCTGCCAAAAATTTTCGAAGGAAGTTTAGATTTTGCTTAATGTTTGTATACGGGAGTTTTCGAGGACGCCGATCACGATTTTGTTATCATACTTTCAAAATTTTTAATTGCGGATCCAATATGAAGGTTGAAAGTACGAAAAAAGCTTATGTTTGTCTCAAAATTCCAATACAGAGGTTTCCAAGTCGCTCATCACGATTTTGCTACAAGACTTTCCAAATTCAAAGTGGCGGATCCAATGTGACGGTTGAAAGTTCGGAAAAAGCTTAGATTTTGCTGAAAATTGATATACAGGGATATTCGAGGTCGTTGATACAGATTTTACTATTGGACTATGATAAAATCAAAATGGTGGATCCAATATGGCGGTTAAAAATTCTGAGAAAGCTTAGATTTGATTTAAAATTGGCATCAGTGGTTTTTGTGGTTGCTAATCAAGATTTTGCTATTATACTTTCGAAAATTAAAATGGCGAACCCAATATGACGGTTACAAATTCGAAAAAAGCTTAGCTTTGGTATTAAAATATTATCATACTTTCAAAATTTTTAATGGCGGGCTCAATATGGTGGTTAAAAATTCAAAAAACGCTTAGGTTATTCTAAAAATTGGAATACATAGTTTTCGAAGTCGCTGATCACGATTTTGCTACAAGACTTTCCAAATTCAAAATGGCGGATTCAATTTAACGGTTAAAATTTCGCAAAAAGCTTAGATTATACTGAAAATAGTAAATTGGGATATTCAACGTCGCTGATCCAGATTTTGCTATTGGACTATCGAAAATCAAAACAGCGCATACAACATGGCGATTGAAAGTCGTAAAAGTGCTTAGAGTTGACTGAAAATTGTATGTAGGGGGTTTCGAGGTCACTGATTAGGTTTTGCTATTATACTTTTGAAATCAAAATGGCGCATCTAATAAGGCTGTTACAAATTCGAAAAAGCCTATTACACTTTCGAAATACAAAATATCGGATCGAATATGGCTGTCAAAAATTTTCGAAGGAAGCTTAGATTTTGCTTAAAGTTTGTATACCGGAGTTGTCGAGTTGCTGATCACAATGTTACTATCAGACATCCAAATTCTTAATGGCGGATCCAATATGGTTCTTAAAACTTCACAAAAAGTTTAGGTTTCTCTCAAAATTGGAATACAGAGATTTCGAAGTGGTTGATCACGATTTTGCTATAAAACATTCTAAATTCAAAATGGCGGATCCAATTCGACTGTTAAAAGTTCTGAAAAAGCTTAGATTTTATTGAAAATATGTATACTGGGATATTCAACGTCGCTCACCCAGATTTTTTGTTGGACTATCGAAAATCAAAATGATGGATCCAATATGGGGGAGAAAGCTTAGATTTGGTTCAAAATCCGTATACAGGCGGTTTCGAGCTGGCTGATCACGATCTTGTTATCAGACTTCCGAAATTCAGAATGGCGGATCCAATATGACGGTTACAAATTCGAAAAAAGCTTAGCTTTTGTTTAACTTTGGTATTCAGGGGTTTTCGAGGTTGCTGATCAATTTTTTCTATTAGACTTCCGAAATTCAACATGGCTGATCCAATATGGCGGATGAAAGTTCGCAAAAAGCTTTGATTATGCTGAAAATTGGTAAACAGGGCTATTCAAGGTCGGTGATCAAGTTTTTCTATTAGACTTTCGAAATACAAAATGGCGGATGCAATATGGTTACAAAAAAATTTCGAAGGAAGCTTAGATTTTGCTTAAAGTTTGTATATTGGAGTTTTCGATGTCGCTGATAACGATTTTTCTATTGGACTATCGAAAATCAAAATGGTGGATTCAATATGGCAGTTAAAATTTCGGAGAAAGCTTAGATTTTGTTCAGAATCGGTATACAGGCGATTTCGAGGTCGGTGATTACGATCTTGCTACGAGTCTTCGGAAATTCAAAATGGCGGTAAAAAATTCGAAAAGAGCTTAGATTTGGCTTAAGGTTTGTATATGGAAGTTTTCAAGGTCGCTGATCACGATTTTGCTATCTGACTTTCAAAATTCTTAATGGTGGATCCAATATGGTGTTTGGAAATTCGAAAAAAGCTTTGGTTTTTCTCAAAATTGGAATTCAGATGTTTCGAAGTGGATGATAAAAATTTTGCTATTATACTTCCAAAATTCAAAATGGCTGATCCAATATGGCGGTTGGAAGTGCAAAAAAAGCTTAGGCTTTTCTCAAAATTGAAATACAGAGGTTTCGAAGTCGCTGATCGCGATTATGCTACAAGACTTTCTAAATTAAAAATGACGAATCCATTTTGATGCTTAAAAGTTCGGAAAAAGTTTAGATTTTGCTGAAAATTGGTATACAGGGATATTCAACGTCCCTGATCAAGATTTTGCTATTGAAACATCCAAAAAAAAACTGGTGGATACAATATGGCGGTTAAAATTTCGGAGAAAGCTTAGATTTGGTTAAATCGGTATACAGGCGATTTCGAGGTGGCTGATCAAGATCTTGTTATCAGAGTTCCGAAATTCACAATGGCGGTAACAAATTCGAAAAGAGATTAGATTTTGATTAAATTTGGTATACAGGGATTTTCGTTGTTGTTGATCAAGTTTTTCTATGAGACTTTTGAAATGCAAAATGGCGCATCCAATATGGCGATTGAAAGTTGTAAAAGTGCTTAGAGTTGGCTGAAAATTGGTATGCAGGCGGTTTCGAGGTCGCTGATCAAGATTTTGCTATTATACTTTCAAAAATCAAAATGGCGGATCCAATATGGTGGTTACAAATTCGAAAAAAGCTTAGCTTTTGTTTAATTTTGGTATACAGAGATATTCGAGGTCGCTGATCAAGTTTTCCTATTAGACTTTCGAAATACGAAATGGTGGATCCAATATGGCTGCCAAAAAATTTTCTAAGGAAGTTTAGATTTTGTTTAAAGTTTGTATACAGGAATTTTCATGGTCGCTGATCACGATTTTGCTATGACTTTCAATATTCTTAATGGCGGATCCATTACGGAGTTTAAAAATTCGAAAAAAGATTAGGTTTTTCTCAAGATTGGAATTCCGAGATTTCGAAGACGCTGATTACGATTTTGCTATGAGACTCTTGATATTCAAAATGGCTGATCCAACATGGCGGTTGAAAGTGCGAAAAAAGCTTAGATTTAGCTCAAAATTGTAACACATGGATTTTCGAGGTCGCTGTTCACGTTCTTGCTATCAGACTTTCGAAATTCAAAATGGTGGTATCAAGTTCAAAGGAAGCTTAAATTTTGCTTAAAATTTGTATACTAAAATTTCCACGACACGCATCACTCTCTTACTATCAGACTTTCAAAATTCGAAATGGTAGATCCAATATGGCGATTGAAAGTTCGGAAAAAGTTTAGATTTTGCTGAAAATTTGTAAGGTAAAAGTACCCTTTATGGAACAGTTTTTGCTAGTTTAGAGTTTGGATTGAGATTAAAACTATTGTAAAGGAGTGATATTTACAATTTTTGGATATCAATCGATAGGGTAAAGATCAAAGATTAAAATAAGACCTTAAAAAAGCAAATTGTAATTATTACAATTAAAAACCAAACCGTCATCAAGTACGTATTATGGAACGACATTTTTACAGATTGTCCCCCCGTTCCATAATCGATGTTCCCATTTTGGAACAGGATAGAAATCAGTTTTAATTCAATAACTTATGTACTATTTTACTTAGAATAAGTGGCTTATGATATACAAATGATAATTTTAAATTTTTTATAATTTTTCTATTAAAAAACATGAATACAAAATACAATTTTAAACGTATCAAATTAACACAATAATTGTATGAAACTTAGAATACTTAATACTTATTTTTAAATATCTGAAATTACAATTAATTATTTTTTGATTTGGATTTATTATTTGCTACACTATTTTCATTTCGAGCATAGTCTCTTCTTCCATCGTATTATTTTTTAAGTTATTTTCAAGATTACTCGAGTGAAGATTTATTTTTCCAGAAGTCATTACATTTCTTGACAAATCTCATTATTGACTGTTCGACTGATAGATTCTTGTGTTTGATCATTGTATACTATATTGCAGATGGAGAAAAAACTCCTAAAAAAATTCAACATGATTAAAATAAGAAAAATGTTAATATAGTTACATGAATAATTTTCAATTAGATTGTACGAACCCCATTGACTTAGTTTCTCAATCAAATTTTCTGTTGTAAAATCTTCAGTTATCGAGTAACCAGTCTTCATTTAGCATGCAATTATGAGGTGATAAAACTTTAGACGAGCCAGGTCTTGAAGGAGATTCTTGTGTATCTTTACAGCTCTGGGGAGAGATGTGGCTGGGACATTCAATTTAGCTGCAATTTGCAGTGCAGCATTAACTGCATTGAAAGCTTCTTTGCAATTGTAATGCAAAATACAGTCTCCTTTTGATTTTTAGTTTCCTTTTGTATGGTTGAACTTTCTTGCGAATAACTTTGTTGTGCTAAGCATTCTTTTTTAACATCTCTTTAATATCTTCCGTAGTCTCATTTTATTTGTCTTATGTTGTGCCTTTATTTTTTTTCTCCGCTGTCATTTTTCTTGAGTTTCATAAAATCTGTAAAAAATAAAAAACAAATTTCTAAAGGAATGTAACTTACAAACTGATGTTTTATCAAATTTATAGGTTAGGTTTGTTATTTGTGTTTCACAATCAGAATTTTACAAACAAATATATACTTACTTATTAGTAAAATGATGGAAGAAACTCAAATGATTGTTCACGTACGTCTCAAGATAATGTTAAATAATAAATAACTTTAAAACTGTTGAGTGAAAACGCGCTCCATAAAGGGGACATGCTTAGAGACAGAGGTCCCCGAACTTGGAACGCCACCTTTGGCTGTTCCATAAACTCGGACTACGCTCGTTGGTATGCGGCAATTATTGAACACTAAAATATTTATTGAAAATCTTTACTATTGCAGAAAAACTACTGTAAAACTTTAATCTATGAGTAAAAAACTGCATATTATAAAAATATTGATATTTGAAAAGTGTTGGAGTGCACAGTTACAGTTAATAAAATAAAACGTATGAAACCAGCACCATTGACTTCAAAAGCCACAGATTTGAGTCGATCTCAGAATACACGTAGTCATATATTTTTTTAAAATTATAATTATCATGTAGAAATGTGAATCTCTGCATATTACATAATAAACCTTCACTATTCAGATACAATTTTGATATTGTTTATCTGTATCATTAATAGACTTTATTTTACTATATTTCTTTCAAACTGTTCCATGAAGGGGTCACTATTTGAGCGATGTTTCATAATGGGTACTTTTACCTTATGCAGAGTTTTTCGATGTCTCTAATCACGATCTTGCTATCAGACTTCCGAAATTAAAAAGGGCTGTCAAAAGTTCGAAGGAAGCTTAGATTTTGCTTAAAATTTGTATAAAATTACTATAAGACATTCGAAATTTAAAATAGCAGATCCAATATGACCGTCAGAAGTTAAAAAAAAACTTAAATATTGTTGAAAATTGGTTATGTAATACTCTAGTTTAAACTACTTCTTTAGTCATAGAATAAAAACTAATAAATAAATAGTTCACCAACTTATTAATGGGAGGTTGGAAAGCGGAGCGAACAGGGGTGGTTACCCCCTAGTATATATATATATATATATATATATATATATATATATATATATATACCGGGTGTCCCATTTTAAAACCACCAGGCAAATATCTCGAAAACTAAGGGAGATGGAAAAAACTTTTAATACAAAAGTTGTAGGATTCAGAGGGGCCCAACTGATCGTGACCTTGGTTATGACCTTGAGGTCAATGATCAAGTTCATTTGAAGGTCAAATCGATTTTTTCAAATGGGAACCCCCACTTTTAACCTCGTAAATGGAAAGAGCGGAAAATTTTACGTTCAGATATGTCCTTGAGTCAAGGTCATGGTCATGGTCATGGTCATGTTTAAAATCAAAATCAACACGCATCCAAACATTCCCATAATTACGCATACGAGTGTTAAATACAGAAGTTGTACTGTTTGGAGGGGTCCAACTGATCGTGACCTTGACCATGAACTTGAGGTCAAGGATGATGTCGTTTGAAGGTTGAATCAATTTTGTTTAACGGCAACCCTCACTTTTGACCTCGTAAATAGAAAAACCGAAAAATTCTGATATGTCCTTGGGTCAAGGTCATGGTAAAAGTTATGGTCAGTTCCCGTGCAGTGAAGAGCAAAGTCGGAAATGACCCGGTCACCTAAGGTAAGGTCGGGGATTACCCGGCCAGTTAAGGCAAGGTCGGAGATGACCCGGCCAGTTAAGGCAAGGTCGGGGATGACCCGGTAAGTTAAGGCAAGGTCGGAGATGACCCGGCCAGTTAAGGGAAGGTCGGGGATGATCAGGCCAGCTAAAAATTCATTGGAAAATTCCACGTTCATGTGTATTTAGTCATAGGATCCAAGTATTTCGGTCACCATTTACTGAAGAAGATGCTCATAAGTTGCACCATTTACTTGTTGATAACATTCTATTCTCCTTTTAAAGTTTCTAACAGTATTTAATAATACTTGACGTGGAATACTGAAGCAGATTTGTGTAATCCTTTGAATCATGTCATCTCTTGTAGTTGGCCTGTTGCGGTAGACTGTATTTTTTAGGAAGCCCCATAAATAAAAATCTGGAGATGTCAGATCTGGAGATCTTGGTGGCCATGCTACGGGACCTCCTCTACCAATCCATCGACCGTTAAACCTTTCATTAAGAAAATCTCTGATAATTCTGGCATAATGTGGAGGAGCACCATCTTGTTGTAGCCACATTCTGGCCCTTGTATGGAGATCAACGTTTTCTAGAAAGAGTGGCAGCTCGTCTCTCAGCAACTGTAAATAAGTATGTTGAGTTACGTGACCTTCAAAAAAATAAGGTCCAATCAGACATCCGTTAATAATACCACACCATACCGTTACATTCCAGCGATGCTGATGATCAACTTCTCGCATCCAATGAGAATTAACAGGAGACCAGTACTGGCAATTATGGCGATTCAACATACCAGTACTCTGAAATGTAGCCTCGTCGCTAAAAAGAACATTGTTAAAGAAATTTTCATCATCAGTAATTTGTTGTGTTGCCCATTGGCAAAATGTTATTCTCCGTCGATCTTCCACAGTTAAAGCTTGATTTAGAGTAATGTGGTAAGGATGGTAACGCGCATATCGTAAATATCTACTGGCCGTAGATCTTGGAATACCCATTATTAACTCGATTTCGCGTAAACTGACATGAACATTTAAATGTACCATGGCTAGAACAGCAAGAAAGCGAGGATTATTTTCATAATCGTGTTCATTCAGTGTCCTCCTTCTTCGAACGAAGTTTCCTTGTCGACAGCACAGTTCAATGTCACGTATTACCGTATGATCAGGATGTTGTCGTTGAGGGAACCGAGCACGATACAATTCTCCTAAAATAAGAAGAATGTCAACTATTTCATTAGCAGAATAGTCAGGTATTCTTTTTTAGTTGTAAATGCAATTATTTATCAAAACACACCACAAAAGAAATTATATGTTATTATACTATACAATATTTTAAAACGAAAAAGTTTAATTTTCTGTGCCAATATAAGTGTGCTCAATTCGAAAACAATTTGATGTAAACAGTAATAATTATTGACTATTACCGATCAATGCTGAATACTACCGGTCACTATTGGATACAGGTGGTCAACACTTATTAACTTTTGTTATTATTTGATATAAGTGGTTAACCCTGGTAAATATTGATAATAGTAAAAATAGTAAAATTTTCCGCTCTTTCCATTTACGAGGTCAAAAATAGGGGTTCCCATTTGAAAAAATCGATTCAACCTTCAAACGACATCATCCTTGACCTCAAGTTCATGGTCAAGGTCACGATCAGTTGGACCCCTCCAAACAGTACAACTTCTGTATTTAACACTCGTATGCGTAATTATGGGAATGTTTGGATGCGTGTTGATTTTGATTTTAAACATGACCATGACCATGACCATGACCTTGACTCAAGGACATATCTGAACGTAAAATTTTCCGCTCTTTCCATTTACGAGGTTAAAAGTGGGGGTTCCCATTTGAAAAAATCGATTTGACCTTCAAATGACCTTGATCATTGACCTCGAGGTTATAACCAAGGTCACGATCAGTTGGGCCCCTCTGAACCCTACAACTTTTGTATTAAAAGTTTTTTTCCATCTCCCTTAGTTTTCGAGATATTTGCCTGGTGGTTTTAAAATGGGACACCCGGTATATATATATATACATATATGGGATATTTCAGGTGAAGTCAGCAACTCAAAATTTTAAAATCGCTCAAAACGCGTTATCTTTTAGTTTTTTATGAAAAAAAAATGTTCCTCAAATTTTAGGTCGATATTTGTAAAAATAAGAAAGCTATGCAAGATTGAAAATTCATTTTTTTTGCAATTTTTGGTTAAAATCAAAGTTTATTCATTTTTTAACTCAAAATCTTGAAACCTTTTGTATATAATATTGATTGGCAAAAAATTTGCATTTTTTCTGTAGAATATGCCAGCATTTATTTTATGACCCTTTTTGAAAGTCTCTGATTGGCTGCTTCTTAGTATACCTTCATCGAAGGATATTAAGGCTGCGGCCAAAAATTTTTGATTCCACAAAATTTTTTGTATTTTTCTTCGAAAACCCTTCAAAATGCTTTTTTTCTTACGACCCCACCCGAAAGTACGTACTTTCGGTCCGCATCTCCGAGCCGAAAGTTAACTTTCACACCCTATTTTAGACCAACCGCGCGCTCTGATTGGCTGCCGAAATTTCCCGACACGCTGCGCTTGAGCGCCCGCGCGCATGAGCCACTCTGTCTCATGCTCACGGGTGACGAGAAAAAAGAGTTAGTTGAAATAAAAAGTGGTGTTGTTTGATCGTGATCATTGTTTTTTCCTCTTGTTTTCTACACGTACTTACGAGTCATGTAGAAACAATTAAGTGAACGTGCAGACGGGAGCGTCTGAGGAAAAGATGTTTGTGCGGTGTGAAGGTTAAACACGTACACGCAATGGACATTGATTCGTGCCATTAGTGACCGTCATGCATAACCTTTTCAATTGTTTTCTCATTTCTTATGTATGTTGTTAACGTTTAAAAGGTGACGGTCACTAACGGGCACGTTCGACACGAATCAATGTCCATTGGGTGTACGAAATAGACAGAGGAAAGTACACGGGTGACGAGAAAAAAGAGTTAGTAGATCAAATTTTAATGTACTTATTTCATCACCTTATTTCTTTCTTTTTTTTAATGAATGTGTTTCTGATGCCCGCCCCGACCAGCAAAACCTCGGCTTCGCTTCGGTCTTGCAAATGTCGGGCGGGTATCATACCATCTCTGCAACAGCGAAAGTAGCAGACACCCAAAAAACCAGCTCTCCACGCCGGATAAAGAAAAAAACAGTCGGTAATATCGACCGAGCTACCCAAAGCGGCCGAGAGAGGCATTACTATCGAGCGGGCCGAAAGAAAAACTAACACTCAAACACAGTTAGCAGACGACAAGGCAATTTTATTAATTATTTAAAAATTACAGAACGTACTTTCGGCCGGGGAGAAAGAAAAATAGTATACAATACTTGGACCGCAAATTGGATGCCCTGGGTGTGCGTCATGACGCCCTCGGCTTCGCTTCGGACGTCATACCACGCACGCACCGGAAATCCAATTTTCGGCCCACGTATCGTAATATACTATTGATGAATACTGGTAGAGCAAAGGGAAAAAAGTTACAATTTTTTGAAATATCAAGAAAAATCCATAATTTTAATTTTTGATAACATGATTAATGAAACTGAATATTATTCATACATATATTATGGCATGGATCGTACCACTGAATTTTTTTAGAGCATCAAATAGACAATTATATATTTAGTGTAGCTGTCTCAATATTGGATATGGGGAGCTAATATGGGGGCTTTCTCACTTTTTTATATGTAGTTTCACAGGAAAAATCAGCGTGGAAAACGGTTGACCCCCTGCGACCGATTATGACCGAAAAGTACAAGAACGACCCATATATATATATATATATAAAGACCTTTAACCGTTATTTCCGGGATTATACAGGGTCCTATAGTTTATTTCTTCAGTTACTCTATACAAGTGACTAAAGAAATAATGGACCCTGGGGTTATTGACCCTATATATATATATATATATATATATATATATATATATATATACATATATATATATATATATATATATATATATACATATAAATATATGAAACGCTAGTTATGCAGACACTTTCCGAAATTTAAATAGACTTATGCAGACAGAGACCGACTTATGCAGACGTCAGCATAAGTAGAGAGATTATTTCTTTAGTCACGCTAGACTTGTGCAGACACTTGTATAAACGGTACTACACTTATGCAGACAGGTCACGTGGTCTTATACATTGGTGTCAGCATAAGTCCATGTTTATATGATATATATATATATATATATATATATATATATATATATATATATATATATATATATATATATATATATATATATATATATATATATATATATATATATATATATATATATATATATATATATATATATATATATATATATATATATATATATATAAAAAGACCTATACACGTTATTTCTGGTAATCTACAGGGTCCTATAGTTTATCTCTTCAGAGTTTCCTATATAAGCGCGTGACTAAAGAAATAATATTCCTGGGGTTATTGACTCTAGACGCGTCCCAGAAATAACGCTTACGTACAGAAAAATTTCCGGGACGTCCCGGAAAAAACAGCGCGTCCCGGAAATAACAGCGATGTACAGTGTAAACGTCCCGGAACGAACCGTTGCAGATATATATATATATATATATATATATATATTTATATATATATATATATATATATATATATATATATATATATATATATATATGGGACGTTCTTGTACTTTTCGGTCATAACCGGTCGCAGGGGGTCAACCGTTTTCCACGCTGATTTTTCCTGTGAAACTACATATATATATATATATATATATATATATATATATATATATATATTGTAACGGGTGCAGGCAATAAAGGCGAAAGAGCCGTGTGTACCGCGCCGCGAGGTTTGAATCGCGCGCGCTTGCACGTACAGCGGCTCGCTGCGCGCCAAGCGGGACGCGCGGGAGGCGAAGCAAGAAGAAGAAGAAGACGCCGCCGTGGCGCTCCGAAGGGACGCCGCGGCCATTGATGGGCAGTCTAGTCCTGTAGCGCAACAGGTGCGCACGTGCTCTCCCGCCTTTCGAGTGCCGCGCTTCCGAGTGCCCCGCGAGTGCAGCATCCCGCCCTGCGGAATAGCCCTCCGCGCCTCCGATCCGCCGCCAGCCCCGCAGCGACGCAACTCCGGCTGCCTTCGCCGGCCGGGCCACAACC
The DNA here is from genome assembly GCA_036365515.1 of Torymus aiolomorphi. Lineage (NCBI taxonomy): Eukaryota > Metazoa > Arthropoda > Insecta > Hymenoptera > Torymidae > Torymus > Torymus aiolomorphi. The sequence goes on along the minus strand of CM070875.1, from coordinate 90,749,942 downwards.
AGCGGAGGAGTGAGAGGAGGAGAGAGAGAAAGAGGCGGCAGCCGAGGCTCGAGAAGCCACGAGGCCCGACGCCTCGCAGCGAGGAGGCGAGAGTGCGAGAGCGTGAGAGAGAGAGAGAGAGGGACAGACCTCGGGCGACGCGCTGGCCAGCGCCAAAGTAAGTGTGCGCTTCTTTTGTATTTTTGCCGCGTAGGTTTTGCGTGCGAGCGGCCACGCGTAAGAAGTGTTGCGCGGCTAACCGACGCCGCCTGCGTAGAGGCAAGCGGCCTCGTGTGCGAGAGCGCGGCGGCCATTTTGTGGCGTCTCGCGGCGCGGTGACGCCGGCCGTGCGACCGGCCGGCTCCGCGTAAGTCTCGGCCTGCGCGTTCGTTTTGTAGGAGATGTTGGGGCTTCGCGCCCCTTAGCGCGATTCCTTTTGATCAATAAACCTTCTTTATTTTACTTTTTCATCGTTTGTGTCGAGTCTGTCAATTCGCGAGTAACCGTTCCCTATCTCCCCGAATACCGCCCTCTACCTTTTCAGCAGCTGCAGCTAGTCGGAGGCATCACCTCCTAGAGGAGCAACGTCAACGGGGAAATTGTAAGTGAAAGTCGCTCAGGTTAACCTGAGCGGCGTTGTACGGGAACACCGGCGAGAGTAAGTAAAGCTAGTGCATATCTAGCCGCCGGTGAATTGTGCGCCGAAGTCAGCGGCAGCGGCAGAGCGCGGCGCCGGGTCTAGTAGAAGGCGGCCTAAGCTTTCTACAGCGAAAGCCGGGCGCAGTAGACGCCCGTACATCACCTGGCGCATCCCAGAGAGGGATTAATACCCTCTTTTAAATTCACCCCATTACAACTGGCGCCCATTAACGTGTTGCAGCACATTAGATTAGGGAACGGCGAATTTTACAGTAATTGGTTGATCGTCGAAACTGGTCGAGACGCGCGTTGCGAATAATTAATTATCGCGGTGATAATTAATTATTACAAAGTGTACAGTGTGTGCAAGGGTAACCAACTGGTGGTTTCTAACCTTGCTTGGAGGAATTTACCCGGTCTGCACGTATTTAGTGAGGAACATTGCTTGTGAAGCCCGAGCATTTGTTGAAGTATTTAGCGAGGACGACAAAGAGATTAGGTAGCAATTATCTATTAATTATGTATTATATTATAAAATTTATTAAAATTGTTTTATATAGGTCCTAGCGTTTTATCTCTTTGTTCGTCACCACACGTGCACACCGGGGAGTAAACTAACGAATTACGCACCCAATATTTAAATATCGGGGATTTCGTTTGGATTTTCGGATTTAGGGCTTAATTCGCGAAGACGCCTGCGCGGGGGATACCGTAAGGTGCACGCGCAGTAATTTTGGGCCCGCGCATGCGCAGAATCCGAAAATAAAAAGTGAAAAATCACTATCGCGAATTCGGTTGCCCATCCCACGAGGAGGTGGGTATATTCACTAATTTCGGTTTTGCGCATGCGCAAAAGGTCGAAAAATCAAATTTTTGTTTTTACCCGCAGAATCGTCTGCGCATGCGGCGGCGGTACTGATACACATAGTGATTTTAGTGCCGCGCATGCGCAGCGCCCGAAAATCGCGAATTTCAGTTTTGACCGGGAATCGGTTGCGCGGGAGACTATTACGCTTGCGCAATACGCCAAAAGCGACATAACCTCCAGGCAAGTGAGTAAAAGCGAGCTAACCTCGGTATAGCGTAAAGACTAAACCACCAGTTGGGAAGATCGTTACTTCCTGAGCCAGTGGTAATCCAGTAGGTACCTTGTGAAGGATACCACTGGCCGTGCAAAAGCATTATAAATTACGGGATTGAAGAGGAATCCCCTTGCACACGCACAACCAGCGAACGATGTCGTACAACATCCAGGAAGCTGTGGAGGATTGGGTGTGGTCGATCTCGCTAAGCGAGATCGATAGCCACCTGTCGGAGTTGCAATTGAGGCGACACGACTCCACATTCTTGAGAATGCACAGGCTAAGCCAGTGGGTGCTGGGTAACTACACGCCTCAAGACTTCTAGGAGCCGGAAGAGCCGGGGGATCTAATCCCCCGGCGGATGGCACTAAGGGAAAACCTCTTACGGAGGATCCTGTTAGAAGACGACGGCTCCTTCGTCGAAGCGTCCAGTTGGGATTTACACCCTCTGGACGTAGTGCTCAAAAGCGAGCAGATATTGGAGATACTGCGTAGGACGACGGCGGAAGCCGTGTCCGACACCCAGCACTCACCACACCCAAACGCCACAGTCAGTAACCGGGACACTACGCAACAACAAAAGGAGCAACGCACACAGCTACCTCTACAGCAGCAGGACAGCGAAGAAGAAGAAACTCGCGGCGACGACCAACAAGCGCAGCCAGGAGAGATGCTTCGCCTCCTGGCAAAGGACGGCTCCGAGTTTTATATCCCTCGGGAAGTCAGCTCGCTATTAGCGGAATTAATAGCGAAAGTAAGGTTGCTGGAGGAGTTGGTTTTAAACCAACAGCGACACGCCGCTTCCAACACGCATATAGCGGAACCTAGGCAAGGTCACAACTTGCAGTTTGAAGACACGTACACCGTCACCGGCAACGATACGTGGATCGGTCCGCAATCGACACCACCGCCAGTACGGCGTGATGGTCAGGCTGGTTTACAAGGAGTAAACGCAGCCTGGGTGGGGGGTGACCGCCGAAGTTCGGAGAGAGGCTCGAGCTGGCCGATATATGGCGCGCCAGGCGCGACAGGGAACTTCTCGAGGTCGAGTATGTTCCACTCGCGAGACATAGGCCAAATCGTGAGGAAATGGCAAATTCGATTCTGTGGGGCGAAGAGCCAGAGTATCGATGTATTCCTAGCGAGGCTGGAGGACTGTCGAGTCCTGGCAAACCTCTCCGAAGAAGAGGTGTTGTCGTCGTTGTCAGAGCTGTTCACTGACATGGCGGCCACGTGGTACCGTAATGAGAAAGAGAAATGGGCCACGTGGCAAGATTTCGTGACTGCAGCGAAACGCTGGTACGGGACGACGAAGAGGTACCAGCAGCGGTTGATAGCAGAGGCGAACAACCGCACCCAAGGGGCGGACGAGGCCGTGAGAGATTATATCACGTGCCTCATTGCGATAGTGAGGAAGATATCGCCGCCCCCAAGCTCGGAGCAACAGCTGGATCAGCTGCACCGAAACCTACGGCCCCAGCTGCAAGCGATGGTCCGTAGGTCAGACTTCAGCACAGTAGAGGAGCTACTGGAGTTGGCAGTGGACGCGGAGCAAACGTTGGAGAATTCCAAGACGTTCCGACCTCCACCACCGCCAACAGCGGCGCTACTGCCGGAAATGGCGTATAAACCGCCGGCAAACACCGACGCGCCACGAAAGCCGAAAGGCGATGCCAAGGAAGGCAAAGTGGCTGCTGCGGTGGTCGAGAAGGACGCCAAGCTGGAGGGCTTGGAGGAAATGCTTCGGCGAGTGCTAAGCGAGCGTCTCTCCGACCGGCGAGGCTCCGGAGGAGAGCGCTCCGGGCGAAATACGCCCCCTGGGCCGCGCAGAGGGCGCGGTAACCAGCCATCTGGGCGTGGCGGGGCAAGGAGGCCCCCAGAACCGAGGCAGGGGGCGAAGGCGACGAGCCCACCGAACAGCTCCGCGCCCTCCGCCAGCCCCGAGGGTAACCCTCCGAAAGGACTAAGGCCGCCGCTGAGTTGCTACTCATGCGGCCTTGTCGGATATATAGCGCGCTACTGCCCTAATTGTGCGGGAAACGGGAAAGGGAGCGCGTAGAGGGGATCACTACCGCCCCCCTCCCCGACGAGATCCCCAAAACCGAAGATGTTTTGCCCGCGTGCGATAGCCGCCCTGCCGCGAAAGAGTCCGCGGTACCCTCGCCAGTTGCGAACCGAGGAGAGGCCTCGGTGAAGCAACCGACCGACGCAGAAACAAGGTGGTGGCTGCGAATTGAGGTCGGCGAGTTTAATCTCCGCGCTTTGTTGGACCCGGGAGCATCCACGACGGTGATGGGCTCCGTCGGACTCCAACTAGCTACAGCGCTGGACCGGGAGTTTGTAGCGTCCGAGAAGAGAGGGGTAAGGCTAGCGGATGGAAGCCGCAGCCCCTTGCTAGGCCACGTGATGCTGCCCATCACTGTGGCTGGCCTCACTCGCAATATCCGAGTCGCCATAATGCCGAATTTAGATGCCGATTGCTACTTAGGAGTCAACTTTGTACGAGCGTTCAGGGCCGTACTAGACCCGGATACGGATAGGCTATTCTGTAAGGAGACGGAAGCCTACGTCGAGCTGGAAGTAGCCAGCTTGACCCCCGATCCTAGCTCGGTGGCGGCAATTGGGCTCGAGGACGCTACAGACCTTCAGCGAGAGGAGCTGAAGGCCATGGTGGACGAGGTCCTAGGCAAGTTCCCGCCAAGATTAGGTTGCGTCAGAGGCATGGAGCATGAGATTCATGTAGGAAACGCTCGACCAATCAAGCAGCGCCATTATCCAGTGTCGGATAAGGTGCAGGAGGAGATGCATCGCCAGGTTTGCGAAATGCTGAACCAAGGCATCATCGAGCCCTCCAAGAGCGGGTGGTCGAGGCCCGTCGTGATGGCGCCGAAGAGTGACGGCACACGACGGTTCTGCAACGATCTGCGGAAGGTGAATGCAGTCACCGAACCCGACGCCTATCCTCTGCCGAATATGCAGGATATTCTGCGGAAATTGAGGAAGGCGAAGTTCATCTCCACGCTTGACCTCAAGAGCGCGTATCATCAGATACCGTTAGCGGAGGAGGCGCGGCCCATCACCGCTTTCACGGTGCCGGGGCTGGGCCTGTTCCAGTTCCGGCGGATGCCGTACGGACTGACGAACGCGCCGGCCACCTTCCAGCGGCTCATTGACCAAGTGCTCGGACCCGAGCTGGAGCCTTACGTCTACGCCTACCTCGACGACATCATCGTAGTCGCAGAAACGTTCGAGGAGCATAAGAAGTGCTTGAAAAGGGTGTTGGAAAGGCTCGTCGCCGCTGGACTAACCCTCAACGCAGAAAAATGTGTTTTCTGCAAGCAAGAGGTAGCATATTTGGGCTTCTTGGTTAACCGGGACAGCACGAGGCCGAACCCGGCCAAGATCGAGCCAATCAAGAATTTTCCGCAGCCGCGGAATCTGAGACAGCTGCGCCGATTCCTGGTACTTCATCGTGGTATAGGAAGTTCATCCCGAACTATGCCACGATCGCCGAGCCGCTCACGAGTCTGACGAAGAAGAACCAGAAGTACGAGTGGCTCGACGAGCAGCAACGCGCCTTCGAGTTGTTGAAGGCGATGATTATGACCGCTCCGGTCCTACATCGCCTTGATCCCGACGGCCTTTTCATCGTGCAGACCGATGCGAGCGATGTAGGCCTTGGCGCGGTGCTGTTACAGGAAGTAGAGACCCAAGAGCGGGTGATCGAGTTCGCGAGCCGGGTGTTAACCCCGGCAGAGCGAAACTATAGCGTTACGGAGAGGGAGTGCCTCGCGGTGGTCTGGGCGATACAGAAGTTTCGCCCTTACATCGAAGGCCACGAGTTTAGGGTTGTGACAGACCACAGCAGTCTGCGGTGGCTCTGTCAGATGAAAAATCCCACGAGCAGGCTCGCTCGGTGGGCGTTGGAGTTGCAAGGCCACAAGTTTTCGATCGAGCATCGAAAAGGCGCCTTGAACCACGTGGCCGACGCCCTCTCCCGGATGTACGAGGATGAGGAAGGCCCGGAGGTGGCTGCGGTGTCCTGGTCAACGGACACCGAGGACGCGTGGTATCGAGAGTGGAGCGCCAAAGTCCGAGAGCAACCCAACGATTTTCCAACCTACAAACTCGTCGCGGGCAACCTTTACCGGTACCGACCGAACCCGGACGTTGACGCGGCCCTCGGCGACGATGAGGATGCTTGGAAGCTGGTAGTACCAGAGGAGCATCGTCGCGAGGTGTTGCAAGAGTGCCATGACGACGCCACCGCTGGACATCTCGGACGAGAAAAGACGTTTGCCAGGGTAGCCCTGCGCTACTACTGGCCACGTTACTACGCGGAAACGCAAGAGTACGTGCGCCACTGCGAAACGTGTCAGCGGTTTAAGGTGGAACAAAGAGCTCCAGCCGGCCTCATGGGTCGACGAGTCGTCGACAGACCCTGGCAGGTCGTCGCTGGAGACATAATAGGACCGCTGCCTCGCACCTCTAAAGGTTTTGAATACATTGTGGTGTTTCAAGACCTTTTCTCCAGGTAGGCGGAGGCTTCGCCGATACGGAAGGCTAACGCAAAGACGGTGGTAGGAGAATTGGACCGGAAGGTTTTCCTCCGGTTCGGTTGCCCAGAAGTGTTTCTCTCCGACAACGGCACAGAGTTCAAGAATCGTGTCGTAGAGGAATTCTTGAGGGAGCGAGGTGTGCATCACACCAACACTCCCACCTACCACCCGCAGGCTAATCCGGTGGAGCGCGCCAATCGTACTTTAAAAACGATGGTCGCCTCTTACCTTAAGGAGCGGCACACCACATGGAACGATAAGCTTCCGGAACTTCTCTTCGCCATGAATACGGCGGTGCATAGCTCTACCGGAGTCAGCCCCGCCATGTTGCTTTACGGTAGGCAGCCAGAGCCCCCTGGTACGCAGCGTAGGCTGCAAGAGGTCGCAGCAGAGACCCCGGCACAAGAAGAAAGTTTGGCCCGTTGGAGGGAGCGGCTCGACGCCCTTCCAAACCTTCATCAACGAGCCGCCTCGCAGGCGAGAGCGGCTCAAGATCGCCAAGCCAGCTATTATGACGCCGGCAGGCGAGAGCCAGATTTCAAGCCGGGAGACAGGGTCTGGAAGCGCAGCCACCCACTCTCCTCGACCGCGAAGGGCGTCGCGGCGAAACTAGCGCCTAGGTTTGAAGGGCCGTATTGGATTACGGCCGTGCTAGGCTCCAACACCTACAGATTGGTAGGTGAGGGGGGCCAAATTGAGGAGATAGTGGCCGCTGACCAGCTTAAGCCCTATCGCGGTGAGTCGCCTGAGTCGAATGGAGTCGACGCGGAAGGCGACCCCAGGGGAACGCCTGCGAGCGAACCACCCGCCCCTCAGGGGACAGGGGAGCCCCCCGAGAGCACGCGGGGGAGACCGCGAAGGGCGCGCGGCGCAACTACGGGTCCCGCCGAACCAACTTCGGTAGGACAGCGAGCCCCGAATGCTCCTCGCAGGGGACGCGGTCGTTCCCGCAAGCCTCCGTAGCGCTGCGCGCCTAGCGCTTATTGTTGTATATAGTGTATAGGTGATGTGCCCGAGAGGCTGGAATAAAAGGAAGAGCCTCCACCTAACCCGTTGTTTTCGCCTTATTTCTGCGCCCTTCCTCTTTTCAGATGTCGCGTACGGGGTACGCCAAATCTGGGTGGGGGGTGTAACGGGTGCAGGCAATAAAGGCGAAAGAGGCGCGTGTACCGCGCCGCGAGGTTTGAATCGCGCGCGCTTGCACGTACAGCGGCTCGCTGCGCGCCAAGCGGGACGCGCAGGAGGCGAAGCAAGAAGAAGAAGAAGACGCCGCCGTGGCGCTCCGAAGGGACGCCGCGGCCATTGATGGGCAGTCTAGTCCTGTAGCGCAACAGGTGCGCACGTGCTCCCCCGCCTTTCGAGTGCCGCGCTTCCGAGTGCCCCGCGAGTGCAGCATCCCGCCCTGCGGAATAGCCCTCCGCGCCTCCGATCCGCCGCCAGCCCCGCAGCGACGCAACTCCGGCTGCCTTCGCCGGCCGGGCCACAACCAGCGGAGGAGTGAGAGGAGGAGAGAGAGAAAGAGGCGGCAGCCGAGGCTCGAGAAGCCACGAGGCCCGACGCCTCGCAGCGAGGAGGCAAGAGTGCGAGAGCGTGAGTGAGAGAGAGAGAGAGGGACAGACCTCGGGCGACGCGCTGGCCAGCGCCAAAGTAAGTGTGCGCTTCTTTTGTATTTTTGCCGCGTAGATTTTGCGTGCGAGCGGCCACGCGTAAGAAGTGTTGCGCGGCTAACCGACGCCGCCTGCGTAGAGGCAAGCGGCCTCGTGTGCGAGAGCGCGGCGGCCATTTTGTGGCGTCTCGCGGCGCGGTGGCGCCGGCCGTGCGACCGGCCGACTCCGCGTAAGTCTCGGGCTTCGCGCCCCTTAGCGCGATTCCTTTTGATCAATAAACCTTCTTTATTTTACTTTTTCATCGTTTGTGTCGAGTCTGTCAATTCGCGAGTAACCGTTCCCTATCTCCCCGAATACCGCCCTCTACCTTTTCAGCAGCTGCAGCTAGTCGGAGGCATCACCTCCTAGAGGAGCAACGTCAACGGGGAAATTGTAAGTGAAAGTCGCTCAGGTTAACCTGAGCGGCGTTGTACGGGGACACCGGCGAGAGTAAGTAAAGCTAGTGCATATCTAGCCGCCGGTGAATTGTGCGCCGAAGTCAGCGGCAGCGGCAGAGCGCGGCGCCGGGTCTAGTAGAAGGCGGCCTAAGCTTTCTACAGCGAAAGCCGGGCGCAGTAGACGCCCGTACATCGCCTGGCGCATCCCAGAGAGGGATTAATACCCTCTTTTAAATTCACCCCGTTACAATATATATATATATATATATATATATATATATATATATATCAAGATTCAATACTGATCTCAGAGTATTGATTAACACATTACTGATAAGTTTCTCTATGTTTTATATAAAAATGATGATAAAGTCAAACAAAGTTAAAAAATTTCTTAAATATTTTCGTTAAACTGTATTACAAAATGTGATTCTAACATTCCAAAACAGTTTTTTTTTTCTTTATATAAAAATGACGAACAAGTCAAAGGATCAAACTAAAAAATTTCTTAATTATTTTTGCTAAACTGTATAATACAAAATGTAATTCTAACATTCTAATATTCTAACATTTTCTTTATTTTATGTAAAAATTACGAAAATGTCTAAGGATCAAAGTTAAAAAATTGCTTAATTACTTTTCCTAAGCTGTGTTAAAACAAAATGTGATTCTAACATTAGTTCTAAGTTTCATTAAACAGTAATGTATCGATCTGGTCATACATTTACGTAAGATTGTAATTTAACTGTAAATCATCAATGTCGCCATATGTAATAAAAACCATTAACGTTTATTTTCGAAAATTTTATTCTCATATTATTTCTTAAAACCTTTTACATTATTTCAACATCTTATAAAAATATTCTCATAAAATATTTTATAACATTTTTACAGGATTTGAAATTCATTTAAATTATTTGAAAAACCTTATAAAAATATTCTCAAAATATTACACAAAAATATTTTGAGATATTATAAAATGTTTCCATGTAAATTTTGTTACGATGAAAAGATTCTAAAATATTTTATAATATGTAAGATTTCAAAGCCTTTCAAATTATTATAAACGGTTTCACATAACAGAGGAAGAGGTTAGCGAGGATTATGAGGAAAGCAGCGAGGCAACTCAAGAGGTAGCTCTCACCGCGGCCAAGGACGAGGCAGAGCAGCGAGCTAACAAGGCAGAGAAACAAGCCAAGCCAACGATGATACTTCGGCGGAAACCTGGCTGATGGAGATCAAACACGCAGAAGCAAACCAGAGAAACACAGATCAAGAAAATAATGAAAATCAGATAAATTGGTTATTGGACAGTGGATGCACTGACCATATTATAAACGATGAGAGATATTTTGAAAATTTTGTTGTATTAACTAAACCGATTGATGTGAAAATGCCACATGGCAAAAATTTAAAAGCTACTAAGTTAGGAAATATAAGAACTTGTTTTAAAACTTATTATGGAAAAGAGGAAATTGTTTAAAAAAATGTTTACTATGTTAATGGAAGAAAGAAAAATTTATTAAGCTTTTCAAAAATTACAGTAAATAACACTATTGTATCTAGAGATCAAAATGCAAAAATTTACAATAAAAATCGAAAATTAGTAGCAGTAGCTGATAAAGTAAATGATTTATATGTAATGAAAAGTTTTATTTATAAAAATTTTGATAAACATATTTTTGCAAATACTGTGAAACTAACGACTAAAGAAAAATGGCATAGAGCACTGGGCCATATAAATTTTCAATACTTAAATAAATTAGTTGATGAAAAGTTACTTGACTTAAGTTACCAGAAAAACTAGAAAAAATGTAATGAAATGCGCAAACTGTATACAAAGTAAGATGGCTAATGTACCATTTCAGAATAAGAGAAATCGTGCAAATGAAAATTTAGAATTGATTCATACGGATCTCAACGGTCCACATAGTACCACAGGTTATGGTGGAGAAAAGTACTTTTTAAGTTTCATTGATGATTACAGTAAATGTAGTAGGATTTATTGCTTTAAAGGTAAAGCTGATGTAGCTGATTGTTTTGAAAATCACGTAAATTTAGTCGAAAATCAATTAAACAAAAGAATTAAAAAAGTACCCTGTGATAACAGAAAAGAATATTTAAATCACAAAATTTATAAGTTCATAAAAGATAAAGGAATCAAGTTGTTACCTTGTCCACCTTATGTCCATGAATCAAATGGAGTGACAGAAAGGTTTAATAGAGCCGCGATGGATATGGGCAGATTTTTACAAAGAGAGGCTAAAATACATCCAAAATATTGGCCAGATATAATGAAAACGGTGTCTTATTTAAAGAGTCGTACAATAGCCAACTCAGTAGAAAACAAAACTCCTTTTGAAATATTTTTCAATAAAAAACCAAATGTAGAAAATTTAAAAATCTATGGTAGTTTAGTTTTCGTTAGAAATCCAGAAGTAAAAAGAAGTAGTAAATGAGATAATAAATCCAACGTAGGAAAATTAGTAGGCTATAATCATGATAGTTACAGAGTTCTAATTAATGATAAAGTAACTAATGCAAGACACGTAGATATAATTGAAGAAGGTACGAAATTAATTTGTTTAGAGAAAACTGATAATGACGAAGTTACTAAATTAGAGTTAGATAGCGATAATGAACAAATAGAAGGAACTATTGAAAATTAAAGTAATAATAACGATAATGAAATTAGCGATATTATAAATAACGATGATACAAGTATTGAAAAAGAAAATGAAAATAGAAATTTAAATAATGTACCTATAGAACAAAATAAAAACTTATCAGTTAAAAGAACATGAAATCGAAAGAAAAGTCCCGTTCAGAGGTACGGTGATCCGATAACACATTTTATTTACGTAAATTATGTTAACGCAAATGTACCAAATACATTTGAGGAAGCGCTAGAGTCAAGGGATTATAAAAATTGGCAAAAAGCGATGAATTCTGAAATAGACAGTTTAAATAAAAATAATACTTGGATCATTGTTGACAAACTGAAAGATAAGAAAATTATTGATGTAAAATGGGTTTATAAAAGGAAAAGCGATAATTCATATAAAGCGCGTTTATTAGTTAGGTTTTTTTAGGTTTTCAACAAAGGGAGACCTTAGAGAATGTATATTCACCTGTAGGAAAAATGCGAACTTTGAAAATTTTATTAAGTTATTGTTGTGTAAATAACTTTTATATTGAACAAATGGATGTTAAAACGGTATTTTTAAGCGGTCCAGTAAAGTCAAAGGTGTATGTACATGAACCAAAAGGTTACGAAACTGGTAAAAATAAAGGCACAAATTATTAAAAGCTCTGTATGGTCTCAAAGAAAGTCCCAGAGCATGGTACGAAACGCTACATGAGTATCTAGAAAAATTAAACTTTGTGCGAAGTAAACACGATTACTGTCTATATGTAAATAATACAGGCAATGATACTATATATATTTTAGTATTTGTAGATGATGTTTTAATATGTTGCAAAATTTTTGAGAAAATTACAGATATAACTAGGGGGGCCGAGCCCCCCTGCGTGGCTTCGCCACGCCAACCCCCCCCCCCCCGGGCCACCACACACACCTGCTCCTCGCTTCGCTCGTCGCCCTCCCCCTCCCTATGTAAAAACTTCATTTTTACATTATAGGCTCGACCGCACTTCTCCGGAGATCCTTTACATTTCGAATCCTTTCGAAAAATGTAACATTTTATTAATTTCACGATAAATAGAAAAAAATAGGTAGGTATGTATGTCGGAATAATTTATCAATTTTTTTTTATAACTTGGTAAGTAAAAAGTACATAAATTGTAATCTGCAGTCGGGCTGCAGTAAATACGGAAGTGGGCTAGGCTGAACGAAATGAAAACTCCAACAGCTTTTAGTTTTAACGAAAGATGGACGTCTAGCTGCTCACGCGACACTTTGCCTGAAATGTTAACTACAGGGGAAATAAAAGCGATTGTTGCGGACTCCTAATTAAAAAAAAAGTACAAAAGTTGACTCTCGTACCCTGACGAATTTATACCACGCGCACTACAATCTCAATGTCGAAAAATTACTCGCGGCGGTCGGCGCGCACACATCACACACATATGTACACACTCACTCTAACACGACGAGAGGGGAAGGATCGAGGAAACGAAGGAATAGGCTCAGCAGTCAGCATACTAAGGCACTCGAAAATCTAGCTATTATCTGGCTATATTCTTTCGACCTCCGCGCCTTAACCGTTAGCGCCGCGTGCTTGAGCGGCCGCGCAAAATACTATTGTCGCAGCACGGGCGCACGCCGCACGGCTCTCTTGCGCTGATGTGTGTGTATCAGCGTATGTTATACAATTGCAACGCCCGGCGTTCCCAGCGATGACAGCAGACTGTTGTAGTACGGCTTCCTGATAGATGTCCCTCTCGCCGTGACCGTCTGCTGGTGGTGACTCGTCAACAAAGCACCGGGGCCGACGATGAAAGCAGTTTTGGTAAGCACTTTTATGTTCCTAACCTCTTTGATAGCTCGGGCTGAGGATACTTCTTTTTGTTGCAGGTAGCTGGTGCAGCAAGGAGAGTGAACAAGGACCACTGCGGCGGACTCTTCTTTCGTATGGTAATGTTTTTTTGTGTCATCTATTTATTAGTTATATGTTGTTTTTAGATGCTCAACTCTCCTCGCTTGGCTGCCAGAGTAGTGGGTGAACTGATATTTGTGTCTTGGTCGACCCCCAGGCTGATTCTGTCTCTGACAGTGAAATATGAACAAAGGTCTCCGACAATCTTCTCTTCCAGTGTAGTTACTGATCTAGCGGGTGGCTGCTAGTTACTTATTAGATGATCCTGAGCAGGCTGGCATCCATGGAGTAGCCACAGCCTGGGCCGTCCAGATCCACTTTACTGCATCTACAGCTCCATCAGTGATCTTCAAGTGTCAGTGTACTTTAGGGTGCAGCGAGGGTAGTGAACAGCAATCACTGCTGCAGACTCTCCTTTCGTATGGTAATGTTCTTGTGTCATCTATTTATTAGTCATATGTCGTTTTTAGGTGTTTAACTCTCCTCGCTTGGCTCCCAGAGTAGTGGCTGATCTGCTGCTTGTGCTTTGTCAATCCCTAGGCTGAGACTGTCCTTGAAAGTGAGACACGAGTGGACGTCTCTGCCAGTCCTTCCCTTCCAGATGGTGTAGCTACTGTCCTAGCGGATGGCTGCTAGTTGTTAATAGATGATCCTGAGCAGGCTGGAATCCATGGAGTAGTGCCAGCTTGGGCCATCCAGCGCCACTTTGCTGCTTCTGCAGCTCCATCAGTGATCTTCGAGTGTCAGTGGTTTAGAATGTGAGGGGATAGGTAATTAGGAACTGGGGAAATCATAAAAGTGCTGCGTGTGGGATTAAATGCAATTCGGGTAGGTAGTTGTTTGTAGTTGGGGTAGTTGGGTAGGTACTTTCTTTGTATATGGCAATTTGTCATCTTAATAAATCGGTATTAAATTTTATTTCTATATCTATTTTACTTCTATATTAGATTTTTGTATTTGATTTTTATATTTCTCAATTAATTTTTGTATTTTAAAAGTAATTAAAGTCCAGGCGTAACCTATTTACTTCAATGAATTTACCTCTGCTCGAATATTAGAGAAATTATGTATTTAAACAGGTTCAGTACGGATAATGTCTGAAAAAGTACATTAAGTTTAGGAAGAGTAAAAAAAGAATTAAAGAAATTTTCAGATTATTATATTATTATTTCTGATATGAAAAGCGTTATGGGCAAAAGTTTTCTGTTTTACAACAATTTAAAGAATATGGCAGATTTCCCAAGTCATATTTGATTCATGCCGTACTGAACCTGTTAAAAATAAATTTGAAAAATCAGTGAACATCAGTAATTGTGTATAACGTGTGAGTAAAAGCATCTCTTTCACAGCACATACATTACACAAGTTTTGTTTGGTAAATATAATATTACTTTAATATGTATATTTATATTATGTAATTTTGATTCTTTTAGTTCAACATCAATTTATATTTTATATTTTATTATTATATTTTTATAATTATATAATATTTGAAATGTTCTACTGATTTTTCTGATCTTATTTATAACTATTGTATTAAATATTTGTGTCAATTCGAATTCTGTTAAATAATAAGCGAAAATCGACTATATGAGGTGTCTTTACGCGTTAAAAATCGTGTTTATAGGTTTAGATCGCCAAGGATTGATTATACATGGAAATGCTGAAAGAAAAACGTTTTTTTATTGCTATCTATAACTTTTATACCTAATATTTCTGTGTCAAGTCAAATACTGTTGAATAATAAGTGAAAATCAGCTATTTTAGGTGTATTTAGGCATTAAAAAATCGTTTTTATAAGTTTAGTTCATCCGGATCTGATTGTACATGAAAATGTTGAATGGAACAAATATTATCTATAACTTTTGTTCGTATAAAATCAAATCCTGCTAAGTTATAAACGAAAATCGGCGATTTTAGGTACATTTAGGTGATAAAAATCATTTTTCTGGATTTAACTCGTCAGGAATTAGTCGTAGAAAAAAATGTTCAATAGGAAAAAATTTTGTTTTAATATTATCTATAACTTTTACATTTAACATTTTTGTGTAAAGTCAAATTCTGCTTAGTTCTAAACGAAAATCGGCCATTTTATGTACATTTAGGCGTTAAAAATCGTTTTTTTTATTTAACTCGTCAGAAATTGATCGTACAAAAAAATGTCCAATAGGAAAAAGTTTTGTTTCAATATTATCTATAACTTTTACATTTAACATTTTTGTGTAAAGTCAAATCCTGTAAAGTAATAGCAAAAAAACGACTATTTTTTATGATTTTAGCGGTTTTTTCGATATTACATTGTTAAATATTGTTCATAGAAAGAAATGTTCAATGTAAAAAGACGTGTTTTAATTAGTTTTAACAGATGCATTTGTTGTTTTCGAATTAAATTTAATTTTGTTTACCGTATGGTCAAAAATCGATTTTTTCAAATTTTTATTTTCTCTGGCGTTTTTTTATTTGTCGATCGATTCGGCTCGGTAGAGAACTGTCAGTTACTTATAATTAGACGAGTATATTCCCAAAAGCCCGTTTGGATCCGTCGAAATTTCGCTGAGATAATCGGGTTACTTGATCACATACATACGTACAGACATACGTACATCTCTGAAAACGCTTAAAATGTACTTCTTGGGTGGAAAATAGTTTTTATGTTGTAAATTTTCAGAATTTGAAGTGTTATAATTTTCGCCCTGACGAAAATATAAGGCTCTCCCGAGAAGCGGTCGTGCCTAAAAGACAAATTAATAAAAAAATTGTAATGAAAGATATGGGAAAATTAAAGTTATATATAGGAATCGAAATTGAACACGATCAAGAAAAAGGTATTATGACCTTATGCCAACAAAAATATATAGAATCATTGGCTGTAAAAAATAATTTAGAAAATGTGAAAACATACAACACACCAATGGGGATTAGTCTAAAACTTGAACAAGCAGCAGAAATCGACAAAAACATTAAATATCGAAATTTAAAAGGAGAACTTTTATACATAAGTACAAGCACAAGACCTGATATAGCATTTAGTGTTAATTATCTAAGTAGATATCAAAGTTGCTATGATTCCACACATTTTAACTATGCGTTAAGAGTATTAAAATATTTATAAAAAACAAGAGATTTAAAGTTAATTCTTACTAATAAAAATATAATTGAAAAACTTCACTGCATGGTTCATTCAGATTTTGCGGGAGATCATGTAGATCGGAAATCCACAACTGGATTTATTATAAGACTATTTGCAAATGTAATTTATTGGAAAACACAAAAACAGAAAATTGTAACAAAAAACTCAACCTTTGCGGAATATATTGCACTGTCCGACGCGGTAACTGAAATTTTGTTTATCAAAGATTTATTGAAAGATGCATTTAATATAAATATAAATGAGCGAATTAAAATATATGAAGACAACTCAGGTGCAGTAGCTATAGGCAAGTTTGGAAACTTTACAAAAAACTCTAAACACATCGAAGTGCAACACCATTATGTAAATGAAAACTATGAGAAAGGTGTAATTGATATTATTAAAGTTGAAACTGAGAAAAATGTGGCGGACATACTAACAAAAAGTTTAAACAAAGAAAAATTTGTTAAACTAAGAAATCTGTTGAATGTGAAATAAAAATGTAAGAGCGATATAAATGTAAGGAGGCGTATTGTAAATATACATTTATACCGAGAAGAATAAGCAAATAAATATGTAAGAAAGTGTAGCGCGTGAGCCCAAACGTTATAGAGAATCTCAGTATAAGTTCGGGCATATGCGACACATGGATAAACACATGTATACCTCCCCACCTTTGTACACATCGCGTCATCGGTGCGCAAGCCGGTCGCACCCCATCTTCTTCTCACGCCGCTGTAAGTCCAGCTCGGCTCGCCCAAGCGTCAAGTGTCGCACATCGCAAGCATGAGGCTTGCATCACTTACTGTAATATGTTAACTATAATAAAGTTACTACTCTTATACTCTCAACCACGTCTAAGTTTATTTAGTAATTAACAACAAGAGTGATACTTTGTGCCCTTTTCTTGTAATGTTTCAGGATTCAAAAGATAGATTAAAGTTCGCTAGATATGCCAAAATCATAACATGATCAAGCTATCATTTCAATTATTTTTAATGGGATTGTGGATATTAAGGACTAATTAATGAATATATTTATTATATATTCTTTACACTGGACTCCAAATTGAGTAAGTTTAGACAATAAACCATGCTTTCCAGTCAACAATTTGTTTTCATTGTGATTAAAGCAAGAATATTGGCAAAAATTTCATTTAATGTTTCCAAATAAGGTAATATAAAATAATATAAAATACAAATGGATATTTCTGTTAAAAATTGTTTATATTTTACTAAACTATTTCATATTTTAACAAATGAAAAGTTTTTAAGGTTTGTTTACGGGAAGAAAAGCAAGGATTAGCCGTCAAATGGGTGATTTAAGGTGAAAAAATCACTTAATATTTAAATAATTTAAGCTCTTATAATTTTAAGTAATGAAGACGTTAAGGTCTAGGACTGTACAGTCTTTCATAATTATATATAAGAAAGCTTCTACGAACCTGGGTGAATCCATGACCCGGATCTGAGAGACACTCTTTGTGAGGGTTCATTACCTCTTTATCCCAGAATTCCGCTACAATACCTAAGTATTTATCAGCTGTGATGTCTGTCATTTCATCAACGAGAATAGAAAACTTGGTTTCATGAAGAATTTTTGTGAGTTTTTGTTGCTGTATAGGGGCAATCACTTTTGTACATAATTTTTGTACTTTCGATGGATTTATCTTCATTTTTTGAATGGTTTCCATCTCTGAAGCCATATTTTTTAAAATGTTCTATTTTTTTCAACAGACTGAAATGAGTAGTTTTGCTCTACCATAAAAGCTGTCATTTTCAATTCTTTCTCTGCGACCTCCAAATCAAAATTTGGATTTTTGTGTAAATATTCGCCAGTAGGGTTTCTGCAGCAATCATGGTATTGCGAAAATGCAGGTATGTTTTCATATGCTGCCATAGAGAAGAATACGAGGCGACAATTTCTTTATTCCATACACTACAGAATTCCTTAGAATTATAACCATTGACTCTTTGAACCCAGTCACCAAAGAAAGGACTTATTTCCCATCCTGTTTGATACCTATAAGTAAGGTGATCATTGTTTTCCTCCTGTGGAATCACAGGCTGAGGATCGGCATCCATGTGGTAATCTCTATCATGGCATCGTAAGTGCCTTGGCAAGACACTCAGTCGCGCACAAAGTTCTTTATAGCAAATATTGCACAATACCTTTGAACTGTCTGTTGACTTCTGACGGACTCTGTTCCTGATATCAGATCTGTCCTCCCATTCACGCCTATAGACATACATGCTCCTTATATTATATACAATCAATTATAATATTGACAATATAATAATGACACTTTACTCACAAAATATTATTATAAAAAAATTTTTAATACAAATCGGATTAAAATAAAACAAGGGATTAATTATTATAGCTGGCAAATAGGTGATACTTTATGAAAGGATAAGATTATTCTATCTGTTTTACTCTTTCTACTTGGGCTATCTTCTGTTTTATTGATAAAATTTACGCTTAAAAAGAGGCATATTTGCTGCGTTATCGGCTTCCTGAAAAACATGCGACGATCAACTTTACAGAATTGGCATTTCACGTAAGAGGAAGGTATTTGAACAGATTCATATTAACTTTAAATATCTTCAAAATTAATAATAGTATTTTTATATGATTTCACATTTATAGCTTGTATCATAAACATATTCCCATTTCAAAAGCACTATAAAACAATTCTGATTTAAAAAAAACATAATAAAAAAATTTACCATCAAATATTTTACAACGTTTCGAAATTTTTCAGAAAAATATTGTACATATGTTTAAAATAGCATGATAGCAGGTTCATTTTTATTCCTAATAACGTGCGATGAAAATGCATTGTTGTTCTTTTATTTATTTATAGGTATTTACCGATAGTGCGAAATTATAAATAATTGCGATCTATATAAATTTTTACGAAAATAATTTTTTTCTCTTCAACAAATAATTACTTGAAATTGAAATAAATTAAAAAACTGAAAATTAATAATTGCTAAAAAATCGTTGCATTTTCATGCACAACGAATTACAGACAAAGCAGATTTTTATTTTTACAAAATAAAAATTTTGGTAATTCAAAACGTATCTTACAGTATTTTACAGTTAAAGAATATAAGTTCAATCATATAAAAAAAAAGTTAGTTTAAAAACCTACTTACCTTAACTACCTACTTTAACTTTTACAAAACTTTTTTATAAGGAAACAATAACCGTCGATATTCCCTCTTTTAGTAGTTCAATAAATAAAAACCACTGCCGATTCATTCGCCGGTGGCTTCCTCAAACTTAATTTGCTTATTCCCTTAATGAATTATTAATAATATAATTTATAATTTTTGCAATAATTTATGACATAATTATAATTAAATTCATTTATGAAGATTAAAAATTATTAATTTTTAAATTATGTATAAAATATGAATAAAATAATAGGTATGATTATTTTTTAAATTATGTGTGAAAAATAAATAAAATAATTGATTGTAATATTATCGTCAAAACCTTTTAAAATTCCTAAATAACCTTTACTTCAAATTATATTTTCTTTGTGAAATTTCACACATAGCGTACTTGTCTCTAGTAGTATGCCTGTCCGTATTTGTGTGCTCTTTCTGGAATTTCCAATGTAAGGAAAAGGTTCTAACCTTAAAAATAATAAATGGGTATTACAAAACAAAAGCAGGTATACAACACGCGCGCGTCGGTACATAGGGCATAGCGCATGTCATTCCCATTTTCTAATAGGGTAGCTGTCCGTATTAGTGTGCCTGTCCATATTTGTGTGCCCTATTATTAAAACATATCCTAGAAATGAACGAGTAAAAAAGTAACGCTAAAATATTTTTTTTCATAAAGTATAGTTAATTAAGTTTAAATAGAATTAATTACTTAATTTGTTTTCATTTACTATAACATTAAAAAAGAACTTTCAGAAATATGTTTCACGGCTTGCGGTGTGTCACGGCGTTTCCTCGTCTAAACTTGCTAAGAAATGACATTTTTAAAACTAACATTAAAGAATGTTTCGGAAGGATTTTAATATGGGATACAATTGATTACATCATAAAACAATATTATGTTACATAATAAACCTTAATATAAAGGTTTTCAATTGATTTTAATATTTAATTAATGGTGTCTACTAATAGGGCAGTGAAAAATGACTTGTCCAGATTTATGTGTGCACAAATACAATACGAGCATGCTCGTATCGGCGCTTGAACAGAAAAGTTAGGTTAGGTTGTCTGCGCACAAACGTTGTTTCATATCGCATTGACGACCTTCAGCAGTTTTTACCGTATTGGAATTAATTCACATTCAATGTAAACAAGGGTTAGAAATTGATTATAAATGCACTACAGTTAACAAAATAATTTTGTTCGCAACGATAATATTATCAAGACACACTAATGTGGGGCACACAAACGTGTACATCCACATTAATACGGGGCACACAAAAATGTACTTTGTTGTCTGCTAGAGCATACAAATGCGTACAAATTTTTTTTTTTTATATTGTTTGTAACTTTCGTAAATATTAATATTTTTCTATAAAAAAAATTTTTTCGTGTAGATTATTAGTTTTATTATCAACATAATCTGCCCGGAATCTCTGAGACAGCTTAAATAGTCTATTATTATGCGACAAAACTGAAGAGTTTCTTAAACCCACGTTAATACGGACATCTACCCTATACGTGGGCGGTTCAATAAGTCCGTGACTTTGAAATGAAAAACACTATTTATAACAAAAATTCCAATTTATTTTTCATTATAGTCCCCTTTTAACCGTAAACATTTATTATAGCGGTACTCAAGCATATTTATGCCCTCTAAAAAGTATTTATTATCAAACTCCTCAGAATACTCATTTGTCGCAGCAATGATCTCTTCGTTCCACGAAAATCTTTTATCTCTAAGCCAAGCTTTCATGTTAGGAAACAAAAAATAATCGGAAGGGCACAAATCTGGGGATAAGGTGGATGAGGAAGTATTTCGTAGCATAAACTAAATAATTTGGCCGTTGCAATGGCACTCGTGTGAGCTGGTGATTATCGTGGTGGAAAAGCACTTTTTTCGCCAGAGGGAGCCGCTTTTCCTTCAGTATGGCATCAAAGCGATCTAATAATGTGGCATAATACTCTCCTGTAATAGTTTTTCCCTTCTGGAGGTAATCGATTAATATTATACCACGTGAGTCCCAAAAAATTGTGACCATGACCTTACCGGCTGATGGAATCGTTTTCGCTTTTTTCGGCACTGATTCCCCAGGTCCAGTCCACATTTTCGACTGATTTTTTGTTTCTGGCGTATAATAATGAATCCACGTTTCATCAACAGTTACATAACGTTGCAAAAATTCCTTTGAATTATGTTGAAACATGTCCAAACATTGCTCAGACGCAACCACATAAGCCCGCTTTGATCAGCTGTGAGCAAACGCGGCATCCATTTTGCAGACAGCTTCCTCATGCCCAAACATTCATGTAAAATGTACCATGCGCGCCCTACTGACATGTTTACAGTCTCACTAATCTCACGCACTTTCAATCGACGATCGTTGAGTACAATGTCGTGGATTTTATCGATCATTTATGAGAAGTCACCTCTTTTGGACGGCCAGGACCCTCAGCGACACTGGTGCTAATACGGCCGCAACGAAATTCAGTGAGCCAGTTATCAACCATGCCATGCAATGGAGCAGACACCTTATATTATTTTGCGAGCTTTTCTTCAGTTTCCTTGATTGATTTTCCTCGTAGAAAATAATGTTTAATAAGCACGCGAAACTTGCTTTTTTCCATCGTTTTATTTTAACAATGAAACACTAAATTCAAATGACTGTAAAAAATTTTCTAACCAACGTACTGACTTGAAACTTTGCATACGCACTGATATTAGATGTTACTACTCTTAGAGTAGTAACATATTTACGATAACAGCACCATCTTTCGAGAAGTCACGGGCTTATTGAACAGCCCACGTACATAAATGCATTCCCGAATAATTACGATTTTAAAAGAGGGCTAAAATAGTGTTAACCTCAAATATCTCTGAAATTCATAAACGAATTCTTTTACCCTAAGAACTTTTCTAATAAATAATATACAAATTCTACATCTTCACCAGATTTCAAAGAAATTAAAACAATTTTAATGTAGTTATATTGTGCGACGACAAAGAAAGTCATTTTCAAAAAGACTAAAATTTTAAATATCAAACACCTCAAAAAATAACCATATAATCTGGATGTAATTTTACACAGGTATTGCCTACATTGCATACAAAATAGTCTATAAATTTCAAGCTGATACATGAAGTCGTCATTGAGAAATTACGATTTTGAAAAAAACCGTTAAAGAATTTTAACCTTAAATATCTCTAAAAATCATAACACAATTCTTTTACCTAAAGAACTTATACGATAATATATAGACTCTAAATCTTCACAAAATTTCAACATGATTAAACCAATTTCTGTTTCCTCTAGTTATCTTGCGACAAAGAAAATAACTTTGTAAAATACGAAAATTTTCAAAATCAAATATCACAAAAAGTAATCGTACGATCTTGATGAAAGTTCGCACACATATTATCTATATCACATACAAAATTTTCTATAAATTTGGAACTGATACGTGGAGCCGTTCTCGAGAAATTACGATTTGGAAAAAGGTTAAAAAGATTTTAACCTCAAATATTTCTGAAATTTCTGGACTAATCATTTTGCCCAAAGAACTCGACCGAGAATTATCAAAAATCTACCTCTACAAGGAATTTTAAAGCGATTATGTCAATTTTACTCCCGTAATCGTTGGACATACAAAACTCATTTTTTTTACATTTCAATTTTTTTCTCAAAAACTAGTAGACAAAATGAATTCAAATTTTTACAGATTATAGCTATTTATATTCTGCATCACGATGATTTTTCTCAAGAAAATTGACCGTTTAGTTTAGGAGTTATCAGCTTTTTAAAAAAAAAAACACGTTTTTGTTAATAACAAAAGAACCGTGATAGCTAGAGAAATTTTTTTTTTAGAAAATATAGGTATTTTAATGTTCCTTCGAGTGCTATCTATTCGATTCAAATATCTCGATCTTATCATTAAAAAAAAGCAAAAATCAATTTTGGAGAAAATCGAAAATTCGAAATAAAATAAAAACGCATCGGCGAATCAAAAAACGAATTTTTGACCAGCCATCACACAAAAAAAGCAAAAAAATGACACCTGTCCGGTCAAAATCGATCGAGTAGAAGCTGAGATCAAGGCGTACACACACACACACACGCACACACGCATACACGCACGCGCACACACACACACACGCACACACGCACACCCACACCCACACATACACACACATCCATAAAGACATTTTTCAAAAATCATGTATTTTGATTCCTAACACTTCCAAATTCAATTATAACATGCTTTTAAAATAACTCAAAAAATTACTAGCACAAAGCTTCCTCTAGGAGGAAGAAATTATCATTTTTTATTAGTGAACATGCGCTATTTCAGTAGTTTATCAGTTTTCAGTAGTAATTACTTATCACTACTGTAATAGTGAGCTTGAGAAGAACAACTCAAGTACTTCACATGATTTTCTCTACTTGATTTTCTTTAGAAAAAAAATAGTGCGGCCAGTTCGCGCCGTCTTTGGACTGGCTTTTCTTCGTCTGGGAACTCTGAAAAAAATTTGGCACAGCAGCCCTTCTTACTAGTACGGCTGATACGCGAAACGACGGGCGAATGTTACACCACGATTCGGTACCGCTCCTGTCCCGTAGTACCACGGCTCCCGTCTCTTAGTATCCCCGCTCGTGCCCCCTGCGGTGTAAGCGCGGCATTCGTGGTTAGGTTAGGCCGCCATCTCTGTTTTCAAGTCTTCTGCCGTGTTGCTGCTCGGAGCAAGTCGCATCGTTTCCACTTGATTGTCTGATACGTTTGCCGGCCTTGAAAAAACTATTTCGATGGAGAAATTTATGGAAAAATATGCTGTGCCAAGCGAGATATATTTCGATTTCAAAGGTAAATATGGATATAATATTACTACTTATAAGTTTTTACGAATATTTAATCTTATTTTCATCAGATTTCTGAAGTTAACTTCAAAATCGCTTTTTGAATTTTTATTCTGTCTATTTAGAGGCTAGCATTACAGAAAATGAATTTTATTCTTTAAGTAACAATGACATCTGTCAAATTTTTAAAAATAATCAATCTTTTTTGATTGATTTTATATGCAAGTATAATTTTGAGAAAGGACAGTTGTTAAAAATGTATCCTGCATGTGATTCTGAAAGTGTGGTAGTAATGAAATGTGATGAGAAATCTGCGAATGAAAGTTTGAATGATTCAATTAGTACCTTATTAAATATCACACATGAACCCATAGACAGTAACAAGTCATACATGAGGCGTTTCACGTCAACTGCCCCAGCGCGGTTTTTGAGATATAAGAGGTTTTGTAGGTTTTGAAGGTAAAAATGGAAAATTTCGGAAAAACTGCCTATATCATTGGAAATCTGAGGAAAAAACACGTTTAAAACGCTTATCAAACAATTTTTTAAAGTACATTTTAGTATCATAAACATGAGTTGGAAATAGCACGATTTGGCACTCGCGCGCTGATTTGGGGCAGTGTTGACGTGAAACGCCTCACATTGATAATATACAAAATCCTCCAATACCTATTCAAGATATCCTTGAAAATAGTCTTCCAAGTAAGTCAAGTATTTTCTCACAAAATCAATCAACAGGTTAACATTCTTAAACAATATATTTAACATATTCCATTGAAAATAATTTTTCCATTATATTATGTATAATAGTTCTTGTATATTGTAGAGTTGTTCACATTTAAAGAGAATGATTTATTTCATTTGTTGAACCAAGATTTAGAAGGCAGGGTATTTTTAGGAATTTATAAGAATAAATGTATGGTTGATGGTTCAAAATTAAAGTACAAAATTATTTATAATGAAATAGCTAAAGATGAAGTATTTTATAAGTAAGTTACATAAATATTGTACTACAGTCTATGAATTGAAACTATGATGATACTCTTACGTTTATTATGTATAGTTGCTTATATATAATATAATTGAAATACAGTAAATCTTCATAGTATAACTTTTTATCCAATTTGATAACCAATAAGCATTTGTAAAAATAAGTATTATGATTATTTTACAACTAATAAGCATACTGTTTATTTTTCTTTACATAGAATAAAGCCAGCAGCTTTTATTAAATTAACAATGGACATTGCTGAATTATTCCCAACAGAGGACCCTGACCTTTACTATGTGCCAGCTGGCTTTAATGAATCTCGACAAGCAGTAGGGGCCCGGGGCTGCTTATATAATTACTATAAAGAAGTGAGAGGAGATTTGCGGTCAAGCGGATTGAACACTCATGTTAAGAGGGGAAAAGACTTATCAGCAATTGATAATGAAACTGATGGTAAAACAAAAGTTAAAAAAATATTTTAATATTATTGTATTTTATATTTTGTAACGGGGCAGGCGTCGCACAATTATTCGCTTCTTCTAAGCGGATTTGCCGATGAACGGCGCAACAATGCAGTGGGGCGCGAGCACTTGCTCGTGCCAACCCTCGGTGAAATCTCCTCCTTCTCGCCTGCGCGCCGTCGCTTGCCGTCGGCTGCCTTCCTCGGCAGCCGTACCTACCGGCGTTACAACGCGCGACTTCGCTGTCGCGCTCTCTCTCTCGTGCGTGCTTACTCGGCTGCTCAGAAATGCGCGAGCACCGTGTACTCGCGCCCGCGGAGGCCGGTGGTATTCTATACCGCCGCGCCACCGACTAGGAAAAAGGATCCGGGACTACGCGTCAAATAATGCACGAACGCGTGTGAACGATGAAAGAAGTTTATTGCCCCTTCGGGCGTAAGAAACAATACACAAGCGGCGCGTATCCTTTATACGCGCCGATACGGGTGGTGCGCCCGCGCTCTAGTTACGTGTGCGCGCGGTCGCACACACGCACTCGTCAAAGCGGCCCGCGCCGACGTTCGTCGATCGCCGCGCGCGATCGACACATGCGCGCGCGTCGGTGAGCCTCGCTCGCTCGCGCGGGAGTCGCTCTCCGGACGCACGTCGTCCGCGGGGAGAGCGCGCTAGCGCCTGGCCAGGACTTACCTCGCGAAGACTCGGCTGATGCAGGGAGTCAGGCCGAGCGGTGCTGGACGCCTCGTTCGTCGTATCTCTCTCTCTCTCTCTCTCCTCCTTAGCTGGCAATCTGGCGGTAGCAGAGTAGCGGGCGGCGTCTCTCTCTCTCTCTCTGCCCCTCAGCTACGCTGCTGCGGCTCGCTTGCGCTCACTCTCGGCACTCTCGCGTTCGCTCGTTCGCACTTTTCTCTCTCTCTCTCTCTGTGAGGGCTATTGCTCGCGGCGATGGCCGAAACGATACTGCCTGCCTGCTACTTCGTCGGCACGCGCAAGCATCTCTCGGCCTTGTCCTTCGCGTAAGGTTGAGAGATGTTTACATTTCGGGCATTAGTGCGTGCCGACGCGGTGTGCTGAGACTCGCCTCATGTCTCGTTCGCGCACACCGATACATGCACACTCGCGCACGTACACGTGCAGGCCGTTACACCCCCCGTCCAGACGCGGACTATCCCTTGGAGAGTCAGCTCGGCTACCTCACGTTCGACATCCTTAACGGCAGCGCGGGATCTCCTGAAAGAGGGGGGGGGGTATTGCGCAAGAGAAAAGAAAACAATTCTCTTAACGAGATAATGCGGGGTTAACCCCTTTCTTTATTATTCCCCGAAGAAGGGGCTTACACCCGGGTTGGCGGGGAATTTGGCTGTGGCTACTCCCGGTTGTGGAACCACGGCCGTATCTTGTCATGGCGGGCGGCGTTCGGGCACTTCGAGTCCGTTGGCACGCCCGGTCGTCCGCAGTAATAGCAGCGGCGACGGGATCCTCCCGCCGCCGGCGCGGTATCGCCTCGCATTTGTTCGCGATGAAGTGGAGGGGGCATCGACGGCGCGACCTGTCGTAGCGCCGTGGCCGGCACCACCGCGATCGTCGCTTCTCCGGCCCGACGAACGGCCTCTCTCCTCCTCTCCTCGGCCGCTTCTCCCCGCTTCCTCGAGAGCAAGGCGTCTCGCTCGGCAGCCCGGATCTCCTCGCGGGCACGGGCCGCCGCCTCTTCGGCCGCACGGCGCTCCTTCCGGGCATGCCGGGCCGCGGAGAGGAGGTCCCGCTCCTCTCTCAGGACTTCAATGCGGGTCGCCCAGGGTCCGGCGAGTTCACGGCCGTACGGTGTCTCGGCGAGGAACCGATCCCAGGCCTGAATCGCCTCGCCTTCCGCCGCCCAGGCCTGGTGACTGGAGATGCGCGCCCTCTCCAGGGGGCGCTCCAATGACCCCCAGCGGGCCAGCATCGGCGATGGCGGAGCCGGTTCGGCCGCCGTCGGCTCCGTAGCCTCGGGGACCACTGGTCCCCGTCCTTCGGCGATCGGGGCCGCCGGGTCAGCCTGGACGTTCTCCGGGGCGGTGGCGTCCTCTCCTGCTGCGAGGGCGAGGGCCTCCCTCGGTCGGCGCAGGTACGGCGCCGGTGGGGATGCGGTGGGCGGAGGAGGGAGCGCTAGGGCTCCGGCCGCCTCTGGCAGCTCCTCCAGCACCACCGAAGACGGGCGAGTGAACTCAGCTCGCCCGAGCTGCTCGAAGAACCCCGCGCACCATCGCCTCAGTGTCGAGGGCTCTGCCCTCGGTACTCGGCACCGGTGATTTCTCAGCCATCTGTAACAAAAAGAGCCCGAGCGAAAAGGTGCATTAGTCGGAGTCGCTAGCAACTCCCGAACTCCTGCTCTTGTCTAACGCTCTCGCACGCCGCTGTGCGCGAGTCAACCACGGCGAGGCATCTAGGTGTGACCTCAGTTCCTGTCGCTTCGCGGAACCTTTCGGTCGGCCCCGGGGTTTTCCCGTCCCGGGGTTCACCTTCGCTGTCGCGCGCGTTTTACCGGGAACCGCGAGAACCACGACGCGAACCGTTTTACGCGGACGTCCCCGAGGACGTTTTTCGACGGGACGCGCATCGCTCGGCGGCGCTCCGCCGGCCTCCGGTGGGTTGCTCATCACCAGGACGCTTACGTCTTCCCTCGGCGGTTGCGGATCCTCGACGTCGTCGACTTCTTCGCCCGTTTCGTTGCTACTTTCTTCGTCGTAAGGCTTGAGGTGAGAAACATGCACGATCTCCTCGCTCGCATAACTTCGGCGCTAACTTCGCCGATATCCCTTGCGCTGCCGAGGAAAGGACTCTGTTCCTTTTCAAGACGAGGTCTCCTACCCCGTAGGATACTTGTCTCCGACGCGCGTTGTAGTACGCCGCTTGTCTCTGATGCTCGTCGGCATTTTGTGCGGCAGCCCTCTTTCGCAGACTGTCCATATCATGCAGGCGCTCCGCCCACGTATTCACCGCCTCGCGCTCTCGTTGCTCAAGGGCCTCACGATCTTGCTTGCGGCGAGCTGTAGCCGGAGGAAGCGGCTGCCTGCCGTAATTGAGGGCGGCCGGGCTCACGCCGGTCGAAGCGTGCACGGAGTTGTTCAACGAGAACATCAACTCCGACAGCTTCTGATCCCACTCGGCATGAGATTCCTCGACGAACGCGACCAATCGAGTCTTCAACGTTCGATTTACTCTCTCCGCAGGGTTTGCCTGCGGGTGATACGGCGGGGTAGTCGAGTGATGGACGCCGACGCCGGCGAGGTATTCGTCCACGACTTTATTCTTGAATTCTGTGCCGTTATCGGACAAGAATACCTCCGGAGTGCCGAATCGAAGAATCACTCTCTCCTTGAACTCTTTCAAGATGGTCTTCGCATTCGCTTTGCGCATGGGCACGCACTCCACCCAGCGAGTAACTAGATCATATAATGACTTCTTGTGATATTCGATATTTAAAAGTTTGGTATTTAAAAAGTGATATTTATTATCGCACGGTAACTATGGACTGAAATTGGCAGGGTTGGCAACTAGTTAAAAAGTTAAAAGTTAAGTTAGAAAGTTAAAAACTTAATAACTTTTAACATAACTTAGTTAGTTTTAAATCTATTAACTTTTAATTAAACTTACAATTAGTTAAATATTTTCTCAGTAACTTTAACTTTTTAACTTTTAGAAAGTGAATTAATACATACGGATTTTCTGAAAAATGATGTATTAAAATTATTTATAATATTATTATTGTTATTTGTTGTTATAATATAATATTTATTATTCATATTTCTTACGTCAGAACTAGGGTTTTTCTACGTTATTTTTGACTAATGTACCTTAACCTTTTAAAGAACAATAACGTACGCAAATGTACGTTATTTTCCGCTCCTCCAACAAAGTATTCTCTTGCTGGCCGTACAAACAATGCATCGATACTTTACTGTAACGAAAAGTATAAATTACGTAGACGCGCAATAATAAGCAAGACAATTATTTAAACAATTATAAACCCAAGAAGCCGGGGGACGCGAGGTCCACGTATATTAGGGAATCACGTTGACGTGCAACAATAAGCAAGACAGTTATTTAAACAATTTTAAACCCAAGTAGCCGGGGGACGCAAGGTTCGCGCTATTAGGAAATTACGTAGACGTGCATCAATAAGCAAAACAATTATTAAAAAAAAATTTAAACCCAAGTAGGGTGGAGATATGAGGTCCACGCATATAAGGGAATTACATAGATGTGCAACAATAAGAAAGGCAATTATTTAAACAATTATAAACCCAAAAAACCGGGGGACGCGAGGTCCACATATATTAGGGAATCACGTTGATGTGCAACAATAAGCAAGACAGTTATTTAAACAATTTTAAACCCAAGAAGCCGGGTGACGCGAGGTCCATGCATATTAGGGAATTACGTTGACGTGCAACAATAAGCAAGACAATTATTTAAACAAATTTTAAACCAAAGTAGCCGGGGGCGCGAGGTCCACGCATATTAGGGAGTCATGAAGACATTAAGGTTGCCATTTACTCTTTCAAGGGTGCCATAAAATCTTTTATCAATGTAATGCATGAAATATCAAACAAAATGGTAGGTTGACATACA
Organism: Torymus aiolomorphi; assembly: GCA_036365515.1. Classification (NCBI taxonomy): domain Eukaryota; kingdom Metazoa; phylum Arthropoda; class Insecta; order Hymenoptera; family Torymidae; genus Torymus; species Torymus aiolomorphi. The sequence goes on along the minus strand of CM070875.1, from coordinate 90,719,858 downwards.
TAAAATTTTAAGATTAGTCCTAGTTGTAAGCCCAAATACTGGTCAAAAGTCTTAGAAAATAGAATTATTCCAGGCGATGAAAAATTCAAATCTACGGTGAACCAATGGACATACTTTTTCGTAATATAAAATTATGAAAATATTGTGATTTTATAATGAAGCGATGAGTGAATTTAAGCTAGAGTCGGGTGTTATGTAGACGTGTAATACAAGGCAAAATAATTGTGTAAATAATTCTTAACCCCAAGTAGGCGGGGGATGCGAGTTCCACGCGTATACGGGAGCGCGTCAGACGTGCATACAAGGCAAAATAATTATGTAAATAATTCTTAACCCCAAGTAGACGGGGGATGCGAGTTCCACGCATATACTGGAATAAGGCAGTCGTGTATACATGGTAAAATAATTATGTAAATAATTATTAACCCCAAGTAGGCGGGGAATGCGAGTTCCACGTATACGGGAGCGCGTCAGACGTGCATACAAGGCAAAATAATTATTTAAATTATCCTCAACCCCTAGTATGTTACGTCCTGCCAAAAATATTTTTCTTTAAAATAATAAAAATTATTTTATTTCATTATTACATGAATCTCGTAAACCAATATCAGATTTCAGAGAAAAAAAAAAGAAAAAAATTTGGAATTCAAAATATTGTATAATTCCATCATTTTTCTTTTCCTTTATTACTCTGGATTTATTAATAAGAGATTAGAGATCTGATTCTCAATAGTTATAAAATACAGAAGAGCACTGTTACCTAAGAGTAGTAGGGGAACGTTTTTTCCAGACACCGGTGACGTCAGCGTCTGGCGCCAGGTGGTGGGCTTGGGGAACGTTTCTGGTCGGTGCGTCTGGGTCTGTGTGCTCGGCTTGGGGGTACGTTTTTGGAAGGCTGAGTGGAGGGGATCGCGGGAGGTGAGAGTGGGTGAAGTCGGCGAGTGGAAGGTGGGAGGAGAGGGTGGTGGGTGGTGAGTGCGAATTTTTTCGAAAATTTGCAAAGAGTGGAAAAGAGGAGAGGAGATGGGTGGGAGAGAGTGTAGGTGGGTGGCGGGGAGGGAAGGATGGTGTTTGCGAATTTTTCGAAAATTTGCAAAAAGTGGAAAATGGATGAGGAGATGAGTGGGAGTGAGAGCGGGAGGCTGGTGGGTGGGTAAGTTGGTGTTTGCGAATTTTTGCAAAAATTTGCAAAGAGAGGAAAAGTGATGCGGGGGTATATGGGAGTGAGTGTAGGTGTGTGGTGGGTGGTGTTTGGAAATATTGCGAAAATTTGCAAAAAGTGAAAAAGAGGAGGACGCACCAGCGGCAGCGGGTGCGAGTGGGTGTAAGGTGGGTGGACGGGATTCATGGAATGAGGTGTAAAGGTGGTAAGGCGGGAGAGCGCGGGCAGGTGAGTTATATTTAAAAGATTGTAACAGGAGAGTAGAAATGGGTATGGCTATTGAGGCAAAATGTGAGGTGAATGAGGTGGACTGGGGAAGGGTGCTTTGAGGGACTCGAAAGAAAATTTTTGGAGAGTCGTCTCTATAAGGTTACAGCCATATAAGGAAATGAGTCGGTCGGCGAATGATCACACGGACACGTGCGGTAATAAAATTGAAAATTTATGGGGACCGGAGCGTACATCGAGGGATGTATTTATTTTAAGAGAGCATTGTGGGAGTCGAAAGAAAATTTTCCGAAAGACTTCACTAGAAAATTAACCATATAAGGAAATGAGCAGGTCGGTGCAAGATGAGACACGCGCCTACAAACACGTACGCGTAAGTGCACGCACATGCAGTAATAAAATTGATAATTTATGAGGTCGGGAACATGCATCTTTTAAGTAGGGAGGCCATGTGTGTTTTGGTGTGAGTGTGGGAGAGAAAATTTGGTGAGATTTTGTAGCTACTGGTTTCGTTTTAAAACTTGGAAGGTTTGATAATTTATGGGATAGTCGTGTGTATTTTTTGGAGTGGATAAGCGAAGTGAAAAATTACTAACAATAATATTAAGAAGATTTACGAAATAAAAATTACAAAATTGTATCATTTTTCTGTTGTTTATTCAAATCACAGACAGTATATATATATATATATATATATATATATATATATATATATATATATATATATATATATATATATATATATATATATATATATATATGTACAAAATATATTTTAATACATAGAATTATACTAAATGTTTTTCAAAATTTAAATTTATGATATCCACATTTTCGTGAGAATGTTCCTCCATAATTTCTTGGCACAATACTTCGATACAGAACGATGTCGACTCGTGGAACACTATTTCAAAATAATGTTCGAGGAATACAGTTTCGGTGTTAAGTTTTTGCTTAATTTTTTCCTTTATTTCTGCAGCATTTTCTATTAAAATTGTTTTTGCTTTAAAGATTAAACTGGTTTTGTCTAGATTAGACTTTAATACGATATTTTCTACTTCTTCACGGATAAACTCTTTGCATCTGTTGACTAATGCAGAGATGCGATCTATGCGTCGAAATCGTTATTCGACATTCTTTAATCCATGGAAGGTTCGTTTCTGCATGACCAAGGACAGTACAAACAATTTACTTTTTCTATGACTGCATCTATCTTCTTTGATATATTTATCGAAAACAATAGTTTTAGTTCCGTAAGATGTAGTAAAAAGTATATCTATTTCGTCAACTCGAATGCGATTATACTCTTTACGATTGGCTCTATTTTCGTCACTTTTGAAATATGAATCAATGTCCGGGGAAAAATTTTGAATGTTTGTCCAAGTATCTGACTCCAACTGCAATCCTTGAGAATAATGTGAATTCAAAAGCACAATCGCTGGTTTGAAACTTTTTGTTTTTTGTACATATAGTAATCCAACAGCAATTTTCTTTGTGTTCGAATTATTGAGTGGGTATACTGTGGTGAGGATATGTAAATTTGTCGATTTTAAATCATCCACTGCCTCTGCCATGACTATTTTTCTCTTTTTCTCTTGGCTGTTACGGGTATTTTTCTCACCGACCATCGCTTGAGCCATAGCTAAATTTTCACACGATTGTAATGTATGAAGACACTTGAAACCTCTAATGCACGGTCCACTTGTACGTTTAAGGCGTTAAAATGACTTTCGACTGGAATCAGGTTATAGAGCACGACCCTGTTGTGAAGCGGCACGTGTGTGAGATGTTAGCGAGTGAGAGCGTAGTACACGACTGTGCAGCTCATCCGTAAGAAGACACCGTCGATGTCTTAGGCAGTCGAAAGACCATGTGTTTTAAAAATAAAGCGGTGGGGGTGCATCGTTCCCTGCTTAAGCCGCATGCTGCGCTATTCAGAGATTGGAAAATTGGAAATCTGGTTGTCGTAAAATAGTTTGATATTGGCAGGAAGCGATGACATTTATTACGCTAACTGAAAATGTACAAGATTTCGCTTTCGATATTGCTACTCGGGAGCTTGGGAAAAAAAGAACTGCGGTCAGTGGGAAAGTTAGCATCTTAGGACTGAAAAGTAGTGGGGATTTGCTGTATAAGATAGTGCGTAACCCTGCAGAAGAAAACAGTCTCTTTTAAACTCTCGAGGTTTGTCGATATCGGTAGGCGTGTGTGTTATCGATAATATACCGAAAATGAATACATTGTGTGGTGTTGTGTCGCGTTGTGCCGCGTTCGCCTGCATAGCACAGGAGTGGGCTCGTGCCAAATACACGCAGGAGTGGTTTGCGAGCATTGAGGAAATGTCGCAAACCGCACTGATCGAGGAAGTCAGTGAAATTTTCAGCCGTATTAGTGGCGTACAGGCAGCTACGCTGTACGAAATCTGTTTAACAGATTGCGAGGCAGCGGTATTGGTGGCTGGTGATGTAGTTATAAACACACCGGCGAGTAAAGAAGCGTACATGGAATGCTTTTTAAAACATTATTACGATATTTGTAAGTATAAAACCTGTAATATTTAATAGCATATTCAAATACTTTTTTTTTCCTCACTAATCATTTTCTGTGTTTTTAAGTATATTCGATGCTGGTTCGTGATGATCGTCACACCCAGCAGGGTGAGCTCAACCGGAATAAACGAATAGCGCTTAGAGTGTCTCGGCGTTACATCGATACTCAGGAGGGGCACACGAGCCCTGAAGGTGACATGTCAGAGAGCGAGAGCGAGGTTAAAGATCTCATACAGACTGTGGTTGTCCCGCCGAAAAGGAGAAAACCACATGACGCCGGGCCCTCGGGAGTTGGTCAGAATAGTTCTACTAATGACAAAGAGATTCGTACGGCGATAACTCATGGTAAGTTGTTTAATGTTTTTTAAAATAAAAAAAATAAAAAAAAAATAATAACGTTCGTTATTTATTTAAAGTTTTTGAAAACATTCCGGTGTTTGGCGGTTTAAATAGTTTACGGGAAACAGCTTGCAAAGTATCTGGTTGGATATCTGCGTAGGTGTTTAGAGCACCCAATTTTTATCCTCCGTCGTATGAGGAGGTTTTAAGAGCTTTCGAATCGATGGGTGGGGACGCTGAAGAATGAAAATTGTTAGTTATTTTGCATTTTATACTTAAAAATATTGTTTTAAAAAAATTTATTAAACACGAAACTTGTTGATTTACAGATAGAAGAAGCATCGTTGGCACAACAGAAATGCTAGTGAGGTCAACCGCAGCAGCAACAATATCTACAGTACCACAGGCAACAACAGCAACAACAACAACAACGGCAAAAACAGAACCGCAAGCAGCGATATCACCGGCTGTAGAAGTGATAGAGGCAGTAGATCGCGAGCTAGCATCTACTAATATTGAAACGCCGGCTACTACGGAGAAAATTGCAGTGGATGTAAATCGTAGTGGTGCTAAAGAGAACTCTGTTGATAATGCTACTGTAGAAGATCATACAGTGCAAGTTAGCGACCAAATAGGCAGTGGTAGTGGTAGTGCTGGAAGTGATAAAAGCGGTGCTGCTACTGCGGACGGTGCAGAACTCTTAGATAAAGGTAAAATAATAGTATTTAGTAATAGCGAGCGATATAATAAAAATTTTAGAACAACTTCGCGCGAAATTGTTTTTAAAATTAAAACGCCGAGCGAGAATGTTAATCCTATCGAATGGTTAGAGTCGGCCCTCCGTGAATTAGTTATTTATCTGACGGCCGGTTACGATGAAAACTACGTGATCGGAGTTATTCTGGCGTCTAATTCTTTTTCTCAAGGGTCGATCTGGTTGTACTATAGACCCGTAACGCAGTTAGCTTTTGAAGATTTGTGGGGTTTGTTTTCGCGCGTAACTCAGAGTAAAAAAGATTTCAAATTGGACGAAAGTTTTAAGATTTGTGCCACTTACGTACTGTTGATGAATGGGAAGGGCAATTCCAAAATTGTAAAGAGCAGTGGTATGTTAGTAATTAATAATAAAGATAATCTATGTCTCCCGCGGTCATTGGTATGCGGTTTAGTTTACCTAGAGAAAAACAATTCATGTGAATGGCGGAAAGAGTGGAATCGTGTCAAGAGTACGAACGAGCAAAAACGTCGAGCGGTTGAGTTATTAAAACAATCTAACGTTGAATTAGAGGATAGCAATGGTTGTGGTATACGAGAGCTAAATTTATTTCAAAAGTATTTGATAAAAAAAAATATTTGTATTCGAGTGTACGAGTACGAGACGTTTGGAACCGGTATTCCACCAGTTTTCGACGGTCGCGAAAATTTTCCGCATAATTTTCAATTTTATATTAACGTGATGTATTATAAACAAGATAGGCATTATAACTTAATATTGAATTTGCTAGCCGTTCAAACCCGTATGTTTTATTGCACCCCGTGTAATATTACGTATCGACGGATAACAAGTCACCGGTGTGACAACATGTGTAATCGATGTAACGCGCCACAAAATTGTAGCATAAATTTTGAAAACGGTTCGGAAATTCATTGTGAAAATTGCAACCGTTGTTTTTACAATAAACAATGCTTCGATTATCATAAAACACCAGGATCGGCTGCGCGTAACCGGAATAGTCGCTTATGTAAACAGTCGATTTGCTCACGGATTAAAATTTGTAAGACGTGTTTGAAACTTTACAATTTATCCAAACGAAAACACGAATGTGGTAAACATTACTGCAAATAATGCGAAGTTTGTCACGAAGCGAATGAATTGTGTTTTATGCGCCCGGTCGTAAAATCATCTCGCGGTAAAAATAGGACCAATCGTAATCATCCGGAAACGTGTTTTATTTTTTATGACTTTGAAACGCGTCAAGATAAAAAATTAACTGAAAATGTTTTTGTTCATTCGCCGAATTTGTGTGTAGCCCAGTTATGCTGTGATGTGTGTGTGAATATCGAGTTGAATGTTTTATGTAGTTTTTGTGGAGTTCGACAACACGTATTTGAGGGAGATACGTGTTTAGAGAAATTTTTAGATTTTGCGATTAGATTTAAGAAAATAGCATTTTCGTCATTTGTATGTATAGCGCATAACGCAAAAGCATTCGATGCCCAATTTATTTTAAAATTTATTGCAGAACAGAAAAAAAATATAATTCCTGAAGTAATTTTAAATGGTAGGAATATCATAAAATTACAAGTTGGAATAACAGAGTTTATAGATAGCTTAAACTATCTTCCAATGAAATTATCGGTTCTCCCGAAATCCTTTGGTTTTTCAGAAGAGCTTAAAAAGGGATACTTTCCTCACCTTTTTAATACGCGAGAAAATGAAAATTATATCGGTGTCTATCGGGAGCCTTATTATTATACACCAGAAATGATGAGTATTGAAGAGCGTGCGGATTTTTTAAAGTGGTACTACGAGGTGCATGAAACGGAGTTTAATTTAAAAAAAGAATTACGCAAATATTGTATACAGGATGTTAAAATATTAAGAGAGGCTTGCATGAAATTTAGAAAAATTTTTTTAGACGTAGGTAATGTGGACCCGTTTACGGAAAGTGTGACTATAGCTAGTACGTGTGCACGTGTTTTTAGAAAAAACTTTTTAAAGACGATAGTATAGGGCTTATCCCTCACAACGGTTATATGAGAGCAGATCGTCATTCTCAAAAAGCTATTGAATGGCTTTTATGGGAGGAAAAATCTAGGGGTTGTGAAATAATTAACGCAGGCAAGTCAAGAGAGTACGTATTGTTGGAAGGACCGCGTGTCGATGGTTTCTTGGAGCAAAATAATGGTAAAGGTATAGTTTTTCAATTTCATGGCTGCTTTTATCATGGTTGCCCGACTTGTTTTCCTAAGGATCGAAATAAACCATTACTAAATAAAACATCATTTAACGAGCGTTTTGAAAACACACAAACAATATCTAAAAAAATAAAGTCTTTTGGTTACGAATTAATAGAATTATGGGAGTGTGAATTTGATCGCGGTTTCAAAAAAAAACACTGAATTTCATATTTACATTAAGCATCACCCGTTGGCAAAAAATGAGAGTTTAAACCCGCGTGACGCGTTTTATGGTGGTCGTACGGGTAATGTCGTTACGTATTACAATGTAAAAGACGGAGAAAGTATTAAATATCTCGATGTATGCTCTTTGTACCCTTACATTTGTAAAGTCAGCGCTTTTCCTGTGGGTCATCCGAAAATTTTTGTAGGTTCACAGTGTTTCAGTCTGACAGGGAAAAATTTTGAAAAATTTTCTGAAAAAGTAGAAGGGTTGGTTAAATGCGAAATTTTACCGCCCTCAAATTTATTTCATCCTGTATTACCCGTAAAATTACACAATAAACTATTATTCCCCCTATGTCGTTTATGTAGTGAAAAATTAAATCAAAACGCATGTACTCACGACGATGAAAACGACAGAAAATTGATAGGTACCTGGGTTTCGGTGGAAATAAAAAGGGCGTTAGAGTTAGGGTACAAACTTTTAAAAATTAATGTCATTTGGCAGTACAGCGTAGTACGTTATGACCCCACTGTACAATCGGGTGGCCTCTTTACAGATTATATTAACACATTTCTAAAATTTAAACAGGAGGCTAGCGGGTGGCCTAAGGAGATAAAATCGGAAACAGAGAAACAGGAATATATCAAAAATTATAAAGTAATGGAGGGGGTCGAATTAGAATTGCAAATATAAAAAAAAATCCGGGAATGAGGTCAGTCGCGAAACTTTGTCTGAATTCTTTTTGGGGTAAATTTGGACAACGTAGTAATCTACCCCAAACAACGGTCGTTAAATCTTATAAAGATTTTATGCAAATATTGTTAGATCCTGAAAAAATTGTTGAACATTGTATTCCAGTAACCGAAGACGTTATGTATGTCTCATGGACTTACAAAGAGGAATCGCTCACTACTTCGCCTTGTACGAATGTAGTTATCGCGGCGTACACAACAGCACAGGCTAGGTTAACCTTATTTGATTATTTGCATAAATTAGACAGGCGTATGTTGTATTATGATACGGATTCGGTTATATTTCTCACCAGGCCAAATGATGTATACGAGCCATCTACAGGGTCTCTACTTGGGCAACTTACGGATGAGTTAGAGGATTACGGTGTTGGATCGTCCATCGAAACGTTTGTCTCAGGTGGACCAAAATTTTATGCTTATCGTGTACGTACCCCACAAGACAAAACACACGATACGTGTAAAATTAAAGGTGTTCGTATAAATTACCAAAATTCGCTTAAAATAAATTTCGACACAGTAGTATCACTTATAAAAAACCGCAACAGAATACCCGAAGAAAAAAATATTATACAAGTTCAAAATCGCGCGATAAAACGTACGGCTACACACGACGTAATTTCATGCGAGGAGACAAAAACTTGCTCGGTAGTTTTGAAAAAGCGACGTTTTATATCAGATACAACCTCTTATCCATACGGTTTTCGAGAAAGGTGAATAATTTCCCATTCGTTTTCTTTCACAGATACGAGAAAATTTCTACAACTCCAAAGAAAACCGAAGTGTTGTTCAAGACACAACTGCAAAGTGTCTAATTGCGTCTTTTACCCTCAGTACAAAAAATCATTAGAAGGGTTGGCATGGCATAGCGTTATACACACGTTGATTTTATTAAAATCCAAGCGAAAAATGGATGCGTATTATAGAATATGTAATGCTCTAGATCAATTACAGTTTAATAATGAAATTATATTAACTGTAGGATTAAAAGGCTATTTTAGGGTAATGTATTGTTTAAAATGTAAAACATCGTCATGCTGTAAATTACGTTGTCACAGATTAGGTGCTGTTGTTCCGCGCTATCAAAAACGAGCAAATTTGTACAAAGATCGTTTTGTAAGCGATATAATATATGTAATAAAAAAAATAAGATTGAATCCGCTCGATTCGGGATTAATAATGTAAAAATGCGAAATAAAATGTATATAGATAGCAAAGATCTTCGTTGCCCGCGACATAACGGAACAGTTTTGTTTCCAAGTGACGACTGATGTATTGTTATTGTATAAATTTATGAATAATAAAATAATTTTGTATGATACACGAGAGGTTAATATTTTCGTTTTATTTTTCGATATATTTACAGAAACCTGGGACGATGTTGACAGTCAGATAAAACTGGATTGTGTGTGTGACATAAGAAGCTGCTGTCGGCCTGATTGTATGTATTATGCTGTACACAAAAAATCTTTAAAAGGTTTAGCGTGGCACAGTCTTATCCATTCTTCGGTGATTTTGAAGGCAAATAAAAAAATGACCGAGTATCGTAAAATACTTCAAGCAATAAACATACTTCGATTTGATGGTAAAATTTTGTTATCGGTCACTCTGTATGGATATTTCAGACGCATGTATTGTGTAGATTATAATTCGTTACGGTGCAAACGCCCTACATGTATGAAAAATCAAACTCACGAGGTTAGACTCGATTACAACGCAAAAACGTACAATGATAGTTATATTACTGATATTTTGAATGTAATAGATACACACGAAATCGACGAGGTTAGTTTTAATGATAATAACAGCTACATTAGACGCAACAAACATCTCAAATCCCATCGAGAGTGTATGTATAACCATCGATATATTCTTAAATAATCAACTAAATCATTTGATTAATAATTTGATAGTTTAAACATTATGATTATATATATGGTAATTTAGTTTTAAGAGAATTTATGTACGTCGAGTGATTGTTATTCTTAATAAATTTACATGGATATTTAATAAAAAAAAAAAAAATGTATATGTAAATAATTTATTACCCAGTGTTATGTATCACAATAATGGTTTTATTAACAAAATATCTACATATTTTTACAATTATATGTCGGTTTGTAACGTAGAATATGTCTCGTCTTCTTCAATAATTTGCACATAGAAGGAGGTGGGCGATGAAAAATGCGTAATGCGAACATTTTTTACGTTGTCGATAAGCTTATTTAAATCTCTGTTTTTAATATCAAGTAAAAAAACGGTAGTCATTTTGAAGCTTGACTCCACTGAATGGTCTCCGCAGACGCGCCAGCTACGTACTGAAACAGTTTATGAGAGAAAAAGACGGTATATCGATGTCACACACTTGAAGGTGTGAAAACAAGTGTCTGATTTGAAAACAAGCTGTTTAACGGCTATTTTTAGCTCTGTCTCGCTTGAGCGACCCCTCGGAAAAGCTAGAGAGGGGTCGGTTTCAGCGGCACGCGTCCGCGGCTAAGACTTTACACGTGTGCTCAGCGGGAGGTGCTCCGAGGCTAGACTCCGGCCGCTCATAAGCGCTATCTCCGCCGCCGCCGCCGCCGCCGCATGCCCCTGGATCGCTAGTAAATAACAATTTGAGCGGTTTACAAAAACGTTACAATAAAATACGGATAATTTTTTATTCGACGACGTCATTACGTAAGGGTAGAAGCTTCTCGAAAGTGGGCGGAGCCTCATCTGCCCGTCTGAACTATCAGAACGCTGCATAGAGCGGCTGGTGGGCGAGTGGTGGGGGGGAGGCAGAACCGGCCTAGCTTACCTACTAATATAACCAATAATTAATTCGTCAGTTGTTAATTTTCAACCATGGATATCAGATGGAAACATCCATGGACGAGTATAATTTGTGGTCCTACGGGGTGAGGAAAAACAGTTTTTGTAAAAAAATTTTTAAATTTTCGTCACCAGATGGCTGATGTTTCTTTCGATAGAATTTTGTTTTACTATGCAGAGTGGCAAGACGGGTATAAAAGTGAAAATTACGTCAACGATGGTATACAAATTGAATTTCGCGAAGGGTTGCCAACATCTGAAGACTTTTCGAGCGATCCTCACTTGAAAAAACTTGTAATAATCGACGATTTAATGCGCGAGTCGTCAAACAACGTGGTGGTTGATTTATTTACAAAAGGAAGCCACCATAAAAATATTAGTGTAATGTTTATTACGCAGAATATTTTTCATAAATCGACTCATTCGCGCGACATTAGTCTCAATGCATCGTACATTGTTTTGTTTAAGAATCCACGAGGTAGAGCTCAGATACAACATTTGGCACGACAAATTTATCCAGAAGACTCCAAATTTTTACAAGAGGCCTATCAAGATGCAACAGCCAAAGGGCATGGATACCTCATGATTGATTGCAAACAGAGTACACTCGACGAATTCCGATTTCGCTCTTGCATTTTTCCTGATGACGAGTATCAGTATGTCTACATACCTAAATATACTCACTCTACGTATACAAACGTATTTTAGCTTTTGTATAAAACAGCGAGAGCATAAAATATTTTTGTCAGTAGGAAGAAAACTGTGGACCTGTGTACACCGTCAGAGGGTTTTAGTCTTTTTTATACTTTTTGTAAAGTGTTGTGAGTGCGTATATATTTTGTAAACGAAATTTATCAATTTCTCAGATGGACCAGTCAAAATATAGCGGGAAAACCAATATCCCATACACCAAACTTTCCGACAGCAATAAAGAAGAAGACAAACAAAAAACCACCTCTGCCTAGAGCAATTTTACGAGTAAATTTTCAACAAACACAAAGTCATTTCCCGAACGAGAAAATTATAAGAAATTTTCATAATCCACCAACGCATGGATCGATCACGCGCGCACAGTCGTCGTCACAGTAAGGGTGGCCGACGTGGAAAGCAGTATCCACCTATCGGAAAAAAATATATTGCTCTTTTAGAAGCGTTGAGACATTCCGACAAGAACCAGCGTCTTGCTCTATTACGATCAGCGGACGAAAAACTGATAAAGTATATCTGTGAATGTGCTCTAAACGTGCTTAAGGGTGCTGTGACTATAAAAGAAACGCAAAAACGAAAGTTGAAAAAATATAAAACAGTTTTGAGAAAATTGGTGAAAAAACCCGCACACAAAAATTCTTGGAAGGGTAAAAAACGCTATCTAGTTCAAAAAGGTGGAAGTTTCTTACCATTCTTGCTGACTCCGATATTGGAAATATTTTCAAATATATTTTGAAAAAAATGGAGAGGGCGAAAAAAATGGTACTTATATCCAAGGAACAGCTTGAGCGAATTCAAAGAGAAGGTGCTGTTTCACCCAGTAATACAGGCACTGCAAATTCTGCAAACTTGTCAACAGCAACATACACTCCACCTGTTTTACAAAGTACACAAACTATTGGTGATAACTTGACTCGTCTGGATGACGAAATGCGAAAAATTTTAGACTCAAATACACCAATGACCACGACAGGTTAAAAGATTACTTGAGAACACTGCAAAGGTACTTATTTTTTGTTGAAGAAAAACGAAAGGCTCTTGAACCCAAAGACAATAATAACCAAGACCTTTCTGTTTCCAACGGAGTGTCTAACGATGCAATTGTAGAGAGCGTACCAAAGTTGTATCAAAAAAAGGCTCAATTATTGTTAAACCATTTGAAAAACAACAGTGATCATGTAAGCTGGGGAGAAACAGGTGTAGTATACATTGATGGTGAAAAAATAAAAAATTCAAACATAGTGGACCTAATAAACGACGCTTGCAGAAACCGAAAAAATATTAAAGGTATAGGTAGAAAAGAGTTTGCAACTGTACTTAAAGATATCGCAACGCCACGAGAATTTATCGGTAACCCTGAAATATGGCGAATTTCCAAGACATTATTTTCTCATAAGAAAAATGCTGTGAAAAACGATTCGATCAACGAGGAATCTTTTGAAAACGATAGTGACCACACCCCACTTATAACTAGTACAAATCCGGATTCATTATCTGGTTTATCAACGACTGTGATAAAAGCGGCGAATTCTAGTTTAGAAAAGAGAAAGAAAAAGCATAGCTTTACTTCTTCAACACCACAAGGTAAACAACCAAAACGTCACAGTGCTTATTGGATAAAATTTTAATATGGAGAATATCGAAAAGCAATATTTCGATCCACAAAATACGGCAGGTTTTGCCGGTGCAAGAAATCTACTTCGAGCAAACAAAAGTAAAACAGATAAAGAAGAAATTAAAGAATGGTTGACAAAGCAGGACGCATACACATTGCATAAAGCTATACGACGAAAATTTCCACGATTATATTACGACGTACAAGCACGAGATCAAGTTTGGGAGGCGGATTTGATGCAAATGACATCTTTCAAAAATTACAATGATGGCATTTCGTACGTTTTGGTTGTAATTGATGTTTTGAGTAAATACGTTTGGGGCGAAGCTTTACGCGATAAAACTACTTTTGAAGTTACCCAAGCTTTTAAAAGAATACTGGTTAAAGGTCGCCGTCCTGTCATGCTACAAACCGATCGCGGAAAAGAATTTGTTGGAAACGTGCTACAAAAATTTTTAAAAGAAAACGAAATTCAATTTCGTGTAGTGCGAAATCCTGATGTCAAGGCGGCTGTAATAGAACGCTTTATTAGAACTTTAAAAGATCGTATGTACAGATATTTTACATACAAAAATACTCATCGGTATGTTGATGTGCTGCAATAATTTATTACGGTATATAATAAAACGATACACACTACCATAAAAATGCCACCAGCTGCTGTAACTATATACACGGTGACCCATTTTAATCGCCGCACCCGGATTTCTCGGAACCTAAGCCAGATAGAGAAAAATGGTTCAGACAAAAGTTATAGGGGACAAAGGGGGCCACATAATGGCGCTAACGTCTTTGACCTTGAACTTGACCTTTGAGGTTATTTCAAGGTCAAAGTGATTTTTTCATATTGAAACACCAAATTTTGATCCCGGATTCGGAAAGAGCGGGAAATTTTACGTTCAAAATCATATTGAGAAATTTTTTGCACGGTCATTTCAAGTTCAAATCTAGGTCAAACTCAGAAAAGTCCGTTTAAAATCATTTTTTTCCATGAACCACAGGCTAAGCTGGTTCAAATTGATCGTAGGCTTAATAGAGGAACCCACACACCCAAAACTTACACATCCTAGTAAACAAAACTCAAACTCGCACATCCTATCCCCATACACTTCATGCCCTCACATCCTGAACTGTTACACCCCGGTCCCACAACCATATCCCACACCCCCCAGTTCCACACATCCCTACCCCATGTATGCTAATCCACACATCCTGAACTCTGAAAAATTTTTCTCAAGGGCAAAATGATTTTTTAATGGAAACTTTAAGATCGTTGAAGCTTCTTTTATAAATGTATTAACCTTACTTTTTGCGCTACCCAGAAACAACGACGTGGACATAGTAAGGATTGTTTCCTTTGGGGTGCTTAATTAAAGTGAGTCCCCTTGCCTCTCACTGTTCGAGGTGCTTGATTAAAGTGAGTCCCCTTGCCTCTCACTGTTCAAGGTGCTTGATTAAAGTGAGTCCCCTTGCCTCTCACTGGTCGGGGTGCTTGATTATAGTGAGTCCCCTTGCCTCTCACTGTTCGGGGTGCTTGATTATAGTGAGTCCCCTCGCCTCTCACTAATGTAAATAAATTTTTATTTAACCTCGAAGCAAGTGTTCGAAATTACGACCATTTGCTTCAAGGCACATAGTCAAACGGCTTTGAAAATGGCGAACTCTGTTCTGCAAAGTTTATCTCGGAATGGCAGCGCATGCTCGACGAATCCTATCCTGCATATCTGCTCTTGTAGTGGATTGTTGCTCAAAAATAGCATTTTTCAAATACCCGCATAAACAAAAGTCTGATGGTGAAGTATGGGATGAAGAAGCAAGCCATTTCACCGGACCTCCTCAACCAATCCATCTAATACTAAAGTGTTTATTAAAAAATGCTGTTATTATGAGCGTGAAATTTGGTGCTCTACTATCCTGCTAGAACCTGAAAAATAAATTTAAAAGAACCATTGACGGAACCTATTTTCTTCGTAGATGTGTTTTTAATGATTACATTATCAAAATTATTATTTCTGAAATTCGAACACTACTAATTCACATTATTTACATAAAACAAAAAAATAAAAGGAAGTTTTAGTTTTATTTGCAATTAAAATAAAAAATAATGCTTTATTGAATTGAATACCTTTAATGTTAGCATGCGTGGGGTAGGGATGTGTGGGACTGAGGGGTGTGGGGTGTGGTTTTGGGACCGGGGTGTAACAGTTCAGCATGTGAAGGCATGAAGTGTATGGGGTTAGGATGTGCGAGTTTGAGTTTTGTTTACTAGGATGTGTAAGTTTTGGCCGTGTGGGTTTGGAGTGTGTGGGTTCCTCTATTAAGCCTACGATCAATTTGAACCAGCTTAGCCTGTGGTTCATGGAAAAAAACGATTTTAAACGGACTTTTCTGAGTTTGACCTAGATTTGACCTTGAAATGACCTTGGAAAAAATTTCTCAATATGATTTTGAACGTAAAATTTCCCGCTCTTTCCGAATCCGGGGTCAAAACTAGGTGTTTCCATATGAAAAAATCACTTTGACCTTGAAATAACCTCAAAGGTCAAGTTCAAGGTCAAAGACGTTAGCGCCATTATGTGGCCCCCTTTGTCCCCTATAACTTTTGTCTGAACCATTTTTCTCTATCTGGCTTAGTTTCCGAGAAATCCGGGTGCGGCGATTAAAATGGGTCACCGTGTATAATGCTCATATTGCCAGAAAAAATTTAGTAGAGCGTGCATCGCGCAACCAAGTTTATCGCAGCAAACCAAAGTATAAAATTGGAGATTATGTGCGCATAAGTCGTGAAAAAAACGTGTTTGAAAAAGGTGCAGAAAAATCTTGGAGTGAAGAAATATTTAAAATTGTTAGAGTTTCGAAAAGACAAAATTTATTTATATACGAACTGGTGGACTTTGACAATGAGAAAATAGAAGGTTACTTTTACCCCGAAGAACTTAGTCTCGTTCATAAAAACCGAGTGGATCAACAAGAATACAAGATCAATAAAATTTTACGAACAAGAGGAAAAGGTGGCAAAAAACAATATTTTGTAAGCTGGATCGGTTACCCGGATAAGTTTAATTCTTGGGTTTCAGCTAAAGATTTACAAAAATTATAATAATAATATGAATCGAAACGAGTTTAATATAGTGTTGCCCAGTAACAGCAGCACGTTGTATTATCCACTCAACACAACAACAAATTTTTCAACACGTCTGTGTAAAGAAGTGGAACGATAGGTGGGTGGTTGGCCTGTCGGAAATTCATATACCCTGTACTACTTTATACCTAGACGAGAAGATACATTACTGGTTAAAGGACAAGCAGGAAATCGCGAACATTATTTTCAACACGGTACCTATGATTCTATACAAAATCTCGTAGAAGAAATAAACGATTCTCTATCAAGTTTAAATAACAAAAGAGACTGCAGTAAATTAACTTTTAATAACAAAGGTGGTTTTATAGTTATAAAGCAAAATATTAAACGACAGGACGACGGAAAGCCTTGTCAGGATGTTCTATTTTCGGAGGCTGTAAAACGTATTCTAGGTCTTGAAGATGGATTTTCCTCAATGAAATCAGCGGGTGGCGAAAGGATTTTTATAGGAAAACACCCCGCCAGTCTTGCGAGAGCCATTCCTGATCATCTCTTTGTATACCCGAATCTGTGCGAACCATGTATGGTAGGTGACACCAACGCACCTCTACTTAGAATAGTCAATATTGAAGCTAAAGACTTCAGTTTCGGTAGCACAATAGTAAAAAAATTTGCTCCAATTAATTATATACCACTTTTAAATACTAGATTTCAGACAATAGACATCGATATAAGAGATCAATTTGGTCATGCAATCCCATTCGAGTTTGGGACGTTGACGGTGACACTACATTTCAAAAGAGAATTTTAAGTAATTTTTTCAAACATGAGTTTCAACGACGTGTATCAACAACAGTATGGTGGAGGTGGTCGTGGAGTAAGCAATGTATTTGTCGGTGTTCAACGGCAGAAAGGTCATGGACTAGGATCGTTTTTCACGGGGTTGTTTCGCAGTGCTCTCCCGTTTTTGAGCCGCGGAGCTCGTACCGTCGGTAAGGAAGCTCTTCATGCTGGTGTAAATATTTTAGATGATGTAACAGCGAATAATATGTCGTTCAAGGAGGCGTTTAAAAATAGAATGAATGAAGGTGGACAAAATCTCAAACGTAAAGCAACTGAGAAAATTAATAAGCTTATGGAAGGTGGGGGTTATAAAGTCATGAAGCGTAAGCGTTCTACGCAGTCTCGTCGTAGAGGTGGCTCGCGACAGATCGTTTCTGTGAGAAAAGGTTCTAAAGTGTCAAAACGCAAGTAAGTGAGAAAAAGAAAATATAAGACCAAAACCATCAAGAGACAAAACAAGAAATGGAAACGTTCAAAGGGCAAAAGAAAGAACAAAAAATCTAAAGTTGCTGACATTTTCGGCTAAAAACATTAAAAATGTCTTTTCTACATAGCCATACAGAGGCTTGTCTAAAGAGCGAGCTCGACTTATTCTCTCTACCTATGACCTAAACGGCAGTAGACTCAAGCAGATGGGTATTTTACAAACCCGTATCGTCGTTGAGCGACGAAAGTCCCATAGAGTTTTGCATAAATTCTCAAAACGAGGACTATCTAGATCTTGCGCATACCATGCTAAAAGTGAGTGTACAATTAACACCATACAACAAGGAGTCCGATAGTCTCATAGCACCAGTGAACAATTTTTTACATTCGATTTTCAACCAAGTTGATGTGTATTTTAACCAAAAGTTAGTGTCACCACCAAATAACGCTTATCCGTATAGAGCCTACATTGAAACATTGTTAAACTATGGACCTGCTGCTAAAGCCTCTCATCTCACAACAAATTTATGGATAACCGACGTAGCCGGAGAAATGGACGCAGTGCCGGGGTCGGGAGAAAACGCAGCACTAGTGCAACGACAAGAATATACAAAAAATCATAAAACTGTAGATCTGATCGGACATCTACATTGCGACGTTTTTAACCAAGATAAATTACTCTTAAACGGTGTAGAAGTACGTCTAAGACTCGTGCGGTCCAAAGATGCTTTTTGTCTAATGGATGCTAGTAATATAAATTATTCAGTACACATCACAGAAGCAACGTTACTTGTTCGTCGTGTAAAAGTGAATCCTACTGTTTTAGTTGCACACTCTAAAACGCTTGCCACTACTACAGCAAAGTACCCTATAACAAGAGTTGAAGTGAAATCTTTTACAATACACAGCGGAATCAACGGCCATTGCTTAGAAAATGTAATTTTAGGACAACTACCAAAAAGAGTTGTTCTAAGGTTTGTAGACAATAAGACTTTCAACGGGGACCGAAAACTCAACCCATTTAATTTTCAAAATTATTCAATTAATTTTCTTTCTCTTTACGTGGACGGGGCCCAGATCCCAAGCAAACCTCTACAGCCATCATTTACGGGAAATTCACCACAATTTATCGAGGCATATCACACTCTTTTCTCTGGCACTGGTATATTCTACGCGAACGAAGGAAATACGATTAGCCGAGACCAGTACGCTAACGGCTATTGTTTATTTGCCTTTGATTTAACACCCGATTTATCGGCACAATTTGCCAGGCATTGGAATCTAGTTAAAAATGGGACCATGAGAATAGAAGTACAGTTTGAAAAAACATTAACAAAAACTATAAACTGTATACTTTATGCCGAATTCGATAATGTACTAGAAATAGATTCGGCTCGACAAGTAATTGTCGATTTTAACTCGTAAGACCCATGTCGACGTACAGGTGTCGCTACATAAGCCCAATGCTACATAAGCCCCTTTGCTAGGATGCAGGTGTTGCCTATAGATTTCACACTAGAGGGGAGAGACGTCATAAGGTGACCCCCACCAACAGCCATAAAGAAAACTAACCATGTTTTCCTCGGTTTCAAGTCAGTTCTCGGCCACCCGTTTTCTTACACAGATCGAAGCTCTTACTACCTACAAAATGGAGAAAGCGGATTACATTATAGATATCCAAGCATTCCACGACAAAGAGGGAGAATTTCTACCGAAAGAAATTGCAGTTATAGGCGCAGATTGCAACTTTTTCGCCCATTGGATTATAAAACCACCATACAATAGTGAAAAAATCCCAAAAGGTATTCTTGCAACAAACAGTTATTTAACGTGCTTTCATCATGGCATTGAGTGGTTTGATGGAGAATCTACTCTGGAAGATGTTTTAAATTCCCTCCGAGAAGTGGCAAGAAATTCTTTAAGAATCTACACAAGAGGAGTGCAAAAAATGGAGTTTCTTGAAAAACTGTTGTGCAGACAAATAATTAATTTGGAAGAATATACCTGCCCTTCTTTTAGAAATTTGTCCAGAGTAAATGAACATTTTTGTTTTTACCACGGACGTAGGAGGGAGTACTTTGCTTGTGCTTTGTGTTATGCATATAAACTACGTGTGTGGTTATTAAAAACACTGTACGCCTCAAAACCCTCTGTCGACGTAGTCGACGTGCAACGAAAAACCGTTGAAGAATTGTCTCAAAACGTAAGCAAATTAAACATTTCAGAAAATTCCAAATCATCATCGACATCATCGTGCAGCATTGGTCGTACTTCCAGCTCCTCGTCGGCAGATAAAAAAAGTAGGGGTAAAGCAACACTGGAGGAGGAAAACCACTACACCAACATAGATAATGAACAGTCTACAGCTTCAGAAATCCCTAACACACATCAGAGCGCGGACAGTCGGAGTGTTTGCTGCAGATCAAAATCCCTTTGTGCTGGAAAAGCCGTGTGCAATTGTAGCTAATGTGGACGAAAGCAGTAAACCAGGAACCCATTGGATCGCAATCCATATCGACTCCCATGGATATGGAGTCTATTTTGACAGCTATGGACTTGCTCCAGCCGTCTCACATCATATTGATCGCCTCCGAAGAAACTGCTCTTTCTACACATGGAACATCCAACAGCTTCAAGACCTCAACTCGATCATGTGTGGTCATTACTGCGTTAATTTCCTTTTTATATGTGTAATAATTATAACCTTAATATGTTTTGTACGTTATTCTCAAGTAACACTACCGAGAACGATAGGCTAACCGTTTTTTTATTTAAAAAAATAACTAAACATACTAATAAAAATTCAAAACATAATAATAAGTGTGCGTCTTGCATTCAAATTTGTAAAGCGAAAAAGTTTATGTAATTCTGTCTGTATGTATGTGTGAGTGTACGTCTGCAATAAAATATTTAAGCTTATTCTATATATTAAGAAATATATATACATGTAAATTTAGCTACTCGGTATTCAAATAAAAAAAATTACATTATTTTTATCTTATCATTTCACTCACCTACCCATGACTCACCCATCCCATCTCATATCCCCTATATAGCTCGTAATTTTCTTTGGCCCTCCGCATAGTCTCACACTCTTAAAATAAACTCACCAACCCACCCATTCCTACTCTCCTGTTACAATCTTTTAAGTATAACTCACCTGCCCGCGCTCTCCTGCCTTACCACCTTTGCACCTCATTCCATGAACCCCGTCCACCCACCTTACACCCACCCGCACCCGCTGCTGCTGGTGCGTCCTCCTCTTTTTCACTTTTTGCAAATTTTCGCAATATTTCCAAACACCACCCACCACCCACCTACACTCACTCCCATATACCCCCGCATCACTTTTCCTCTCTTTGCAAATTTTTGCAAAAATTCGCAAACACCAACTTACCCACCCACCAGCCTCCCGCTCTCACTCCCACTCATCTCCTCATCCATTTTCCACTCCTTGCAAATTTTCGAAAAATTCGCAAACACCATCCTTCCCTCCCCGCCACCCACCTACACTCTCTCCCACCCATCTCCTCTCCTTTTTCCCACTCTTTGCAAATTTTCGCAAAAATTCGCACTCACCACCCACCACCCTCTCCTCCCACCTCCCACTCGCCCACTTCACCCATTCTCGCCTCCCGCGATCCCCTCCACTCAGCCTTCCAAAAACGTACCCCCGAGCCGAGCACACAGACCCAGACGCACCGACCAAAAACGTTCCCCAAGCCCACCGCCTGGCGCCAGACGCTGACGTCACCGATGTCTGGAAAAAACGTTCCCCTACTACTCCTAAGTACTTTTAAATACCAATCTTTTCGAATTAGAAAAATTGGCATAGTACCTCTTTTCACAATTATTTTGATTTCAACAATTTAGAAAAATATATTGGAGCTTGATACAGTTTCCTTTTTTTTTCAGAATATAAAAAAAAAATATAAGATCCAGTTTTGTAAATAAAACTTGGAATCTTGTTGTAACCTTTAGTATTGTATGTTTCCTTTTCAAAGTATAAAATTTCGACACTTTACTCTTAGTAGTAAGGTAATTATGTTGAAAAATTTTATCTGGCATTTAAAAAGTGAGACGCTCTTGTATCATTCATTTCAAACGCAATATTTAAGAAATGCACACTATTTCCTTGCATCCAGCAATCATCGGATTAGATCATTTTAAAATTTGTTCATCCTCAAAAATTATCTTCGTTTAGGGTCATAAAAACTCAGGTCCAAAATTTTCGGCCGCATGTGAAATCCCAAACGCAAACATCTCGAAGTAAGGGTACAACGCTTCCTTCTTCGTCGCGAGTCGTAACGTTTTTTTTTTCGTTTCCTTCCTCTTACGATAGCCTCAGTAAACACTAGCCAGACTCAAACATCTGCAAGCGGTAATTTTCCCGAACCCGAGTACGCGTCGGAATTTCTTAGCCACTCCAAAAACAATAAACTGGGGAAACCCTGTAATTACGCACGACAGCGTCTGTTTCCGTCTCTCTCGCTTTCCAGCATTTTCTACTACCCACGCTTATACTGGATTTTTCTCTTAACATGTTTATAAACAGTGGATGCAATTCTAATTCTTTTAGGTAAAAAAAAGCAATAGACAATATGTCCATTCTCATTTTTTTTATTTGAAATAAATCCGGATTTTAAAGAAGATATTCAAAGAAAATGCGAACCTTTATGAATTTGCTCTTCTTCCATTTTACTCACGATTTATAAATCAGAACGCAATGTTAGTAACACCCGTATTAGTATATTTAAATTAGTTTATAAAGTAAATTTTTTATAACGCATTTATTTTAATAAAACCACAAAATTCTCTTTCATTAATTTATAATATTTAAAGTACACGTTTATAGACAGTTAGTAACAAATACAGAGTAAACTAATTTTTCCTCTGTAACTCCAAGGTTAAACATATACCATTTACTTAGTATACCTCTTCCAATTAAATCCCTGAGGATTTATTAACTCAACAATTCAATAGATTTTAGTTATCTAAGACTAAACTAGGTTATTTCATACCTTTCTATTAAGCTCTTACGTTAGATAATTACCTTAAACATTTTCTATCCACATTAATATTTCTTGACTTTATTTTGTATGTTTATGCAAAATATATAAAAACAAAATCTTTACAAGTTCCAAATTCAATTAAGAATATTTTAAAGTTCAAATACCTTATGAAATCAAGTACTTTCTGTTCTCTTTCCTGAAAAGTTCATAAACTAATACATTTTAATATTTCACCTATTTCCACAATAGGTTATTCTATTATATATATTATTGTACGTTCTTCTGTATAAGTTTTAGCAGTAACTTTAATTCAATGCCCCAATAATATAAAATGAGTAATAGATTCCAATAAAATATATATATATTATATTAGTCACATATTAGATTTATGTTGATTTAGATAGTTTATTTTTAAGTTTACATGTTAAGTCTAAATTTGTAGAAGTATAAGATATCTGATATAAGTTATTTTATATTCAAACTTTTGTATTAATTGCATTAGAGTTTATACAAATTTAGTTACTTTTATACTTATATTTTAGTTCTAACTTATGCACTATCGAAAGCCGTCATATTTAGTTTTAAGTCTAATTTTACTAATTTTAAGACGTTTATATTTTCTATGTTAAACCATTTCGCTGATAATAACTGTTACCCTTTTATATACCAAAACAATATTCCTATTCGCGTATTTAATTAATCCTTAACGGTTAATATACAAAATAGGATATTAGATGTATTTATAATTATCCTTTGTACGATTTCGCTACTTAAAAACCATCTTGTTTGAAAATAAAACTCTTGTACATAAATAAACTACTTCGAGTAATATTTAATTTACCGATTAATTATAATTTATTATAATATTCATATTATAAATCCTTTCTTTAATTAACTTTGAATTCATTTCCACCTTTTTTGTTAATAAATCTTCATATTTTAACGTAAATTCTTTTTAATTAGTCATGGGACCGCCCAGTTCTTATATGTATTTAAAGTTTCATATTAAAAATTATTTATTATAAAAAAAACATTATGTCAAAGTGGGTTATTTATCTTGATGCTGAATGTAAGACAACAAAAATTCTCTTTTATTGCCTAACAATCAATTCATAGCGTTTATGCATAATGACGCCTCATTATCGAATCCCAGCGCCCGATTTTGAGTGAGGGCTGGTCCCAAAAATTTAAGCGACCAATAACATCCCTCTACGCTTAAGACAGGAGAAAGCGGCTGCGCCCCATCTCAAGCTTAGCTTACTTCGTCACCGCGTCCAACGAAAAACCTCAGTTCTATTTCAGACCCCGACTCGGGTGTTCAATCCTAGCCCCGCCGAGTGTGCGAACACTCGCGGGAGCGATCTTTATATTCTCAGTCACTCTCCAGCAATCACCCTCCAACGAGGTCTTAAATACGCGCTCTTTCATCCTCCAACGAGGTCTTCAATACGCGCTCAATTCAATACGCGCTCATTAGAAACATTTACCCTCAAACAACGAGGTCTTCAACACGCGCTCACTTACACGCACTCTTTTCATCCTCCAACGAGGTCTTCAATACGCGCTCAACTTAATACGCGCTCATTCAAAACGTTTACCCTCGAACAACGAGGTTTTCAATTTCGTTAGGTTCTCTAATAAATGCTACGTGCTGAATCTTTATATACAAACTTGTAACCAAGTTACCAAGTGCAAGGGTAACTACGCGTGTGCTCAAAATAAACTACAACAATTATTTTTGAAATAACTTGTTAAAAATTTATTCGTCTCCAAACCCCGACCATATCTCCTCTACAGAATACTTCAACCGAAGGATCTCAGGTCTGCCGAGCTCCCAACTCAATAGTAAGTGTAATTCAAAACTTTGCTATCTTAACTTTCTTCTTAGTTAGCCTAGAGATTTTTCTTCCACAATATTAACCCTATTTCATGTGTTAATTCGTGTTGCCATAAAGTTTTCCCCTAAAACAAAGTGTTTCTTTCTACTAACTATCCATCTTTTTAAAACCGACCTCCTAGATATCCTGAGACTAAAAACTATATTAGGGAATCTATTCCGCAAGTCGCCAGTAAATTGGCCTTTCTTGTGGGTACATTCCCTGATCAAAACAATCAAACATTTCACATTCGGGGTGAACAAAAACAAAAGAGACAAGTATAACCAGAAACACCACTGGTTATCAAATTTTTAAACTTGATTTTTCAACCGCGTCGCGCCCTTTTTGCTGCCCATAACCTACCCCATCCTTCTAGTGCTAGTATCTAGCTCAATCCCGAGCTAGTAGGTTTTCATTAGCCTAGGCTCTAAACTGAGCAAAATAGTTTTTATAAAACTAACATGTTGGGTCTTCTTTGGTAGGCCCGACGTAACAAGTAGGTGAGGGATGCTCCCATATTCGCGTGGAACTTGCACCTTCCGCCTACTTGGGGTTAAGAATTATTTACATAATTATTTTGCCTTGTATGCACGTCTGTCACGCTCCCGTATACACGTAGAACTCGCATCCCCCCCCCCCTTCTTCGGGTTAAGAATTATTTAAATAATTCTTTTGCCATGTATAATACACGTCTGCCTTATACCAGTATACGTGTGGAACTCGCATCCCCCGCCTACTTGGGGTTAAGAATTATTTACATAATTATTTTGCCTTGCATGCACGTCTGACGCGCTCCCGTATACGCGTGGAACTCGTATCCCCCGGCTACTTGGGGTTAAGAATTATTTACATAATTATTTTGCCTTGTATGCACGTCTGCCCTATTCCCGTATACGCGTGGAACTCGCATCCCCCGGCTACTTGGGGTTAAGAATTGTTTACATAATTATTTTGCCTTGTATGCACGTCTGACGCGCTCCCGTATACGCGTGAAACTTGCATCCCCCGCCTACTTGGGGTTAAGAATTATTTAAATAATTCTTTTGCCATGTATAATACACGTCTGCCTTATACCAGTATACGCGTGGAACTCGCATCCCCCGCCTACTTGGTGTTAAGAATTATTTAAATAATTGTTTTGCCTTGTATTACACGTCTACGTAACACCCGACTCTAGTTTAAATTCACCCGTCATTTGAACGCGCGCGCTACGGCGCGCAACGCGAGCGCCCAATCAGCGACAGTCTCTACTGCGCAGACTCGAAACTGCCGTCCGACTTGGACGCTCTGTTTCCCAACTATAATATTCAAAATTTTCTTAAAGTTATGACTATGATTTGCACTTTCGTTCTATCAATCATATATTTTATTTACATAGACAACTAGATTGGATCCTTCACTCAGGCAAAGACACACTTATTGATTTGGATTCCAACCAAATGGAAAACAAGCGACTTTGTAGTGACCATTTTACTGCTGACGATTTTGTAATCGGTTCTGGTATGAAAAGATTAAAAGATATTGCTATACCTATTCAAAAGGCTTCAGCTACTGATTTGAATGATTCCGACGAAGCTGAGGAACATGATGGCTCTGAAATTGATCTTTCTCCTATTACCTGTCAAGAGAGATCAGCTATTGATTTAGAAACTCCTTTTTTAATAGAAACTAGTTTTAACATGCCACAAAGCTTTGATACAGAAGAGCCATCTTGTTCAGGAATGCAAAGCCAATTGAATTTTGATTGTGACTCTACCGAAAAATCCACAAATGCTGTTGAAAAAATTAAAGCTTATGAAACTTCACTTCAAAAATTGCAAGATGAAATTAAGAATTTACAACGACAGTTAAACCAAAAAGATAAGCAATGTAAAAAAGCACATGTGATTAAACAAGTGAAAGCAAAAAATGTAACGTATGAACAAAAAGCTAAAAACATTCAAAATAGAAATAAACAACTTTCTAAAAACATTCGAAATAGAAATAAAAAAATTATGAATCTTGAGCGTAAAATTGAAAGATCTAAGGAAGCAGTTTCTTTTTCTGATGAGTACTTAAAGCTTAATGCTAATGTATTAAATTTTTTTAAAATGCAAATGAATCATAACAAACGGAGAAAGTGGTCCAATGAGGAAAAAGAGTTTGCTATGAATTTATTTTATAAGTCTCCAAAAGCTTATTGTTATTTGCGTGACCAAAAGAAGTTTGCTTTACCCTGTATTAGTTTAATAAGGCGATGGATTAACGAACTTGATTTGAGTCCCGGAAATAACACTAAGTTATTAGAATTATTGAAAATAAAATCAAGTACAATGACTCAAAAAGAATGCGAGTGTGTATTAATGTGGGATGAAATGAGTATAAAATCGTGGTTAGATTGCAACCCAAAAAAAGATTTGATTGAAGGTTACACTGATATGGGAAAACATGGTCGCAATAAAAATCATGGTAATCATGTTTTAGTTTGTATGTTAAGAGGTAGGCAGAATGATTGGAGACAGCCAATTTGCTATTATGTTCCCCATAACAGTGTAAATGGAAAATTATTGCATAAAATCATTTTAGATGTTATAGATTACGTTGAAGACGCCGGTTTTATATTAAAATCAATGGTATGCGATCAAGGATCGCCAAATCAATCGGCCAGAAAAAAATTGGGTATAACAAAAAACGAGCCATTTATTGAACGACATAATCGTAAAATTTTCTTTAACTTCGATGCTCCCCATTTACTTAAATGCCTGCGTAACACTTTTCGTAAACGTCAATTTGAAATAAATGAGAAATCTGTTTCATAGGACGCGATTCGGGAATTAAGAAATCGTGAAAAAGATCTACCAACTAAATCTGCCCCTAAACTAACAGACAGACATCTAGATCCAAATTCTTTTCAACTAATGAACGTTAGTCTTGCAGCTCAAATTTTTAGTAAAAGTGTTTCCTCAGCGTTACTAGCAGGTGCGGTCGCACCAGAGCAACCTTTGACTCATCCAGATTGTATAGAAACAGCAAATTTTATTAAAAAAGTAAACGACCTTTTTGATTGTTTAAATAGTAGAAGTTCTCGAGATGGTAATCATTTGCGTCGTCCTTTATCAAAATTAAATCCTCAAGTAGTAAAGTATTTGAAAGAGTCCTTGATTTGGATCGAAACGTGGAAATGCGTTGATAAAAATGGTAATCCCCCATGCTTTGACGGTTTTTATTTGACGGTTAATAGTATACTTTTACAATGGGAAGATATGGCAGCAAATGATGGAGTGTCTTTGTTAACGACGCGTTTAGATCAGGATCCATTAGAAAATTTATTCTCTGTTTTAAGAAGTCGTTCTGGTCACAATCAAAATCCAACCGCAATGCAAGTAAGGCATAATTTGCAGTATAGCATTACTGCAAATTTAACGTCTTCATCCAAATTAACAAATTGCGAACCTGATGGAACAGTAGCGTTACTAGCAATTTGTATGAAAAGTAAAAATGTTGAATTACAAGAATCGTTAGAAAACGGAACCAACTCTGTGCACGCGTTTGATGAAAATATTAATGCGGATTGTATTAATAGTAATTTCCTTGCAAAAGACAACAGTATCATCGAAGTAAATGCAAGTAGTCAAAATAATGAATTAACTAACGATGATATTGAAGACGCTTGCAGTGAAATTTCATTCGATGGAATAAATGAATCTGTTCATTTCGATGAAAATGAAGATACTTATGTGGAAAATATGTCTGATTCAGACACAGTTGTAGATGATGATGATGATGAATTTAAAGAAGTATCTGATTCATTAAATGAAAGGATTGAGAATTTGAGTAATACATCTAGGAGCTTTTTATCAGAAAGTTATGATAAAATGGATAGTGTATTGTCAAATTCACATAATCTACAAGATTCGTCTACTACTTTAAGGGGAGCAATGAAGTATGTTGCTGGATACGTAGCGATGAAATGTATCTCAAAATTTAATTGTTCTAACTGTAAAGCTTCTTTCACTAGAGTTAACTGTAATATTCAAACTAATGATGATCTATTACTTTTTTTGAAAGCGTATAAAGTATTTAATGTAAATAATTAACTTAGAAATCTTTGTGTTCCTTCTGACGATTTTTACAGAATCATTATAACAGCTATTGAAACTTTTGATGCATTATTTTCTGAAGTAAGTTATAACATAAAAATTAGTAATGTTTTAATTGATAAAATCACATCTAAAGTTCTCGAATATCATGCAGAGTTTTGGATTACTGACGAACCTTGTAAATCGCATCGTGAGGCTGCAATAGCGTTTTTCGTTAGACTTCATATTTTTAATAAAGTAAAATGGACCAATCATGATTTGCGGGACGCTAAAATTTCAAGGAAAAGACATTTTGCTAGTAACAAGCCTAATGATAAATTGCAAAAATTGAGTCATGAATAAAAAGAACTTGCTAAATTAAAATAATATTTTTATTACTTGCCGATAAAGCAAAACACACTATTTATTTTTTTACAAAAAGGAAATATAAATCTTTGTTTCATGATCAAATTTCAGCAAGATGTTACGCTTATTGTGTTGTCTGTTGCTAAGAAATAAATATATGTATATTTTGTTACAGAACATTAATTTATGTGATACCATAAAAGGTGACGTTTATTGACTATTTATTAATGCAAAGCATGATTTCTAATTATAATTGTTATGATTATTTTCAATTAAAGTAAAATACTAGTTATTCACTTTCAATTTCATTTTGCTTCATAGAAATTTTCCACTTCTTTCATTCCTGCATCATCAATTATTTATAAATCCTAGATCTTCATATAAGAAAAGTTTGTGTATTTGATATGACTATATTTAATAGTATAAAAATTTTAATTGCCAATTCGATAATTGTAATTTCCACTTCATAATTACAATATTTATTCCGTAAATTATTTAAGTAGAATTATCAAAAATATAATGTCACTTTTTATGTATTTAGAATTTTTTTTCAATATTTATGTTTTATATTTTATTTATTTATTTATTTATTGAGCCAGAGTTTATTGTATTAAATTCCAAGGAGACGTTTATTGCGTGACTTCACCAGTGAATGAACGAATAAGGAAATTTCTATTTTTGTTATTTAGTTAAGAGTATTACAAATCGATTAAAAGCAAAAATCTTTTTTAATTAGTATTTTAAAAACTTCAAACTTTACGTCAGTGACAAAATTTTAGATAAAGAATAAAAGTAGAAATTTTGTTTATAAGAAATCTGTAAATATCTCCTAAAAATCAGTAAATGAACACGCGATCTTAGTATCTAAATACGTTTCGCCAGTGAATGAATACTTCGCCAGTGAATAAACACTCAATAGCGGCGATTTTTTATGATTTTATTCTTAACAATTTCTTTTATGAAGTATCTTTATGTAAAATGAAATCAAAATTTTAAAAGATTCGAAAATTATCGTCATATTAGATAAACAATACATAGAAAGATTGATATTTTCATATATTTAAAGAAAATGTTCGTTAACTGGTGTCTGTTCGGATATTGGTGAAGTCACCCTGCAAAAAATACTGTAGTTCGTGGGGTGTGGACGCTATCATCATACGTATCATTATCGTTTTTCACTCATTATAAGCCATATTTTACGTTTCATAAATAATTTAGATTATAATACTTTGTTCGGATAATTTGAAAGTAGTTGACTTACTAGTGTAATTTACGACTATATATTTAAACTTCAAATTAATAACGATTAGTTGTAGTAACATGCATGAAGACAATACTGTAGTTCATAATTTTGTTTTATCTTTTGTTGTAAATTGTAGTTCACGATTTTGCGCGGTCACTATTTGCATATGTTTTTGTAGTTCATATAAATTAAACAATCAGATTAAAGATAAAAGATTTTAATTTTTTTAGTACATGTTTGTAATATTTGTAAATATTTATTACCCTTTCTTCCTTAACCTAATGCTCCTGTGTTTCCTATCCTATCCTGATGGAAGATATCTGCCACCTTCCCGCTTGGTTTCCGTTGAATAATATCGCGTTTGCATATTATCTGTATTGTTTAAAATAATTAAAAAAATTGAATAACTGAAACAACGTGTAATATATAACAAATACCTATGAAAACACGTATTAACTGAGAGCAGAACATATTAATGAACATTCCATGAATTTAAGTAGAATGAACAATCTTTTTCGTAACGCAGGGTCGATTTTTGTGTTTTTAAATTTTATATATCTATACTAGTTTTTTTATGCCTGATCCATTACTTTACGATTGCTGCAGCATCTTTTTATCCACAGGGGAGATATTTTATCAGAATGGTGAATGTTATATAGGTATTTTATTAAATATAATATGACCATTTCCTTCAAAGAATATCTTAAATATAATGCCGTTTAAAAATTTTCCAAATCTGATACTGTCAATTAGAAACGGGAGCTATTCAGAACACGACAGGAATTATTTTCGAAAAGAAATATTAGAAAAATTCGCGTCTATAAAAATTAAAAACAAATTGCATAAACTTACAGACTTTTAACTATTCCGAAAAATGTAAAACATGTATTCTCATAAGATTTTTAAATCATTAGTCGACGTTATGGCTTCCTTTATCACTACATTTTCTATACAGTTTAATCGTTAGGTGGAAATGGTATTGGAAATATTGATATCATATATAATATTAAAATAATTTAATTAGAATATTATGGTCTTCTTGCCAATTTCTTTTTAATTTTTATATACTAAACTTTAAACATTTTATATCACTGTAGACTCAAAATCATAACTTTAATATAATTATTCGGCTCTCGTGGTATAAAATATGGTTCGAAACTACTGCGTAATAAGATTTGTAGCTCATGTGACTTTTCTCACTCGCTTCGCTCGTGCAAAAAACGCGTTATTTGAGCTAAATAATCACCTGATGCACTCGTATCGAAATGTACTATTTCGACATTCGGAAAATTAACCATTCTTATGATAAAGTATTTTAATTTTTTTATTGATATTTCTTTAAAATCACCCATCTGACAATTTAGTTGTCTGATATAATACCCCCTCGCCTTTCTTCTCAAACCTTTATTTATACATTGATTATGATAAATAAATTGAGTACCTATATAGGGGCAATTGGCCCTAGTGATCTGTGTTGAAAAACCGTTAATTTTTAAGAACGAAAATCTCGAAGATTATAAACTGTCAGAAAACATAATATCATGTTCACCCAAGGGCTAGTGGGATTTTTTATATCGCGAGTTTGCAGGATTTGTGTGCGGCTTGCGAAACGCACTTACCTTATAGACTCGTGCTAACTTGCGTTCGACTTGTACTTTATATAAATACTCGGTCTGCTAAATCCAACGTTACACCCTTGATACACAATATATTAATTAACAGTGAATACGATAATTAATACAATGATTGCATACAGTCGAAAAGTGATATGATATATCAAGTTAAATAACTATACATATAATATGACTACATAACTAATTATTACTATTTATTTGCTTGTATAACAATTTATATCTTTTTTATTTCTTTCAATTATTATTTTTTTAATCAAATAATTGTAAGACTTTATTAACTTTTAATAATATTTGATATAATTGATTTGTATATTAAATTTTATTTGATCATTATTAAATTGTTATTTATAAAAAAGTTTTATAACATTTCAAGTTGCAAATCATCATGCAGTCATGCGCGAGCCTCCGAGCCGCCAGCCGCGATTCGCAGAAGAAAAGCACACAAAGTCAATGCTAGCGCCACAACTCGGTCAAGGCGGAACTAATTTTTTTTCGTCCTCGCCCCCCATCTGAAGTACGCGTCTATATGCGTCTATATTCGTTGATATTAGGATCAATAATTTTCTTTGACCCACAAAATTATGTGATTGCGAATTTAAACGATGCAGCATTTCGACAACACAACAGCGTGACGCAGCGAGCCACCTACTTCGCGATGAAGGTGTACGCGCGTCACAACTTTTATGTAGACTCAGCAACTCTCAACTTCGAAACCAAACGATTTATGTCAAAATGTTTATTAAATTTGTTTAAAAATATGATTTTGATTCAGCGTTAAAATCATCTTCAACCTAATTATTTTGTATTATAAAAGAAGCGATGTGTGTCACGCAAATCAGTCACAGTAACAACCGTAATACAGGTGAACTGGCGAGCTCCGTCTGCCCTAGACGGCATACGAAGACATAATTCATTATAACGGAGCAACAAAAGACCTTGAAATTATATATCAATCCATATTTTTGTCTGGCTGATCGGATAATATTAAGTCGCTGAAAAAAAATAAAGAAAAATATCGAAAAATCCAAAATAACTTTTTTCGGCGCTGCGTTTGGATATCTGTGGAAATTAGGCTCATTTTCTGAAAGGTCTTGAAATCACCTATCAATCCATATTTTTGTCGGCCCAATGGGATATTATTAAGTCTGTTAAACAAAAAATAAAGAAAAATATGGAAAAATGGAAAATAATTTTTTTTGGCTCTGAGTTTGGATATCGGTCAGAAGTAGCCCTATTATCTGAAAGGCCTTGAAATTACCTATCAACTCATATTTTTGTCGGTCCGATCGGATATTATTAAGTTGATTGAAAAAAATAAAGAAAAATATGGAAAAATCGAAATAATTTTTTTTTCCCTGGGGGGGGGGTTTGGATATCGGTCGGAAGTAGGACCATTTTGTGAAAGGTCTTGAAATTACCTATCAATCCATATTTTTGTCGGTCGGATCGGATAATATTAAGTCGTTCAAAAAAATAAAGAAAAATATCGAAAAATCGAAAATAATTTTTTACGGCTCTGGGTTTGCATATCGGTGGGAATTGGGTCCATTTTCAGAAAGGTCTTAAAATTACCTATCAATCCATATTTTTGTCGGCCCAATCGGATATTATTAAGCCGGTTAAAAAAAAATAAAGAAAAATATGGAAAAATCGAAAATAATTTTTTTTTACTCTGAGTTTGGATATCGATAGGAATTGGGTCCATTTTCAGAAAGGTCTTGAAATTACCTATCAATCCATATTTTTGTCGGCCCGATCGGATATTATTAAGTCGACTAAAAGAAATAAAGAAAAATATGGAAAAATCGAAATAATTTTTTTTCTTCGCCGGTTTTGGATATCTGTCGGAAGTGGGCCCATTTTTTTAAAGATCTTAAAATTTCCTATCTACCCATTTTTTTTCGGCCCGATCGCATATTATTAAGTCGATTAAAACAAATAAAGAAAAATATGGAAAAATCGAAAATAATATTTTTTGACTCTGGGTTTGGATATCGGTCGGAAGTAGGCCATTTTCTAAGAGGTCTTGAAATTTCCTATCTGGCTGAATCCATCTCAAATCAGGTGGCCCGTGTATGCTTATGTCACCGATCATTTTGGGATAAAAGTATTTATTTTCTTCTCCAAAAATTATTTGACCCGTATGTTTTTATTTTTTTGTTGCAACAAAATTTCATGCGTTCAGCAATGCCGCAAAATTCCGAGAAAATCCTTACTTAGAAATAAATTTTTTCAATGTAATTTTCAAACAGCTACTGCTTCACCAGTTTTTTAAGCTTTCTAGCGTGTAACACAAAATTTCCTTTAGGTTTGAGCCCTCTTTCATGGTATGTATGTTATTTTGAAAAAAAAATAAAAAATACCCAAGATATGCACTTTTTACTGAAAAATGCAGTTTTTAGAAAAATGCATTTTTCTTGAAAAAGCCTATTTTTTTTCTCAATTTTCTTTTATCATGATAGAGGACGTAAATAGCTATCTAGGCGTGTTTGTGAGATTCGCGGGTTTTCCACTGGGATAGCGCTCACTGATGAGATAACACACAAACAAATTTTTCACGCTTAACGCTTATATGTAGTGATATAACAATGATATAACAGTCAATATAAAGATGTTTATCTTTGTGCGTATATAAGTAATACACATGTATTCCAGACATAACAATGTACATGATAGAAAGAGCAAAAAGTCTTGCACAAAAAAGGGAGTTTACTCGAAACCAGAAGCGTACACAGGCCATCCAATTGATAAAAGGACCTAAAAAATTGTTATGGAATATTATATAAATGACGATTTTAATTGTTCAAGGCAGAGCCCTAATAAGAGTGACGTTATTACTGTTAAAATAAATGATAAAAAAGAGAAGAAAGTTAAACTTTTCCTTACTCGAAGTCTGAAAGCAACGTATGAAACATTTAAAAATGATTATCCCGAATTGAGAATTGGTAAATCGAAGTTTTGTAGTTTGCGACCAAAATATGTCTTACTTAGCCCCATGAAAGAAGTTTGTCTCTGTATCTATTGTACAAATTATGATTTATTTCTAGCTTAATTAATTTCAGAGGGAGTAATGTTACAGAGTTGGGTGAAATTCGGTCAGAAATAATAAACGTAACAATGTGTTCTGAACCATCTGATTTATGTTATTTACAAGAATGTAAAATGTGTCCAGGTAGTAATGGAATTACGTTTCATTTTCTAAAACTGCAAGATATAAAAGGCACAGAAGAAATTACATATGGTTTGTGGGATAACCGTAACTTGATTAAAAAAACAGTGTCAATTTCTGCTTTTAAAGATGAACTTTCGGTTTGGACCATGAAGGTTAGTACTCACATGTAAAAAATATACAACGCAAAGCTATAAAAGCAGAAAGAGAGAATACTAAAAAGACCCATATCATTTAGTTCTTCAAATAGACTTCGCTGAAAACTGGGCTGTGTCAAAAAACTCATTTATGGATTAAATAAACGTGCAATGATAAAGTACAATGTTTGACAGCAAAGACCGCTGATCGTCCCCTTACTGAAGTAAGAATAATGAAGCCGAAAAACAAAGGTAGCCCGCGCAAAAAAAAATTTATGGGCCATATATTGCCCACAGTGTTGGACAAGTATGCAAGCCATATTAGAGCAATATATGGGAAATACTCGGCCCCGCCTGAGCCGAATTTGGGGTGGAATCGGGCCATAGTATTCCCACCAGTATCCCATATAGTTCCCATATTAGTCCCATATTTTTAATTACATGAGAACCATTAACAAAAAAAAAAAAAAATCTTTGAGTGGATTCGAACCTCGAACCTTTGAATTACTAGACTTGCTCGCTACCGACTGAGCTATTTAGTTATGTTTATATCAAAGGATCAAATGGAGGTTAATATACTTGAACGACATCATCATTCGTTTCAGATTACAGCCTAGATAATCTCCATTTGATCCTTTGATATAAACATAACTAAATAGCTCAGTCGGTAGCAAGCAAGTCTAGTAATTCAAAGGTTCGAGGTTCGAATCCACTCAAAGAATTTTTTTTTTTTTTATATATTTTACAGTCCCACTACATGCACAATAGGGTTGATTTTTACGCTTATTTATTTATTTATGTTGTTTCTTTTTGTTAATGGTTCTCATGAAAATAAATATGGGACTAATATTGCAACTATATGGGAACTATATGGGCTACTGGTGGGAATACTATGGCCCGATTCTCTATCACGACAAAAGAAAATTGAGAAAAAAATAGGCTTTTTCGAGAAAACTGCATTTTTTTAAAAACTGCATTTTTCAGTAAAAAGTGCATAACTCGGGTATTTTTTATTTTTTTTGAAAATAACATAGACCATGAAAGAGGGCTCAAACCTGAGTGAAATTATGTGTTACACGCTAAAAAGATTAAAAAACTGGTGAAGCAGTAGTTGTTTGAAAATTACATTGAAAAAAATTTATTTCTAAGTAAGGATTTTCTCGGAATTTTGCGGCATTGCTGAACGCATAAAATTTTGTTGCAACAAAAAAATAAAAATATACGGGTCAAATAATTTTTGGAGAAGAAAATAAATACTTTTATCCCAAAATGATCGGTGACATAGGCATACGCGGACCACCTGATTTGAGATGGATTCGGCCATCTACCCATATTTTTTTGGCCCGATCGGATATTATTAAGTCGATTAAAAAAAAATAAAGAAAATATGGAATTTTATTTTATTTATTCAAACCAGTAAGAAAATACAGAGTAAACATTAACTCAAATAAACCCTGCAGAGATAAACACAGTTATCTGTATGCAGGTCTGGCAAAAGAAGTACAAAAAAAACTTAAAGACTAAAACTTAAAACTAAATATAAAATTTTCAATTTTTAACAATATGTACATTAGTAAATGCTCCATGCTATTCCACAATTTATAATAAAACTTATTTGTATATATCAAAGAAAATTAAAGTTAAACAGTTTCCATTGCTTAATAGGTATTTTTTATCCATGCTTTTATAATTTTCTTGTGAGGTACTGTGTCTATATCTAAAAATTTTAGTTCGTTTGGTAGAGAGTTAAATGTTATAATGGCTCTTTTATAATATTTTTGTCACTAATTCTCAATCTCTGTTTAGGTACGATTAGGCTCTTATTTCTTGTAACACTAGATGATGTGAGGTATTTTATTTTGAAATTATAATAGTGAAATCTTATAGATTCGAAAGTAAATAGCTGTTCTAAATTTAGAGGATTATCCTGTATGATAAACTTATTTTTATTAATAATTAAAAAAATTTTTTTTGCAAATTTTGTACCAGATCCCGATTATTACTATACTATGGAAAAAAGCATAATAGATCATTCGTAGTGTCTCTGTCGGCATTGATTTGGCAATTTTATAAAAAACATATACTAAATATTTTGTTTTATTTATTAAGTATTCTATGGGTTTATCCTACTTCAAGTTGCAATCAAAGAATATTCCCAAATATTTGTAATTTTCTATTCTCGCTATATTTTTATCTTGGATCTTTACATTTATTTGAGTTGGAATACTATCAGTATAGTTGCCATACGTCATACAAACAGTCTTTCCGACGTTTAAAGATAACTTATTTACCGTTAACCACTTATGGATTACTAATAAAAATTTATTCATATTTTCTTCTGCTTTACTCCAATTTTTACCTGTGGCTATTATAGCAGTATCATCAGTATATGACAATATTGATTCCATGGGAATCTCTTTTAAGATATCATTGATATATAGTATAAAAATCAGTGGTCCAAGGATCGTGCCTTGAGGAAAACCTGTATTTATTAAGGGGGTCAGACACCTTTACAATTTTCTTCATAAAATGACCTGAAAAAAATTAATTTTCATAATTAGAAATATTTAGAAGTAATATCCTAAAAATATATTCAATTTATGATGAAATGAGACCCAAAAAAAAAATTTTGATCGATTTTAACCAAATATATGGCCATTTCAAAATTTTTGCTCTGCCGTCGACTCCAGATTCAGGAACTGCATATATTTTAATGGGAGAGGTCCTAAAATTTTGGTATTTTATATGACTATTGACTGAAGAGTTGTACGTATCCAATTTACTTGATTAAATAATTTTTTACGGTCAAAAATTGCTAAAAAATCTTAAATTTAAGTAAAATTCAGATTTTTTAGCAATCTTTGACCGTAAAAAATTATTTAATCAAATAAATTGAATACATACGACTCTTCAGTCAATAAACATATAAAATACCAAAATTTTAGGACCTCTCCCATTAAAATATATGCAGTTCCTGAATCTGGAGTCGACGGCAGAGCTCAAAATTTTACATTATGTAGAAAACAGCTTTAAAGATAAAATTACTAAAATACTTCTTTATTTCTTCTTCTTTATTTCTTAACTCCATCTCTGCCCTGAAATACAAAAAAATGTTGTTTTTCGCTCGAAATATTTTACATTTAGAACAAATATTCTGGTACCTCAGTATACGATCTACCAGACTTGTAAGCTATGAGCACGCGTAACAGTCATATCCACATCAGTCAGTTAAGTTTGTTAAGTGGTTTAATATGTAGATCCTTTGGTGCTTTTAAATCCATATGTTTTTAATAATCTTTATCACATATATTAGATTCTTGTACATATACTGAGGTAAATAAAGAATGTGTTGAGAAATCCAAAATCCTTCATGCATGGAATGAAGCCAGTATCGCCATAGCCAAATGCTTGAAAAAAATGTTTATAGCAGCAACATTTCTATATTGATCTTCTTTTAATGTCTGATAAGGTGAACTTCTTTACTTGTCCTTCATTATTCTTTTTCACATATAATATTATTACTGAATAAAGAGAATACGACTGATACATATTTATTGCAGTGCATAACTGTTTTTACTTCAGAAAATAAAATGTCAATTATATCATAGTGAGATTCAGGAAATGGCTGATAATGGTAGCTTTCTGGCAGAAGCGAAGGTTCCATAACATTTTTCTGCACAATAGCATATCTTTCGCTTCCTTTAAAAGTTGATTTAAATCTGTACACTAAATGTTTTTTATAATAGTCAATATAGACTTAATTTTTCATTAGTACCAATCCCTGTTATTTTAAGTATAAAGTTTCCAATAAAAGTTCAAGTACTAAAAGCTATTTCTAAAACATTAATTCAACTGTCACACGTATTATTCAAATCTTTTAAAAACTGATTTAAAATACTTTTACTTATTATAATGCACTAAAGTTTACTCCAAAATCCGTTGGAAACAATGAAAATTAAGAACAACACTTTGTATAGAAAAGGTGCTGATGCTGATATCACAGTGTTTATATGAAATGACAGCTGTGCATGTTTACATTGCTTGCGGACTTTTACATAGGTTAAAATCAGCTCTGTTACAGTGAATCCACATTGCATGCCGTATGCCGTATGCCGTCAGAAAAAAAGTTGTTGTCTGAAATCTATAGGATTTATAACTCTATGGTTTGTTACGTCCCCGCGTGTGAATTTAGATTTTGTTATTACACTCGCGTACGCTGACAGTATGAAAGGACTTAGCTTTGGTTATGTTGGCCTTGATGCGTGGCTTGTCCGTCTCGGTGGCGAGCCCCTGCGTTCGAGGGCCTCCTGAATGGCGTTCTGTGCGGCGGGTTTGCTGAGATGCCGTCCTGCTTGGCTGCCGACGGCTCTGCTTCTCGGTGGATGGGAGTCTCCGTATGAGTGTGTGTGTGTTCTCGTGGCTGCTGTCACCACTTCCTGGTTTGTCCCGGGCAGGAAGATCCCTGTTGCTCGGCTGGCTGCCGCTGGTCGTCGTCCGTGAGCTGCTCTGAAATAGACCGCGTCGCGTTCCGTCGGCCGAGGTAAAAGTGAATAAATTGGGATACGCGTTCTTTTAGTTAAAAAGTGAAACTTATTCACATTTATTGAGCAAAAAGATATAAAAATACAGTATTCCGTGAAAAAGTCTTATATTATAAAGGTATAATGTCAAAAAGTTTATAATAAACGTCGCGCGTGAAACAATGAAAAAGAGAGAGAGAGCTAAGCTCGAGGAGCTTGTAGCTGAGAGCTGCTTGCTCAAGTCGATGGCCGAGAGAGCTGTTCTTCTCCTCAGCTGCTCTACCCGGCTGCACTAAAGGAGAGCGTGGAGCGTGGGTGGAAAATCCTTCTTTGTGTCAAGGTCCCCCTTGATGATTGGTTCTCGGCACTTTGTGGACGAGAGGGGTGATGCCGGTTCGGTGGGGATACTGCTTGCCGGTGCCTCTCTGCTCTTGGTCTTAATCTTAATGATGTAAACATCCTCGATCGAGTAGCTAACGCGGCTCATTGTAGTCGGCTTAGTGTTTCGATTGAGCATATTTTAACAGAGATTGTTATTTTTCTTATGCCGATAACTTCTTTGCGCATATCCGATACGTCTGTAAGGAAGGTAATCAATAGTTATTAACTTTGAGATAAAGTGTAACGTATATGCAGCATTCCTAAATTATATTTCACTGGCACGTTCGAAAAAAGTTTACATAAGCTTGTGTGGACGTGCCAAGTGTCTTATTCTGCATGTACGATATGCTCTTTTGATTATTCATTTTATTACAGGATGTTATTTTAGCGGCGGGCCATGCAATATCGGCCGGCTTACATTATTGAATAATAGTTATTTTTGCAGTGATTATTTATGAAGGCAGATCAGCCTTATATATATATATATATATATATATATATATATATATATATATATATATATATATATATATATAAAAAGTGTGTCAATGCATATGTGTTTCTAAGAACAATCACAGATTTCTCTCTCCTATCTTATAAGATTAATGATTAAAGTTAGTTACTTATAATATTGCTTAATAATATAACGTGCGCATATGTATATAGGAACATATGTGCTCGTGTACAGTATATGTAAATTCATGCAAATGAGCAAGTGCGCTCTCGAGACAAGTGACTTGCTTACGATAAGTATATCGACTCGAGGCAGTAAGGATTAGAGACCCGGTGACTGGTAAGGTGCCGGCTCGTGATAAAAAGATTGGTCACTCTTCTCTATTATTTCTAAGTGAAAAAGATCTGAGCGCGTATTCACGTTCGGACGTTACACCCCCCTGGTTAGGATTAAAGTTGGGAGCTGTAGGCTTTCGGCTTGAATCGATTGTATTTTTAACCGCGTTCCGATCTTCATTTAAATCGGGGTAAATGCGTATAGGTGCTTGATTCAAAGTTCTTGGTGGGATGTACGGAGGCGTGATAGCAGGTGGATTTTCCAGGAGTGGAGGTGGTGTTGACGAGAATTTGAGCGGTCGTTCTGTTTCATTCGCGGATTCTTTTCCGGGATTTTCCTCGTTTTCAATGTCTACAACTGTAGTTTTCGTTCTCTGCGAGCGTCTCGGCAAAGATCCTTGACCTAAATGTACGAGTATATTCGCTACTGTTCCCCAGAAAGCTCCTAGGAGTTTAATACTTGCTCCGTATATCGCGTAGAGCGTATAACCGTGTATAATAGTGTTAATCACATATTTACAAGAATTAAAAATAAAAATTATAGCCATAATGGCCGCACTGGCGGAACCGAAGGTGATGAAGTAGTACCATATTTTAGACACGGCTCTTTCTGTAAATTTATCGAGGCTTTCCTCGTTCAAAAATCCGAGTAGATCTAAACTAGGATCGGCTACCACGTGTCCCGTTGCTCCGCGCGCTATTTGGTTTAGCACTGCTGGTTTATCGGCGGGAAACATCATTGCGTTTCTATAGCTTTCGAGGTCGGATTCTGAGTTAATGCCGCTTTCTGCTAGTTCACCGGGTTCTTGGTACTGCCACGTTGGTTTATTTAGAGGTTGCAAAATTTGTGGCGGATCCATTTTTGATGGGTGCGAATTCAATTGGTACCATTTATTATCTATTTCAAATACGGTCGGGAGTATACGACTGCAATCGCGTTCCGTTCCGTGTGTAGTAAGTACGCGTGATTTAGTGGTTAAAAAGTAAGAACGGTTGCCATGAGAAACTGGCAGTTCCACGAAACAAGAGTTATTTGTATTTCTTAGTTTCACATTAACAGGTGTGCATTTAACTAAGTGTGCTACATCGCCTGCGAATACGGCCATATAGCCTGCTTCTTTCATTATAGTGTACGCGAATTCGTCCGGGTTGACCGACGATTGGGATAATGAATTTTTTTATGACTTGTTGTTCTAGGATACATCGGTGTGTAATAATATCTTTATATAGCGATGTTATTTCATTTTTAAACTGGTTAGCTATGTACATTATCTTTGTGTTAAAATACGCGGTGAGCATAATGTCTTTCGCGCCTACTTTATAATTTCTCGTTGGAAAAGGGTTATTTGCCGTAGTTTCGTAGATAAAAATTTGTTTTTGCTCGGTCATTTTTAAATTGATTCCACATAGCGTCTTGCTACCGTGATCTGTAAAGGCAAATTTCTTTTCGTCTGTAGCGTTAGAAAAATAAATTGTCGCAGTGTCGAGTTGTTCGTCTCGCGTTTTGATGGCATGTCCTTCGTAAATTATTGCATATGTGTCTAGTTCACACATACTTCGCGAGATTTTATTCCAAAATATAAATGACTCGGTTGTGTCGCGACACGTTTCTTTTTCATATTCGCAATTGACTCCTGAAGGGAGTAAGAGAATGTTCGTGGGAAATCTCAAAGTGGCTTCACCTTTTGTGTAATAAATTTCGAGTTCTGCGGTCACTATCATATTCTCTTTATCTCGATAAATTCCTCCTTTGCAATAAGAATTGTGTTCTATGATTCCGACTATTTTAATTGTTCTAAAATTTGTCTGTTCCGAGACAAGATCTTCGATTATTGTATCTCCGATTTTTATTCGATTTGTGGTTATTAGAGAGTCGCACATCTCTCGCGTTAGTTGGAGGTACCGCGTCTCGTCTGGGATAGGAGAAAGGGATACATGGGAATGCATACCGCAATAACGAGCCCTGCGGGTCGATTTTATTCTGCATTCTTTTATAGGGACTTCCGCGTGCTCTAATTTTTGAATGATTTGAATAAATGTGTCGTCACTTTTTATTTTTATCGTCTCGAAGTCGCACTCACCCACTTTCCTTAGAGAGATGGTCGTGAGGTTTGGTGCATTCGATGTACTGCAGTCGTATCCAACCAAAGAGTGGACCGGTGATAGGAGCGCTGCGGTGAGTATCAGCAATTTATGAAGGTCTCTGCTTGGCGAGTGCGCTGCCATGTTGTATTTTTCTGAAAAGGTGATTTTCATTCCGTACTTGTTTCGCTTGTACCGAGGTTCGTAAGTCGTAATTTATTCGCGTGTACGACACGTGTTCCATTTTTGTACGTAATTTCAATATTACAGTCGTTATCGAAAATTTTTATAATTTTATGGGGATCTGTGTATTCAGGTTCGAAGGGGCCCTTTTTGGGTTCCTTCAGCAGAAGAACGCGGCCACCGATTTCGAACTTGCATGGTTTTTTTTTCCTGTCATAATATTCTTTCGACCTAATTTTTGTTTTACTTAAATTTTCATGAGCTAGCGTTTGGATTTTGCTAATTCTTTGTTTTAAATCGAGAAGGTATTCAAAGTAAGACTCGTTGTTTCCGGGGGGAAGAGGTTTATTTATTGGTGTTCGTGCTATATTTCCGAAAACGCATTCGTATGGTGTCAGTCTAGTTCCCTCGTGCACGCTTGTGTTATATGCGAAAGTCGCGCAACTCAGCCATTCGTCCCAAGATTTTTCGTTTTTTACGTAGCATTTGAGATATTCTTTTAAAACGTGGTGCATACGCTCGATTGAGCCATTGCTCTGCGGACGATAAGCCGTAGTAGTGTATTTGGTTATTTTGCAAAGTTTCGCTACGTTTTTCATTAGGCTTGAGGTAAAATTAGTGCCTTGGTCGGTTAATAGTATTCGCGGCGATCCGTATATACATACGAAGTTGTTTAGAAATGCCGTCGCGATTTGCATTGAATGAGTTTCCGCGAGTGGGACGGCTATCACGTATTTCGATAAAAGGTACTGCATGGTTAAGATGTGAGTGTTCCCATTTGTTGTCGCGGGCAGTGGACCTACGACGTCCATTGAGATTTTTTCGAACGCCTGCCCGGGTGTGTCTGTGAGAATCATTGGTTGGTGCACTTTTCTCCTTACCAGTTTATTTTTTTGGCAGGTTTCACAGCGGCTAATGTGGAGTTGTACGTCCTTTTTCAAAGATGGCCAATAATATTCCTGCCGA
The DNA here is from genome assembly GCA_036365515.1 of Torymus aiolomorphi. NCBI lineage: Eukaryota > Metazoa > Arthropoda > Insecta > Hymenoptera > Torymidae > Torymus > Torymus aiolomorphi. The sequence goes on along the minus strand of CM070875.1, from coordinate 90,675,799 downwards.
ATCCTGAGGTATGTTTTATTTACGCCTTTGTGTCCGTTAATAGGACTGGCGTGGGTTTCAGCGACAATCCGTCTCTTCTTCTCACTATCATTGGGTGTTTTTACCAGGTTTTTGCAGAGCAGTATTTTACTATTGACGTGAGAAAGCACTGCTCTGAGGCGTTGTGTGAATACGCGAACTGAAAAGTCGTCTATTGCCTGTAGTATCGAAACTCTTATAGATTTGAGTTTTTTCTCGTTGAGAATATTTGTTAAATTCTCTAAAGCGAAATCGAGTGTCTCTTCGTCTACCCGTGAGTGTCTGTCAGCTTTTAAAGTCACTGCTATATATACTTTCCGAGCGACGAGACACGTCTTGACTGCGCCGGGGTCTGGGTTACACTGAACTGGCAGTCCTCCGTGCTCGGCCAGCTCGGTCGCACCGGAGCATAGCGGCTGATTGTCACCGGATACAAAGTATAGTATGTTATCCTTGTGTGTGAAGAGACCGTCTCTAATCTCGATTACATTTTCTCTGGACCGACGTATATTTTGATCATACGGTACGCACGGATCGTTGATGATACTTGATGATTCGGCGGATGTTTGGGATCTAATGTCCGTCGAGCTATGGACCGATAAATTATCGTCATTGTTTATCGTCTCGTGTCCACTGATAGAGCTTTGGTTTGTTTCGACGTTGGGCGGATGTATATCTTGAGGTGGAGTTACCGGGCTCTTGTTTTCATCAGGCGATGAGTTATTCGAAACGGGCTTATCTGCATGATATTCGCCTAATCTTATTTTTGTCTTTCGGCTGGTGGTGGCCGGTTTGCCTGACGTATCGTAGATATCGAACTTAGGGTTTGCGGTTCTTTCCCTTACGGGGTAACGTCGTGCAGGGGTCTCGTCAAGATCGGTGGATGTCATAAATATTCGGTTGTTTTCTATTTCGATCGGGTTTCGCGATAAGGCGTCGGCCACGAAGTTCGTCTTGCCTTCTTTATAGACCACGTCGTAATCAAATTCTCGGAGTTTAAAATAAAATCTTTTTAAACGAGACGTCGGATCTTTAATATTGTGCACCCACACGAGGGGCTTATGATCGGTAAAGAATGTAAATTTCCTTCCGTATAAACAGTATCTAAATTGAAACGCGGCAGCTACCATGGCTAAGAGTTCCTTCTCAATAGTGGAATAGTTTAATTCCGCGTTCTTTAAATGTCTCGAAAAATAAGCTAGAGGTAAAGCGTGTGGCTTTAATTCAATTTCATAGATTTGGCTCAACACGGCGCCGATCGCGTAACACGAAGCGTCGCACGTTACAAGAAAAGACTTAGTGAAATCGGGGTATCTTAACACTGGGGCGTTCGTGAGACTACGTATAAGATAAGCGAGAGCAGCTTTTTGCGACTCTTTCCAATAAAAAGTGGCTTCCTTTCTTAAGAGTATGGATAGCGACTTTGTCTCTTTTGCGTAAAATGGTATGAATTTTCTGTAATAATTTGATAACCCTAATAACTGTCTGATATTCTTTTGGTTTTTGGGAGTTGGGAAGTTTACTAATGCGGCTATTTTCCGCGGGTCTGGTCTTACTCCTTCTGCGGTGATTACATGACCTAGATACGCGACTTCTAAATAGAATTCACATTTGTCGGGTTGGAGGCGCATACCAGCGCTGCGAAGTCGTTCAGCTACTTTACGGAATTTTGCGTCGTGTTCCTCAATAGTTTTTGAAAAAATAATACAGTCGTCTACGTAAATAAATACTTCGCGGTCCTGTAATCCGCGAAACAGGGAATCCATTTGCCGTTGGAAGGTGGCAGGCGAGTTTTTCAATCCGAAAGGCATTCGCGTAAATTGATAATGACCGTAAGGGGTCGAAAAGGCAGTTTTTGCTTTGTCTTCCTCTCGCATCGAAATTTGGTGGAACCCCGAAGCAAGATCGAGTATACTAAAATATTTCGATTCGCCTAACTGGTCGATTATCTCATTGATGTTCGGTATTGGGTAGGCATCGCTGATTGTTTTTTTATTTAATTCGCGGTAGTCTATCACTCGCCGCCACCGTTTGTTGCCTTGGCTGTCCGGTTTTTTCGGCACGATCCATAGGGGGCTGTTATAGGGTGAGTCAGAGGGCTCGATAATGCCTTCTTCCAGCATTTTACTAACCTGCCTTTCAATTTCATTTTTTAATATAGGCGGGTACCTGTATTGTTTTACGTTAATCGGTACATCATCGGTGATCGTTATCTTATGTTCAGCCATATGCGTGGCTCGCAACTTCTCATTGGGAAGTTGGAATATATCTGCGTAATTTTCGCAAAGCGCTTCTACTAGGGGTCGCGTGTTTTCTTCGCATTTGTCGAGATTGATCAAGGTTTTCACAATCTCCGCTCTATGCTGCAAGTTCGAACTCGGGACTGTTTCAATGTTAAAAATTTTTAATTGTTCTACTCTCGCTTCATCGTAAGCGAACACGGTTTCTCTATTAAAATCGAGATCTTCGTCGAGTCGAGTCAGTATTCTAAAAATGTCATAATCCGTCGCGATTCCGTCGTCCGTAGTGCAATATTCAATCGCGGCTTGATATTCTTCTGTTTCTTCCGAGTTCGGGCACGAGAAAGAATCTACGAATGACCTGATATAATTTTCGTAATCATAAGTTTCTCGCGATTCTGTGTTTTCGACGAAACTGTCTGTTTCGCAGTTTTCATTCGCGGTTCGATTCGCGGTTTTTGTTCGATCTGTGTTAATGTCGATATTCAAAAATATTTCAGACGAACCGCGAGGAGTCCGTGATAATGTTTTGTTTTCGTTATTTACCGATTTTTGATCATCATTATCGACAAAAATTAGTTCAGGCATCTGATCGGAGAATTCGCTCCACATTTCGTTCGTTGGTGGGCGATCCGTCGGAGGTACCTTTGATATTGAGTTTGATATGGAAAGATTGTCGATTGACTCGATATCTTGATGGCCCGCGCGTACCATTTCCGCGTTTGTCTCGCGCTCCGGATTCCGCGTCTTGGTCAATAGTAAGCTCGGGTTTGAGCTGATAGTCTCGGTGACATTTCCGTGTTTTGTGGTTTTCTCATAAATTACGCTCGGAGGTTTTAATTCCCCGTTCACCGAGAGAGTACGGGCTTCGCCTCGCATCTCGAGAGTTATACTCTCGGTAGGGACTGTTTCTAGTCCTATCAAGCTGCTTGCGCAGCTAAAATGTAATTTTTCCCCTTTTTTTAAATTTTTAGGTTGATCAATTTTTGAAGAAGCCCCGTCCGCGCTTTCTTCCTGTTTCGCGGTTGGGGCGTCGTTGCAGTTGTTTCTAAGGACCTTTTGGCCGGACTCATCTATGTTAATTTTGCGTTTAAATTCACGATTCGATATTTTATGATTCACTCCGCTTTCGTCAAGTGTTCCGCCCGCGTTACTCGAAGGGTGTGCTGCGTTTGTGCAGTCGTTAAGTGAGAATGGCGCGTTTAGGATTCTGCTTGCTTCGGTCGGGTTACTGGAGCTCTCTTGAGCTGTCTCGATTTCCCCCTTTTCGGTATATTTAATCATAGCCGGGGTGAGTGTCGGTACTCTGATTCTAATATCATAGCCGTTCTCGTTTTTTTAAGGCACGTAAATAGTCAGGTCGTCGGTCGGTATAACATTTTTTCCTCCTAAAAAGAGATTAGGGTAAACTTCGCGTTTTTCAAGGTATTTTACGCGATGGTGCTCGGGCACTGTCATTTGCATCCATATAGTTTCTCTCGCGCGGCATTCGGCGACTGTTTCTTCGCCTATAATAATTTGAGTATCTTTTAATGTCAGCCTATCGCGTTTGAAATCTAAAATCATGCTACTGCTACGGCAAAATTGTGCTCCGATGAGCAAATCCGTTTTTATGGGAAAAGTGTCGGGGACTACGACAAATTTCGCTTCCTCTTTTAAATCGTCTAGGTATAAAAATGTTGTCCTTAGTGTGTCTACTCGCGTAGTAGTAATGCCTGTTAGTTTAGGTTGGCAATCGCTATTTATTGGGGTGCCTGGCTGTAACGCAGAAAGTTTTACGACATTAGGCTGGGCGCCCGTGTCTATCATAACCTCAGCGTGGTTTCCGCGTAAGTTTCGCGACCTGAGGCTAATTACGGGGATGGCCCCTAACATGTTGATGGCCGTAAAATAAATTCTGTGTTTGGGGTTTCCTCCGGGGATTCCCTGTTTTCGAGTGACATTACTGGACGGTCGGCCTTCCTCTCCCGGGCGCCGTCCTTCGCCACGGGTGTTTCCGCGTTTCCCGCGTTTTTAGCGGCCTGTTCTTTATTCTTTAGAGTATAACACTCATCTATAGTATGGTCTTTCTTTTTACAATACGCGCATACTTTGGAAGGGTCTCGCGGGGGCCTTCCTTCCCGCTGCTTTCCGGGTGGCGCGGAGTCTACTTTCTCTCCATCTGCTTTGTTATCTTTCTCTCCGTCGTCGCGCCTGTCATTTGTTTTCTTCCACTCGCGTTTTTCTTCGCGTCGCGTCACTTCATTGCCGTGGTTTCGGGGGTCTTTTCGGAGAAAGTCTCCATATATGTTCTGTTTGCCGTATTTTTGACCGTCGATGTTAATTCGTTTTTCAGCCTGAATTGCTTCATTAAACGCCGCGTGTAATGTGTCAACGCGTTGGTTTACGTAAAGACGATAGAATGGCGGGAGGGCCAAGAAAAATTCATTAATTACCTCTTTCTCTATCTTTTCTTTTCGCGAAGCGGGCAGTTTGTCTATATTCTCATCGAGACATGTACAATCGATGATGGCTGTATAAATTTCTGAAACGCGGTCGATGAGTTTAAGTATTGTCTCATTTTCGCGCTTCGCGAGTGTGGCTAACTGTCCCCTGTAATAATTTCCTGAGTGGCGATTACTAAAAGTGCGCTTTAAGTTGGTTAAAAAATCGTCTAGAGTTTCGGAGTCATCATATTCAATGGCCACGGCGACGTGGTCTTCCAGTTTAAATTTTAAAAGTCGCGTTATTTCTAATTGAGCGCATTCTGGAAATTGATTTTTTATTCGATTAACGGCGCGTACGAATTTATAGAGATTCGTTCCGTCGAATTTCGGAATCACTGCAAGGCTTTCCCTGATTATCGCGTTTGAGGGCATTAGGCTTGATTGATGGGTTTCGCGCGACGGCGACCGGCTATGCCGCGAGTTTCGGCTTGAATGAATTGGGAGGCGTCTGCGTATTCGTGGTTGATCGTTCGGTCCGTGATTTATTGAGCGATTAATTAGCGCGCTTTCGCGTAGTTCTGCTTCCGCAACAAACCGATCTCTTTCCCTTAACTCCGCGGTTAATCTTTCCTCAGCGGGCCTACGTCTTTGCCGTTCTTCGTTGAGGAGCCTCTCGGCGTCCTCGGCTCTCGCGTGCATTTGCTCGAGTATTTCCTCGTTTTGGTTTTCTTGTACTTGCCTAAGCCTACTTTCTAACTCATTTTCGCGTGAATTTAACCTTTTTTCGCGTTGCACTATTTCTTGGAAACGCATTTCCAACTCTTCGACACTGAGTTGTTTGTGCGCCATTTTTCTAATTATTTTTCACTTTCACTGATTTTATATTAAACAAAACGGTGTTTATGAACGCTTTTTGTATTCCGGTAACTAATTTTTCTAATTTTAACGAGATTTCACACTGATTTTACGTATTTCTGTATAAAAACCCTGCGCCAGGTGATTATCCAACACCACTGTCACCAGTTTGTTACGTCCCCGCGTGTGAATTTAGATTTTGTTATTACACTCGCGTACGCTGACAGTATGAAAGGACTTAGCTTTGGTTATGTTGGCCTTGATACGTGGCTTGGCCGTCTCGGTGGCGGGCCCCTGCGTTCGAGGGCCTCCTGAATGGCGTTCTCCGCGGCGGGTTTGCTGAGATGCCGTCCTGCTTGGCTGCCGACGACTCTGCTTCTCGGTGGATGGGAGTCTCCGTATGAGTGTGTGTGTTCTCGTGGCTGCTGTCACCACTTCCTGGTTTGTCCCGGGCAGGAAGATCCCTGTTGCTCGGCTGGCTGCCGCTGGTCGTCGTCCGTGAGCTGCTCTGAAATAGACCGCGTCGCGTTCCGTCGGACGAGGTAAAAGTGAATAAATTGGAATACGCGTTCTTTTAGTTAAAAAGTGAAACTTATTCACATTTATTGAGTAAAAAGATATAAAAATACAGTATTCCGTGAAAAAGTCTTATATTATAAAGGAATAATGTCAAAAAGTTTATAATAAACGTCGCGCGTGAAACAATGAAAAAGAGAGAGAGCTAAGCTCGAGGAGCTTGTAGCTGAGAGCTGCTTGCTTAAGTCGATGGTCGAGAGAGACTGTTCTTTTCCTCAGCTGCTCCATCCGGCTGCACTGAAGGAGAGCGTGGAGCGTGGGTGGAAAACCCTTCTTTGTGTCAAGGTCCCCCTTGATGATTGGTTCTCGGCACTTTGTGGACGAGAGGGGTGATGCCGGTTCGGTGGGGACGCTGCTTGCCGGTGCCTCTCTGCTCTTGGTCTTAATCTTAATGATGTAAACATCCTCGATCGAGTGGCTAACGCGGCTCATTGTAGTCGGCTTAGTGTTTCGATCGAGCATATTTTAACAGAGATTGTTATTTTTCTTATGCTGATAACTTCTTTGCGCATATCCGATACGTCTGTAAGGAAGGTAATCAATAGTTATTAACTTTGAGATAAAGCGTATCGTATATGCGGCATTCCTAAATTATATTTCACTGGCACGTTCGAAAGAAGTTTACATAAGCTTGTGTGGACGTGCCAAATGTCTTATTCTGCATGTATGCTCTTTTGATTATTCATTTTATTACAGGATGTTATTTTAGCGGCGGGCCATGCAATATCGGCCGGCTTAGATTATTGAATAATAGTTATTTTTGCAGTGATTATTTATGAAGGCAGATCAGCCTTATATATATATATATATATATATATATATATATATATATACACTCGAGAGGCATTTTGAGGATTTTTCAGCGGTTTCCACAAGAGTGTGTTAATACATCGATTTCGGAAATTCCGTGATATTTTTCCGTAAAAGCGGGCGCCGCAGGCGTCGTGGTGTTAGTCAATAACCTTAGGGTCATTATTTCTTTAGTCACGCGCTTGTTTATTGGTTGTTTATAACAATGTTTATATTTGTGTCAGCACTATTGTACAAATTCTTTATGAAATCCTCAAAATACCGTCCAATGATATTTATATATATATATATATATATATATATATATATATTTATATATATATATATTTATATATATATATATATATATATAAGGCTGATCTGCCTTCATAAATAATCACTGCAAAAATAACTATTATTCAATAATGTAAGCCGGCCGATATTGCATATATATATATATATATATATATATATATATATATATATATATATATATATATATATATATATATATATATATATATATATATATATATATATATATATATATATATATATATAACCAGAGGAATCTGTATATAGATAAAAAGTGTGTCAATGCACATGTGTTTCTAAGAACAATCACAGATTTCTCTCTCCTATCTTATAATATTAATGATTAAAGTTAGTTACTTATAATATTGCTTAATAATATAACGTGCGCATATGTATATAGGAACATATGTGCTCGTGTACAGTATATGTAAATTCATGCAAATGAGCAAGTGCGCTCTCGAGACAAGTGACTTGCTTACGATAAGTATATCGACTCGAGGCAGTAAGGATTAGAGACCCGGTGACTGGTAAGGTGCCGGCTCGTGATAAAAAGATTGGTCACTCTTCTCTATTATTTCTATGTGAAAAAGATCTGAGCGCGTATTCACGTTCGAACGTTACAGGTTATAAATCCTATGGGCCTTCACACAGCTCTGAGGAACAGATATAAAGGGCGCTACAGGCAAAAAGAAAAAGCAAAAGCACAGGAACAGATGTAAGATTAACATGGATATGTATATCTATATGAGGCGTTTCGCCTCAACTCTCCCAGCGCGGCGCGCGAGTGTCAAATCATGCTATTTTCAAGTCGTGTTTACGATATCAATATGAATTTCAAAAAATTATGTGATAAGCGTTACCGACGTATTTTTTCCTCAGCTTTCCAATGGTGTAAGTGGTTTTTCCGAAATTTTCCATTTTCACCCTCAAAAAGTATAAAACATACTATATCTCGGAAAGTATATTTTTAATATTTTTTTTGATCATCTAGATCGAAAGCTGAGCATTTTTTACGTCGGAAAGGATTTTTTGCAAAATTTGCTCGAATGTTTTTCTTAGAGAAACAGAACGCGAAAGAGCAGACGCAGCGTCTCCTTCGTGCACGGTATGCGGCGCGCTGTACAGCGCGTGGACTAGATGTATTTCGCTCTCTAGTAACCTTATTATTTTTATTTATCATTTTTAATTCTTTATGGAATATCTTTTTGCACTTCGAATTTCACTTATATGCACGATTGACATTTTCATAGGTTATTTCGCAAAAAAAACCGCTGCCAATTCTTTGGCACTTAGCTTCCTCAAACTAATTCATCGTTTCCTAATTAAAAATTGAAATTCTGAAAATACATTTTTCATAAAAAGGAATGCTAAAGAATTTCAATAATACTTTGAACCGATGCGTCTTATACCAGTTTCTTGCAAAATAGTATATTACGTACCTATTTTAAAAAAAGCTTTGACAGACCACCAAGTTTAAAAAAAATTGAGATTAAAAAGAGATAAAAGAAGGGGCTAAAAATGGCACTATTAATACGTTTTGATATTTTCATTTACTACATTATATAAAAATATTAAAATGATAGTTCTCGAAAATAAATGTATAATATATATTCATATAGATAATCACTTAAAATTGCAACACAATATTGCCACCAACAAGTGTAATAAGTAACAGTTAAAATTTCAAGTCGATAAATAAATTATTTTTTGAGATATTAATTTTTTAAATAAAAAAGTTTTCATTAATAACAAATGACAGAGTGAAGATATTTTAAATTTTAAATTTAAAAAAAGAAAATGTAGGTAATTTGAATACCTTTTAAGAGAAGTATATTATTTTATGTAATAATTACTATAAGATACGAAAAAATCAAAAAAACTAAAAATTCAAAATCGTTTTTGGTTATAAAACAAAAGAAAATCAATAAAATCCCAAATCCATCAGGGTACTTTCCTTTTGCCGCAAGACGAAGCGAATAAGCTTTACCCGACGAAAATCGGTTGATTAGTTTCGGAGATATTAAGAGTTGAAATATACACACACACACACACACGCACACACACACATACATACATCCACGAAATCAAAAATCATCAAAATCAAATAATATACACATATACCACCATAAAACATCTTTTTGAAGACTTTTTTTCGAAAATGTTTTTCACCGTTACAAAGCTTCCTCTTTGAGGAAGCAAAAACATTACAATCAATTTGAAATAGCAGACGCAACGCTTCTCACTTACTTTTTACCCGATAGGTGGCTTGCGTATAGAAAATTTTTGCCCGAGAGTAATTTGTTGTATCCAATTATATAAGTCTGATGAATTTTCGATCTTTGTTATCCTTGAAATTGTTTAAGAATTTTAACGCTGTTTCCGTTATATTTGTGTTCTTCGTGTGTTTGCTGATTAAATCATAATTTATTTTTGGTTTATTTATTGCATTTATTTTCTCGCTACTGAAATGGATCCAGCTTTGAAGCTGAAATGCATAAATCCTTTTAATAAAATTAATCACTCTGTGCGTAAAAATTTGTCGAATTTTCCTTCAATATTTAGTAGTGCGTATCCCTCGTACCAGAAAACGCGAAAATTTGTTCCAACTGTCAACGTCAACTTTATAAACATAAGTTAGATTTACCTTCATGCGATGCCAAAAAAGCTAAAATTGAATGTACTGATGAATATCATAAAGCAGGCGTGGCAGTTCTCAACCAATTGAAAAAAAATTTTTAGAATCACCGGGTAAGGAAGATAAAATTCAGCTACTCACGCTTGCTCCTGATTTTTGGTCTCGCAGAGACTTAATCAGAGAGTTCGGTTGTACTGAGTGGGAAGCTCGAGAAGCGAAAAAGTTAGTAACTGAAAGTGGAATTTTTTCAAAACCTGAAAAGAAAAGGGGCAAAATATTTCCAGTTGAAAGTGTAGATTTAGTTAAACGTTTTTATGAGAGGAACGATATTAGTCGTGTAATGCCCGGATTAAAAGATTGTATATCTGTTAAGCAGGATAATGGTAAAAGAGAACATGTACAGAAAAGGTTACTACTTGGTAATTTACGTGAAATTTATTGTTTATTTAAAAAAGAGCATGAATTTGTTAATATTGGCTTCACTAAATTTACTCAATTGAGGCCGCCGCATTGTGTTCTAGCGGGAAGCAGTGGTACGCATAATGTGTGCGTATGTGTACACCACGAAAATATCAAGCTGATGTTAAATGCTATTAATTTACAGAGTTTAACTGAAGGTACTCGACTATTTCTTAAAAACTACCACGATTGCATCCAAGCAATCGTATGTAGTAATGCTAGTTCGAAATGTTACTTGGGAGACTGTTTAGATTGCCCCAATATGCCTGTATTACGGAAACATTTGCTTGAATGTTTTGAGAGAAATGATATTTTTCAAATACAGTATGAGTCATGGCTTCAGACAGATCGTTGCACAATAGTATCTACAACTGTAAATGTTTATGAATTCATGAACATACTGGGAGAAAAATTAATAAAATTTAAAACTCGTGACTTCTTTGCGAGAGAACAATATCTTTTCTTAAGCGATTTGAAAAAAAACCTTCAAAAAGGAGAATTCCTTTTTTGTTGTGATTTTGCAGAAAACTATGCATTTATAGTGCAAAATTCAACACAATCGTTCCACTGGAACAATAATCAAGCAACAGTTTTTACAACAGTGGTATATTATAACGAAAATCAAGATCTTAAACGTATAGGCATTGCTATAATTTCTGATAATCTAAATCACGATACTGTTGCTGTTTATGAATATCAAAAAATTATAATATCGTATTTAAAAAGTAATTTCATAGTCAAGAAAATTTATTACTTAACTGATGGAGCAGGTCAGCATTTTAAGAACAAGTCTACCTTCCAAAATCTTCTGTTTCATCAAAAAGATTTTGGAGTTCCTGCTGAATGGCATTTTCATGCAACAGCGCACGGTAAAGGTGCGTGCGATGGTATAGGCGCAAATTTGAAAAGAGGGGCGGAAAGAGCAAGTCTTCAACTCTCTTCGAGTAATCATATTTTAACACCAGAAGACCTTTACAACTGGGCTTTACGTAATTGCAAAGAAACTAAAGTTTTTTACAGCACTAAAGAGACCTATGAAAAAGCCGTTTTGAAACTAAAATCAAGGTTAAGTAAAATTAAATCTATACCGGGAACTTTACAGTACCATGCCGTTATTCCAATGAATAAAACAACATTAATACTAAAAAAAACGTCAATGAGTTCAGAATATCAAATCTTCCCTAAAAAACCCGTAAAACAAAACAAAATAAAATTATCTACTTTTAGAAAAAAGAATTATTAATATAAATACTAGTTTATTGTTGCTATTATTAAGGAAATCAAAATTTTAAGTGGCTGTTAGAGAGCGAAATGCATCTAGTCCACGCGGTGTACAGCGCGCCGAAAACCGCGCGCGAAGGAGACGCTGCGTCTGCTCTTTCGCGTTCTGTTTCTCTAAGTAGACATTCGTGCAAATTCTCGAAAAAATCCTTTCCGACGTAAAAAATGCTCAGCTTTCGATCTAGGGGGTAAAAAAAAATATTAAAAATATACTTTTCGAGATATAGTATGTTTTATACTTGTTGGGGGGGAAAATGGAAAATTTCGGAAAAACCACCTATGCCATTGGAAAGCTGAGGAAAAAATACGTCGGAAACGCTTATCACATAATTTTTTGAAATGCATATTGATATCGTAAACACGACTTGAAAATAGCATGATTTGACGCTAGCGCGCCGCGCTGGGAGAGTTGAGGCGAAACGCCTCATATATATGACGAACAGGAACAGCTACAAGGAACACCTAGATCTGTTCCTGTTCCTCATATATACAGATATACATATCCATGTTATTCTTATATCTGTTCCGGTGCTTTTGCTTTTTCTTTTTGCCTGTAGCGCCCTTTAAGTACAAGAATAACATGGGCTAGTATATCTATATATACGAGGAACAGCGAGATACAAGAGTCTTGTTCCTTGCTGTTCTTCGTATATATAGATATATAACCCATGTTATTTTTGTACTTTATATCTGTTCCTCAGAGCTGTGTGAAGGCCCTATAGGAATTGTAACCATAGAGTTATAAATATTATAGATTTCGGACAACAACTATTTTTCTGACGGCATACGGCATACGATATACGGCATGCAATGTGGATTCACTTTTACAATAAAGGAGTGAGCTATTAGCCTGTAAGAGGCTGTCGTTGATAAGCCAGGTTGTTACGGTGCCAACTTAACTGCTATATAAGTTTTAAAATCAAATTTTTATTTTTGTCAAAAATACCGTCCATAAATTATATTATATTATTTATTTTTTATCTTTGTATTAATGATTAAAATATTATTTTTGGATCTTTTAAAGTATATACAGACAGATATTTAGAGTGAGAATTTTAAATATATTAAGAACAGTGAAATGAAAAAAAAATTAGTAGAAATAATATATGATTATATAATTATCTATACAAGGGGAAAAATTTAATTTGAACAAAAAACAAATGAAAAGCTTTATCAGTGTTTTGTGTATATTCTTAAAACAGAAATAGATAATGCTTTAAAACTAATTGGGACATATTCTACAAGTGTTTTTTTAGTAAAATATGTAATAAAAAAAAATTGATTTTTCGTAATTCTAAAGGTGTCCGACCCCCTTAATAAATCATAACTTTCAATACCATCTATTTTGACTGCTTGATATCTGTTTCTAAGATAACTTGTAAGTAAAACCAGAGCCTGACCTCTAATTCCAATACAATGTAGTTTATCGATTAAGATTTTATGATCCACTGTATCAAAAGCCTTTGCTAAATCCAGAAAAGTTACAATCGTTGGTTTACTCTTATCCAAATTATTATACAATATATTCGTTATATGATTCAAAGCATTCTTTGTACCTATTCCCTTCATGAAACCAAACTGGTGTTCTGATATCACATTATTTTTTTTAACAAAATCAAAAATTCTGTTATAAACTATCCTCTCAAGTATTTTCGCAACATTTGATATTAGTGAAATAGGCCTATAATTAGAAACGTTATGTTTTTCACCCGATTTATATATCGGCACTACTTCCGCCTTTTTTAGTACATCTGGCCATATGCCCTCTTGGAAAAAGTTGATAGAAGTCGATAAGATTTCGTATCGACTTGAATGGGGAATCTTAATTCCATTTTCTGCATTGGAAATTGATGAAATGCGATAAAATCGATATAAGTCAATATAAGTCGATAAAACTATACGAAAAATCACAATTGAAATGGATGGATTTTCAAGATGATCTTTTTATTGCTTTCAACTGTAATTTTATTTATTGTTTTCAATAGTAATTTTTCTTATAGATTTTTATCGACTTATATTGACTGGTATCGATTTTATCGCATTTCATCAATTTTTAATGCCGAAAATAGAATTAAGATTTACCATTCAAGTCGATAAGAGATTTTATCGACTTCAATGGTGGGTCTTATCGATTTTTAGTGATTTCTATCAACTTTTCCCGGCAGGGTGGCTTTCTCAATACATGAATTAAAGATATGGGCCAGAGGTTCAGCAATAAGGTTACCGATTACTTTCAACGTTTTTGCATTGATTCTGTCAACACCTCCATTTTTTAATTTTAATATGTTTATTATACTTAGTACTTCGCCAGCACTTGTTGGCGTAAGAAAAATAGAATTTGCATTCATATAGGGCAGTCTAAGTTCTGCATTTGGAGGTTTAACGATATTTTCACTTAATTTTCTACCTATTTCACAAAAATACCTATTCATATAATTTGCTATTTCAGCTTTGTCTGTAATTTTGTTATTATCAATTTTCATATAACTTATGACACTATTTTCATTTTTATTCTTTCCTATTTTAGTATTTATAATTTTCCATAATTGCTTTTGGTTGTTTGCACTATTTTTAACTAAATTCATTTCATATTTGATTTTGGCATCTGTAATTACTTTATTTAGAATTTTTGCATTAGTTGTATACTGTAATTTGAGTTGATTATTATTTAGATCCATTTGCCATAAGTTATATAAAAATTCTTTGGTTTCACATGATTTTATAATAGCATCTGTAATCCAATTTTTCCTTCCTTTTTGTTTATTTTCCCTCTTTTTTATTTTTGCTAATTCAATGCAATGTTTAATTACCCTCAATATTTTATCAGTAGCTATATTAGGATCACGTATTGTAATAGTGTCATTCCAATCTATTGTCTTAGCTGTGTTTCTTAATTTTTTGTAATCTAGTATGATAGTGGGTGCCTTACTTTGTGTTTTAATTTTATTTATAGCAATAAAAATGGGGTAATGATCTGCTAAAGAGTGTTTTAATTTATATGTTACTGTACTAAGGCTATTAGTTATAATGAAAATATTATCAATACAGGATCCTTTACAGTTTCCTACCGATGGCCTTGTAATGCCCACGAAACCAGGAAAAAAACCTTTGTCTAAGAAGTTGCAGAGAAATTCTTGACTAGTATTTACAGACTGTAATAAATCAAAATTAAAGTCTCCTATAACTAAGTGATTTTTAATATTTCTCTTTTTATTCAAAAATTTGTTTAAATCTAATATGAATTCAGTCTTAGGTATGTCATGGGATCTGTACAAGACAGAAAGTTCTATACTACTATTATCATTTAATCTAATATGTGTATTTATTATTTTAATCTTTCCATATTTAACAGTTTTAGTTTTATGTACAATATTCTTATGTACAAAAACAATGACACCGTCATTTTGGTTTAATTTACTTTCATTATAATAACTATTGTATTCCTCTAAAACGTGTATTTTAAAATTTTCCTGTATAAAAGTTTCAGTGCATATAACAATGACTGGTTTCCTAGTTAAACTATTTAATAAAATTTTTAATTTGTCAATATTTGCGGATATACTTCTTATATTTATATGCATAATGAGATCATTTTTATTGTTAATGTATTTGTTTAAGCGTTTATATTACCACAAGTTTTTTCTCCTCGAACTGTGTCTTTTTGTATTTTTTCTAGAAATTCGATATCCATATTTAAGTAACTATTAAAAATTTATTTAGTCTTTCCTGTTCTTATTCTTAATTGTTGTTGTTTGGTTGTAGCTGTTGCTGTTGTGGTTGCTGTTGTTAAGGCTATAGAGGTTGTTGTAGTTGAAGCTGTAGTGGTTGCTGTTGTTGGGGCTGATATGGTTGCACTGACATGTAGTTGCTGTTGTTGCTATGACTTGTTTTCGTTCTCATTTTGTATAATTTTGAATTTCCCTCGCAAAGGCGTTTTATCCCACGATGGTAAAACAGGTTTAATTGGGTAATCAACAGAGTCAATATACCTCTTTATTTTGTTTTTAAAGATCTCGCAAGATGTCGCATCCGATGCCTTGTGCTTAATATCATAATTTGTACTGAATTTTCGATTGTGAAAAACACAGTTATTACACTGTAGAATTTCACTTTTGCACTCATTACTCTTATGATTTCTAGAGCATTTTAGACATACAATTTCATTTCTACAGTTTTTGTTATGACCAAATCTACAGCATGAATTACAAGGTCTAACATTTATTAGATCATAGACTTTGCAGTTTTGATAACCTACAAAAATCTTGTTCTTACTTTCCCGGATATGTTTGTAAAGTTCAGGTGACACTTCCATTAAAACAGTACTGAGATTGTTTGTATCGTTCTCATACATATGTAACACTTTACCTTTAGTTGCAAATTTGTCAAAATTTCTAGAGTTTATATCAATTTTTATGGTAGTTGTATCCATGTTGGAATAATTATCAATGCCTACTATTTTGATTTTTGGATTATTTAGTTCTTCTGTTTTTGTGTCAGAGACTGATTCAAGCTGCTCTTTTAATAAGTTTTCAGTCACTCTGACACTTTCTATATCCATGCAACTAATAATAATATCTTTATTTTCTTTGACTTGTATCTGTTTTGCCTGTATCTTTGTTTCATTTGTTATACACTTTGTAATACACTGTTTGATATTCACATCACTTTTTTTATCAATTTTTTTAACAATAATCTTTGGCACACGTTTCGGTTGCGGTTTGATATTGTTGACTACCTCTGAGAATGACTTTTTAGGAATGTTTTCCTTGTTTTTTATAAGCAGCTCTTTCAATTCTTTTTGCAAAGTATTTTCAGTTTTTAGTAATTCAACATCGGCATCATTATAAACAATTGATGACTTAATCAAATCCTGTGTCTTGTTTGCTACTTCTGCCATTATGTCCTTCCTGATTTCTTCTTTGCTTTTCATTTTTATTTCTGCTATTAATGTTTTGACCAATTCGCTTAGCTCGTTTTCGTCGTTTGAGTTTATGTTTTGCAGCCTTTTGTGATCTGGGCAGATTTTTAACCTTTCACCTACATGCTTAGTATTTTTTAAGCGATTAAAACAGCTTTGATGATAAGTGGATTCGCAAATAATACAGACTACCGTTGTACATTTTGTTTTAGTACAACACTTTAAATTTGAATCACTAGGCTTGTCGGGAGGTTCTTTCTCCTCGGCAGCCATCTTACTTCTGATCAATTGTGTACAATTATTTTTGGTATTTAATGTACAAACAATACAATAACGTGCGCTTGCAAATTATTGTAGGAAGATTTGATTTGGAGACATAAAGGAAAAACGTATCTTTTACCATTGATTGATCAAACTGTCAATGGAATAATCGAAATAATTTTTCTTCTTCGCTGGGTTTGAATATAGGTCGGAATTAGTCCCCTTTTCTGAAAGATCTTGAAATTTCCTATCTATCCATATTTTTTTTTATTTGATCGGATATTATTAAGTCGGTTAAAAAAAATAAAAAAAATATGGAAAAATCGGAAATAATTTTTTTCATCGCTTATACAGAAATTGTACTTTAACATCCTAGAGCTACCGCTACAAAATTAAAGAAAAAAAAACGCGCTTGAGTTAGAGGATATTTGAAACCTTCGCCAAGTTATATGGTTTTTGAAACCACTCTATGAGTTGATGGATTTTCGAAGTCTTCGCTGAGTTGGCGGAGTTTTGAAGCAAACGCCAAGTAACAGGTTTTTGAAGAAAACGCCGAAGAAATTTCGAGAAAATGCAATTAATTTATAAATTCAATAAATAGTATGTGGTAATACCTTAAACTTTTTGATTTGCAATTTAATAATTACTACATAACTATTTTAAATATAATTTTCTTGATTATTTTGAATACTTGTATTTATGAAAAATCAGATATTTGTTTATTTATTTATTTATTAGACGGGCTAAAACCCTTTGTGCAAAAGGTAAAAGATAAATACAGGAGGTTGGATTACAAACTTGGTTATCATAAAGTAATAAATATATAATATTTTAATATTTAATAGAGAGAGATCGGACGGCACTTTTAAAAAGCGAAATATTAAGAATCGCTGTAATGTGATAAGGGAGGGTGTTCCATGAGCGTTTTAAATGATTAATAGTCCCTTCTTAAAAAAGTGATGGGTGGCCATATTGAAGCATCTAAAGGCTTGATTTTGATTGGTCGATAAGAAGAAGGTGGGAGAAATTTACTGTTTGGAATTTAATGTTTGAATTTTTTAATGGAATTTTTACATTTAGAATTGTATAAAAATAATTAAGTTCTGATTTTGAAAAAATACTTAAATAAGTTAAAAGTAAAACGTAATGAAGGTAGCGTACGTAACCTCAAAAACAGAAAAGTACGAGCGAAGCGCGTTTGAATATCGCTTGTAGAGTAAAAACCGGTATTCGAGCTACAGGTTTGTTCACATAATGGTCTGAAATGACGTAAGTTGTACGCGAGTTCACGTTCTGTAAACAAGTCACCAATTGAAACATAATTTACTAAATCATTTAAAACTTTAAATGTAAAAACACAATCATGATAATAATGCAATGAACTGATAGTTTGAATTTTGACGGATAAGGCTATTTCAGTGTAATCATGATTGAATCTATGCAGAGGCTTATTAATTTTGTAAGAGATATAACGAAGAAATTTATGCTGAATTGATTCTAATTTATCTGCTAAAACTGAAACATGTGGTGACCAGATGGGAGAACAGTATATTAAATTAGGTAAAACTAACATATTGTAAATATGAATAATTGCTTGTGTATCTTTAAAATTAAATGTTGTGCGCTTAATAAAACCAACGAGGCTTAGCGACTTCGAGACAATCGTATCGATATGGTAAGAGAACGATAGTGTCGTATCTAAATAAACTCCAAGATCCTTAATAACATTCACTCTATCCAGTTTTACATTATTTATGAACTAATCAGGTAGTAATGAGTTTTGACATTTGTAAAAAGAGATAGTGTGACATTTTTTTATATTAAGGTCAAGCTCGTTTTCGATAGACCAGACATACAGCGCGTCAATGTCGCATTGGAAATTTATAATATCATTTGGTGAATTAATCGTACAAAAAACTTTGACATCGTCAGCATACAACAAAATATTAACATTCTTAATTCTAGTGACTAAATCATTTATAAATACACAAAACAATAAAGGACCTAAGTGTGATTCCTGCGGGATACCGGATGTAATAGGAATGGAACTCTATACACTATTTCCAATTTTTACAGCTCGTGACCTACACGATAAATATGACACAATAACATTAAAAATATTTCCTCGCACACCAACATTCGAAAGTTTAAATAACAGATGATAATGACTCACCTTATCAAAAGCCTTTGAGAAATCTGTATAAATTGCGTCAACGCGGGATGAGTTACATAAAGCTTCAGATACAAAATCATTAAAAATCACTAAGTTAGCTATATGCAGAAGAACGAAATTTTATATTAAAATATACATTTAAAAAAATTATTTGATGTAATTTATCAATTCTCTTTGAGAAAGCATTCTGCTAAAGGAGTTAGAAGCGGTTTTTATTTCTAAGGTAAGGGCCCAAAACTCGATTTTCTATTCCTATTTGACGTGCGTAAGGGATATGTTTCTCGTATTTTTGCGCATACGTTTAGAACAATAGTACATGATACCCGTGCGCTGCATAGGTGTAGCCGCACTCGCTTTTTTGTCGCCCGAGCTTCTCTAGACTATGTTCGTGCGGGAATCACTTACTTTGCGTACTTGTATCGTAATTTATTATTCAATCGCGTGGGGCCCCTTGGAAGTTGGGGCCCGGGGCTATAGCCCCTGCTAGACCCCCTTTAATCCGCCCCTCGTAGCAATACCTAGAAATGTTTCACGTAAGCTTCCCGTAAGTTTAACGGAATCAACAAAGAAGATTCGAACTATAAGACTCGATAACATTCCATGAAAGCTTTTGAAACGTTCCCGGAACCTTACAAGAAACATTCTCAGAATCGATACTGGAATCTTTCATGAAAGATAACTAGAAAGGTTACAGTAAGCTTACTGAAAGATTAAACTGGAACATTGATTGCAAATCTTCCAAAAGCCTTTTGAAAGAGATTACTGAATACTTTCAGGGAAGATTCTACTAAACATAAATAAAATCTTTCATGAAAGATTGCAGTTAGCATGATTACTGAAAAATAATGGAAAAGCCTAATGGAAGGTTCCGGTGAAACTCCCTAGTCGCGTTACCTTGCAATGTTCCATGAAAGCTTCCCGTAAGTTTTGGGGAACCAGCCAAAAAAATTCTAACTGTGCGATTCAGTAACATTCCATGAAAGCTTTTGGAAGGTTTCCGGAACCTTCCATGAAGCATTCCAATAATCGATACTTGAATTTTTCATGGAAGATAACTAGAAAGGTAACAGTAAGCTTACTGAAAGATAAACAGGAACATTAATTGCAAATCTTCCGAAAAATTTTTGAGAAAGATTTATGATTACTGGAATCTTTCATGTAAGTTAATCAAAAAGGTTACAGTAAGCTTACTGAAAGATTAAACTGGAACATTGATTCCAAATTTTCCGAAAATCTTTTGACAAAGATTTATGAATACTTTCACGGAAGATTCCACTAAACATAAATGGAACCTTTCATAAAAGATTGCAGTAAGCATGCATTAGAGATTACCGAAAAATAATGCGAAAAGCTTAATGGAAGGTGTCGGCAAAACTTGCCAGTAGCGTTACCGTGTAATGTTTCACGAAAGCTTCCCGTAAGATTTGTAAAAACAACCAAAAAGATTCTGACTATTCACCAGAGTAACATTACACGAAAGTTTCTGAAAAGCTGCCAGAATCTTTCATGAAACATTCTAATAATTAATAATGGAATCTTTCATGAAAGATAACTAGAAAGGTTACAGTAAGCATTCTAAAAGATTGAACTGGAACATTGATTACAAATCTTCCAAAAACCTTGTGAAAAAGATTTATAAATACTTTCAGGGAAGATTCCATTATACCTAAATGAAATCTGTCATGAAAGATTGCAGTAAGCATGAATAAAAGATTACCGAAAAATAATGCGAAAAGCTTAATGGAAGGTACCGTCGAAACTTTCCAGTAGCGTTACCTTGCAATGTTCCACGGCAGTTTCCCGTAAGTTTTGGGGAACCAACCAAAAAAACCGCTGCAAATTCATTGGCCCGTAGCTTCCTCAAACTCAATTTGCTGATTTCTTGAATTAATTTTTAATAACAGTTTATGACATAATTATAATTAAATTCGTTTATGAAGGTCAAAACGTATTAATTTAAAAATATTTTTCTTTATTTATTTATTTATTTAGATCAACGAGCAAGAATTCCCTAGATTAAACATAATATATACATATATAACATCATTAGGGAATTATAAGCTTTTTAAAAAAAAAACACGTTTTTGTTTTTGTAAATAACTAACATTTTTCTCATTTTTCAATTTTCAGGTTTTTGTTAATAACAAAATAACCGTGATAGCTAGAAAATTTTTTCTTTTTGGAAAATATAGGTATTTTAATTCTCTTTCGAATGCTATCCATCCCTTTCGAATACATAGAGCTGTCTTCGAGAAATTACGATTTAAAAAAAAAGAACGAAAAAGTTTCAACCTCAAATATCTCTTAAATTTATTGACCAATCATTTCACCCAAAGAACTCGGCTAAGAACTATCAAGAATCTACCTCTACAATGAATTTTGAAACGAATAAGACAATTTTACTTCCGTAATCGTTTGACATATAAAACTCATTTTTTTTCATTTGTCAATTTTTACGTTTCTGTTAATAACAAAATAACGGTGATAGCTAGAAAAATAATTTTTTTAGAAGATATAGGTTTTTTTATTCTCTTTCGAATGCTACCCATCCGGTTCAGATACATAAAGCCGTTCTCGAGAAATTACGATTTGAAAAAAAGGTTAAAAAAATTTGAAACTCAAATATCTCTGAAATTTATGGACCAATCATTTTGCCCAAAGAACTCGACCGAGAACTATACAAAATCTACCTCTACAAGAAATTTGGAAGTGATTAAGTCAATTTTATTGCCGTAATCGTTGGACATATAAAACTCATTTTATTCATTTTTCAATTTTTTTCTCAAAAACTAACCAACAGAATGAATTCAAATTTTTACAGATTATGGCTATATATATGTAATGCATTACCATGATTTTTCTCTAAAAATTGACCATTTAGTTTGGGAGTTATGAGCTTTTTAAAATAAAACACGTTTTTTTTAATAACAAAAGAACCGAGATAGCTAGAAAAATAATTTTTTTTGAAAATATAGGTTTTTTTATTCTCTTTCGAATGCTACCTATCCTATTAAAATATTTCGATCCTATCATTAAAAAAAAGAATAAATAAATTTTTAGAAAATCGAAAATTCGAAATAAAACAAAAACGCATCGGCCCAATCAAAAAACGGATTTTTGACCAACAATCACACAAAAAAACGAAAAAAATGAGATCTGTGCGGTTAAAATCAACCGAGTAGAAGCTGAGATCCAGGCGTACACACATACAGACACACACACACTGTTCGGAATTGTAGTACCCGAAGTGACCGCTAGATGGCAAGCGCCAAGCGCGCAACCTTCAATGAAAAACATCACCCCGCGTGCTTAAGTAGGGGCCTGCGCCACGCACTGGGCTCTCTCGCCAAACATTATTTGCCTTACTTATATTTACCCCTTGCTTTACTTATTGCCCAATTGCTATTTTTTAGCCTTGCTGATAATACGTGAGGCTCTCGTATTATTAGTTTGCCTATTTCACATACCTTGCGTATTGCTTGCCTATTTCACTCGAACGCGCTTAGCGTTCTTATTCCTTTTGCTTCCAATTTTACTTTCGAGTGGGTTGGAGCAAAGACTTTCAGAATCAATACAATTTATTATTTTCTCTCGGCGATAAACCCTAACAATATAAACTCCGTATACGTTCATTCGTATACATTTTTGGTCCTTCGAGCCGGATAGGGTTGTCAATCGAGAGAAATTCTTACAAAGCAATAGAACTCTCGAGTGTTACATTAATTGTCAGAGATTTAAGACCTTTGGCAAGTTAGTTCGTTGGAGATTTACGACCTCCTAACGAAATCTATCGTGTGACTGATCTCTTTGCCCCTGCCACTCTGCACAGCGGGCGGAGATACCACACAAACTCTCATAACACTCAGGGAGCTGCTTACTTCTCTCAATCAAAATGCCAACACTTTCACTTACGCAAACCATCGAGCGTCAGTTCGAATTATTTAATCGAATCTGCAATTCAAATACCAATATCAAGAAAGTGGACAAGGACAATATCACTCGTGAGCTTCTCGAAGCTAAGCTACAGATATTAGAGAAGAACTGGAAAGAATTCCATGAAAATCATACTATTGTCCTATCCCAGAAATTTGAAAGCACGAGCAAGAGTGACTATTTTGTTACTGACTGCTATGGGGCGACTAAAGATAGTTACATAAATGCAGTGGTCGATATAGCCCATTGGCTTAAACAATTCCCTCAACAAGCTAATGTGCCTGTTGCGCAGCAACCAGTCCCCACAAGAAAGTTACCTAACATTGAAGTTCCTACCTTTTCCGGTAAATTCACCGACTGGCTAGATTTTAAAGATCTATTCAAAGCTACCATCATCAAAGATGAACGACTATCTAATTCAGAGAAATTACAACAATTGAAAACGCACGTTCAAGGAGTAACAGCTGATATGCTCAAAACAATTCAAATTACAGATCTCAACTTCCCTATTGCCTGGAAAAAGTTAGAAGATCACTATACAAACAAACGTCGACTTGTTGCCCTTTATACCAAGACACTACTCGATTGGCCTGCCGTAAGTTCCGATTCTCCATCTCAATTAGAATCCCTTCTTAATTCAACAACAAATACAATCTCCGCTTTAGAGCAACTCGAAAGGCCAACCAATCAATGGGATGATCTTCTCGTGCCTATCATTTCTCATAAGCTTGATTTCAAAACCTTATGCGAGTGGGAAAAACAAGTCAGTAAAAGTGCCGATTCCCCTACTTTTGTCCAACTTAGTCGGTTCATCACCGAACGTATTGATTTTTTAAAAACCACCTCCGTGCCTAAGTTAAGTAAATCTAAAACTCCAGAAAACAGATCAATTAGCTCTCATCCTACGTTTACCGACAAGTGTGCCTTTTGTGCAGACGCACATTTCATTACTCGTTGCGACGCCTTCAAAGCCAAAACCGCCAGTGAACGAAAAATCTTCGTGAAAAAAAGGAAGTTATGTTTCAATTGTCTCGGGTTTCACCCGATCAGTAATTGCCGGTCTGACAGAAGATGTATCATATGTAGCAAACAACACCATATGCTTCTTCACGAAGATACAAATAAAAGTTCTCACGTGTCTGCCAGTGAACCCATACATAATCACGTCGCTTTCACTGGTCCCTCTTTTACTACCAACACTAAGCTGCAACTAAGTTTAGTAGCTCAAAGCTCTGGTGTAGAACCTGCTCTTCTGGATACCGCGTTGGTGAAACTACGTGGTGCTGATGGCAGAATTCATACTGCGAGCTATGATAGTTCCTGGATCCCAAAGTTCTTTTGTATCCGAGGTGTTATTAAAGAAGCTCGAACAACCATACTCTGCCACGACAGTGCCGTTGAGTGGTATTGGAGGCTATTCTCACATTCCTGCTAAGGGCCGAACCACTTTGCAACTTACATCGGCTTTCAACCCTAAAGCACATTTGCAGTTAAACGCACTAGTACTTCCTTTTATTACAAAATACACGCAAAGATGCCATAAACTAAAGAATGACTGGACCCATTTGAAGGGATTAGAATTAGCGGACGATTTCAGAGAAACACCTGCTGAAATTGATATTTTACTTGGTGCTGACATCTTCCCAGAGATCTTGCTCGACGGACTGGTCAAAGGACCTTTCGGAACTCCAATGGCCCAACGCACAATCTTCGGATGGATTACTAGCGGACCTATTGCCAAACTTTACACCTCAACGTCTCCAATTGCAACAGGTCAATCTTAGTTTTCAGATCGGTTTAAATGTCTGCTAAACTAATTTTGTTCGCCCATTGTATGGACGAAAGCGGGCGGTATGTTCGGAATTGTAGTACCCGAAGTGACCGCTATATGGCAAGCGCCAAGCGCGCAACCTTCAATGAAAAACATCACCCCGCGTACTTAAGTAGGGGCCTGCGCCACGCACTGCGCTCTCTAGCCAAACATTATTTGCCTTACCTATATTTACCCCTTGCTTTAATTATTGCCCAATTGCTATTTTTTAGCCTTGCTGATAATACGTGAGGCTCTCGTATTATTAGTTTGCCTATTTCACTTACCTTGCGTATTGCTTGCCTATTTTACTCGAACGCGCCTAGCGTTCTTATTCCTTTTGCTTCCAATTTTACTTTCGAGTGGGTTGGAGCAAAGACTTTCAGAGTCAATACAATTTATTATTTTCTCTCGGCGATAAACCCTAACAATATAAACTCCGTATACGTTCATTCGTATACACACACACACACATATATACACACGCACATGTACACACACACACACACACACACAGACACACACACACACAGCCACATACACATACATCCATACAGATATTTTTCAAAAACCATGTATATTGATTCCTAACAGCTCGAAAAACAATTATAACATGTTTTTACAACAACTCAACAAATTACTATCGCAAAGCATCCTCTAGGAAGAAGCAAAATTCCAACTATGCGGTTCCGTAACATTCCATAAAAGTTTTTGAAAGGTTTTCGGAACCTTCCATGAAATATTCTAATGATCGATACTGGAATCTTTCATGAAAGATAACTAGAAATGTCACAGTAAGCTTACTGAAAGATTGATCTGGAACATTGATTGCAAATCTTCCAAAAAAATTTTGGGCTAGATTGATGAAAACTTCCAGAGAAGATTGCACTAAACATAAATGGAACCTTTCATGAAAGATTGCAGTAAGCATGGATAAAAGATTACCGAAAAATAATGCGATAAGCTTAATGAAAGGTTCCGGCGAAACTTTCTAGTCGCGTTACCTTGTAATGTTCCACGAAAGCTTCCCATAAGTTTTGAGGAACCAACTGAAAAAATTTCAACTATGCGATTCCGTAATATTTCATAAAAGCTTTTGAAAGGTTTTCGGAACTTTCAATGGAATATTCTAATGATCGATACTGACATTTTTCATGAAAGATAACTAGAAATGTTACAGTAAGCTTACTGAAAGATTGAACTGGAACATTAATTGCAAATATTCCAAAAAACTTTTGAAAAAGATTGATAAATACTTTCAGGGAAGATTTCACTAAAGATAAATGGAACCTTTCATGAGTTATTCAAGTAAGCATGAATGCAAGATTACCGAAAAATAATGCGATAAGCTTAATGGAAAGTTCCAGCGAAATTTCCCAGTATTGTTACCTTGCAATATTTCAAAAAAGCTTTCCGTAAGTTTCGTTCAAGTCAACAAAAAAGATTCCAACTATGAGACACGGTCAAATTCCATGAAAGCTTTTGAAAGGTTCCGGTAATCTTACATGAAACATTCGCAGAATCCGTACTGAAATCTTTTATGGAAGATAACTAGAAATGTTATAGTAAGCTTACTGAAAGATTAAACTGGAACATTGATTGCAAATCTTCCAAAAAACTTTTGAAAAAGATTGATGAATGCTTTCAGGGAAGATTCCACTAAAGATAAATGGAATCTTTCATGAAAGATTCCAGTAAGCATAAATGAAAGATTACCGAAAAATAATGCGAAAAACTTAATGAACATTCCGGCGAAATTTTCCAGTAGTCTTACCTGGCAATGTTTCACGAAAGCTTCCCATAAGATTCGCGCAATCAACCAATAAGATTCCAACTATGCAACGCAGTAACAGTCCAAGAAAACTTTTAAAAGTTTTCTGGAATCTTACATGAAACAGTCTAAGAATCGATACTGGAATCTTTCATGAAAGGTAATCAGACAGGTGACTGTGAGGTTACTGAAAGATTGAACTGTAACATTTATTGTAAATCTTTCGAAAAACTTTTCAAAAATATTTATGAGTACTTTCAGGGAAGATTCCACTAATCATAAAACGGTAAGCATGAACAGAAGATTACTGAAAAACCATGCGTGAAGCTTAAATGAAGGTTTCGGTGAAACCTCTCAATAGCAATACCTGGAAATTGTTTGCGTAAGCTTTCCGTAAAGATTCACGGACTCAACCAAAAATATTCCAACAATGCGATTCAGTAACATTCCATGAATGCTTTTGAAAGGTTTCCGGAACCTTCCATGAAACATTCTAATAATCGATACTGGAATCTTTCATGAAAGATAACTAGAAAAGTTACAGTAAGCTTACTGAAAGATTGAACTGGAATATTGATTGTGAATCTTCCGAAAAACTTTTGAAAAGGTTTATAAAAACTGGAATCTGTCATGAGTAGTAACCAGAAGCGTTATAGTAAGCTTAGTGAAAGATCGAACTATAACATTGATTGTAAATCTTCCGAAAAACTTTTAAAAAAGATTTATGAATACTCTCAGGGAAGATTCTACTCAACATAAATAGAACCTTTTATAAAAGATTGCAGTGAGAATAAGTCAAAGATTACTCGAAACGTAACATTTTCTGGTAAGGTTCCGCGAAAGCTTGCCGTAAGTTTAATGGAATAAAAAAAAAATTCCACCTATGCGACTGAGCAACATTTCATGAAAGCTTTAGAAAGGCTTCGGGAACCTTAAATAAAATATTCCAAAAATTAATGCTTTAAGGAGATGTTGGATACCGACATCATCTTCCAACGAGTATACTTTATTAAAATTATAATAGAATGGCTATTAAATAAATCTATGTGTAGTATTTAAATATAAGGAAGGCGTAAAAATTGTGGTTTTCCAAAAAACTGTTTAGAAACTTTTTAATTAAAAAATAATTTTAATGTTGAAAGGAGGAATCTCCATTTTTGTCATTTTGATCCAATTTTTCAACGATTGTCTCTCATAATAGCACTCTCATAAGAATCGCTAAAAGAATTCTGAGTATTGTATTTACATAAAAGGACGTGTTTTTCCAAATGAATGTTTAAAGGTAATAATTACACAGCCCCACAAAAAAAAAGAAAAGGTTCTGTACTTTAGATCGGACTATTATATCTCGGTGTATTTTGGCCCCCTAAGTATGATTCCAAGGTCAGAATTCATCAATCACGTCTGAATTTGGAGATATCATTAGGTATAAGATTTTTGAGATATCTTAAAAAAACAAAGTAAAAACAATTTTTTTGTTAATCTTTTCTACAAAACAATGTAGCATTGTTTGCGCCCTTCAAGACCAACTTTACACCATCCCTCTACAATTTTTTTCTCGGAGATCTGAATGTGTAAATTTCGAGATAAAAATAAAGAATTTGATTTTAAGAGATATGTGCGAGTTTACAAAATTCAGGTATTGAGATCTCGGAGAAAAAAATTGTAGAGGGATGGTGTAAAGTTGGTCTTGAAGGGCGCAAACAACGCTACATTGTTTTGTAGAAAAGATTAACAAAAAAATTGTTTTTACTTTGATTTTTAAGATATCTCAAAAATCTTATACCTAATGATATCTCAAGATTCAGACGTAACGAATTCTGACCTTGAAATCATACTTAGGGGGCCAAAATACACCGAGATATGATAGTCCGATCTAAAGTACAGAATTTTTTCTTTTTTTTGTGGGGCTGTGTTATTTTCTTTGTTTAGAAATAGTACAGTTTGATACTAAGGCGTGCACCTTTTCGCTTGTGTATATTTTTTAACACGACGTGTACAAAGCTTGATTTAGCGCATGCTTTTTCATTCAAGCGTGCGCGAAATCGAGCTTTGCGTGTGGACGTTTGCGCCTGAGCGAAGCGAGGGTGAAAAGGTCACACGAGGTTGAAAGCACCTTCTCGCTCGTGTATCGAACCGTATTTTTTTATACGACATATACAAAGCTTGATTTAGCACATGCTTTTTTATTTGAGCGTGTGCGAAATCGAGCTTTGCGCATGGAGTGTTAAAATATATTCAGTATAAGAATTTTATTTCTCCCTATTGACACTATATTGCTTTCTCAAAGAGAAAGCGTTGTAACGGTGAAAATTTTCAAAACAGAGATTTTGATCCTGAGTCAGAATAATAGGTTTTTAAAAAATGTATGTATGTATGTATGAATTTATGAAACCAAATTTTGTCCCCGGCATAACTCTTGAACGGATAGACGTAATGAGCTGAACTTTTGCATGCATCTTACTTATGCTTTAACTTAGAACTGATTAAATTTTGGAGTCAAATGGATGACTATAAGGTCTTATTTTGATAAAATAACTATTTTGCGAACATTTTTTGTTTCAGAAATAATTTTTTCTTAATTCGTTCTTAAGATATAGAAAATGGATACCGATATTCTTAAAGTACATTCAATTTCCTTCTAAATTAATTATTTAAAAACTAGTCACAAGTTTTTTTTACTTAAAAATGCGGATTTGAAAAAGTAACAACTTTTTCGAAAAATATAATAATTATATGAATTGTAAATAACTTTTTCGCCATTTCATCTTAAAGATGCATATAATATAAACACATATTCTTGCAATATGTTTAATCCCCTCTCTTTTCATCTCTTTTGAGACTATTTTGAAGTTATTTTTGAGTTGAAAATATAGATTTGAAGATTTCATCAACTTAGAACAAAATTATGCTTTTTTGATGAATTGAAAAATTTCTTTAGCCATTTATATTAAACATATGTAGAATATAAGCAAATATAAATAAAGTAAATTTGATAATATTTTAATATATTTATAATTGATTTTATAATGTTTCAATTGAAACTTGATTTTATAATACCGTTTTAACTTTGAGGCCATGTTCAACACAAACGTAGATCCCTAGCTTATCGGCACCAAAATTTTATTTTTTTTTATGACATCTAAACACAAACTTTAGGAAAAAGCGTTGGATTTCCGTGAAAGAGCGCTTTTCTCTAAAATTTTGGTTTAAATACGATAAAAAAAATAAAACTTAGGTGCCGGTAAGGCAGGTATCGTTTCGGTATTTTACATGGCAATTTTAAAGCCATTAATATTTTAGATGAATAATCAAAATAATAACATGTACGTTATGTATGTATGTATCATATTATTTAATAACAATTGATTAATCGTAGAAAGTGCACTTTATTTAGATGAAAATGTTCCAGCTCCTTCAAGCGAGCGATAGCGTAATGGATACATGTGTGCGTAGTAATCCAAGGGTTGTAGGTTTGATTCCCGGTTAGGTCAAAAAATTTTATGTAAAATTTTTTCTGTGACGAAAAAATTGCGATTAGTATAGAAATAAATTCTAAATAATATGCGAGAATTGTAATAGTTATACTTTAGAGTATTTTATGTAATATGTATGGCTTTAAGTTCCAAAGTAATCTTTCAAGAACTTTAAAAAAGGTTCGTGAAAGGTTTCTTGAAAGATTACTAGAATCTTTCCTAGAAGCTTTCTGAAAGATTTCAAATCATTCACAAAGCTTCCAGTTACTCTTTTAAAAACTTGATGAAAGGTCCCGGAAAGATTTCCAGAAATATTAATAGATTTTTTTTTAAGGTTTTGCCAGTAAATTGGGCGGAATTTTAAGCTTACAGGAATCTTTCATGAAAGCTTTCTGAAAGATTTCAATAAATCTATCAAAAACCTTACAAGGATCTTTTCAGCTACCTTACTAAAGTCTTGTTGAAAGATTTCCTGTAAACTTACCGTATCCTTTCGAGAAAGCTACCTGAAAGATTGAAAAATCTTTCGCAACGCTTCCAGTTACTCTTTTAAAAACTTCAAACAAAGGTTCCTGAAAGTTTTCCGGGAATGTTAATACAATCTTTTCTGAAAGCTTTTTCCCAGTAAATTGGGCGGACATTTTGAGCTTTCAGGAATCTTCCATGTAAGCTTCCTGTAAGATTCCGAATCTTTCTTGGAAGCTTTCATAAAGCTTCCAGGAAGCTTTCATTCTATGTGGGTTAACTATTCCCTTTAAGAAAGCATTTTGCTAAAGCACTTTGCAGCGGGTTTTCCTGTTATATCAGTTTTTAGATTGAAATGTCGAAACAAATCATTATAAAAAAGTTCATAGCTTTAGGTCTTCTAGACCGCGAAAGTCACCTTAACACCCTCACTTTAATGTATTTTTCTCACTGTATTATTTACATTCAACTACATGCTAGAGCATGTACATTCACGTCTCTAAACAGCCACTTGTCCACACGTGGGCGGGAAAATAATACTCTGCATACGCGTTAGAAAAAAAATTGCTTTAATGTATAAAAGTATTAATTGAATGGCAATAAGAGCAGCACACCAAAATAGTCAAAGAGACAATATCCAGGTAAATCTGAAATAAAAACAGCCCGTGACGAAAGAGCTGGGGGATGCGAATTACAGGTGTAAGAGGAGCCGGCCGCAGATGGGAAGCAAGAGAATAGCTACAAAAAAGCCCCAAAACCAGATTTGACGGGAAATGCGATATAAAGACAGACGAGTACTGGCACGGGCAGAAAAGAATATAGCTAGAAAAATCAACCAACACCAAAGTACCCGCAGGATACGATATCAAGGAAGAAGAGAAACAGCACTTATGTCCTATGTATATCTAATCTTCCTCTACTGTATAGATGTAAATATTTTGGGATAGAGAGAGATATCCAGAGGGACAGAGAGACAGAGAGAGATATCCAGATGGACATAGAGTCAGTCATATAGACAGAAATTAGAGAGGGAGAGATAGAGACAGAAAGACAGAAGGCCAAGGAGATATAGAAACAGAGAGACGAAGAGACAGAGCGGCGGACAGGCAGAGAGACAAACATATATAGCAGCAGAGAATACAGAGACAAAGTGACCGAAAGTCAGGGTGGGACAGAGATAAAGTCGGAGAACCAGAGAGCTGAAAAGACAGATATCCAACGGGACAAAGAGAAAGAGAGACGAAGAGACAGAGCCGGATATACTGAGATACAGAGAGACTGAAATACAGAGAGGCATCGAGACACAGTGTTAGATAACACGCAGTCGGAGAGACAGGTAGGCAGAGAACCTGAAATAGGCAGACAGAGTGATAGAGATCCAGAGAGGTAGTGAACAGAGAGCCAGAGAAGCGGAGTGCCGGAGAGATAGAGAGCCAGAGAAACCGAAAGCTATAAAGACAGCGCCAGAGAAATAAATAGCCAGAGGGACGAGAACCAGAGAGACAGATAGCCACAGAGCCACAGAGACAGAGCCAGAGAGACAGAGTGACGGAGGCATAGTAGCAGAGAACAGAGAGACAAAGAGACAGAAAGCTAGGGCGACAGAGAGACCGAGAGTTGAAGAGACATCTATTCAGAGGGACAGTGATACAGAGAAACGAACAGACAGCCAGAAAGACAGAGATACAGAGGAACTGAAAGACAGGGAGTCACAGAGAGCCATAGAGATAGAGAAACAGATCCATAGAGGCAGATTAATTGATTGATTGATTGGTCTTTATTGACACATTAGGATGAAACCTCGTCTGGTGCTCACAAAAAAAACATACAGAGTTATATACAAATAAAATACAGAGAAATACTAAAATATAAAGGTTATTTACGTCGCAAGAGATGAATTAAGATTAGAGTAAGTACAGAGCAAGGAATACAAACAAAGTCAACTAAAAATTTAACTTGAAACAAGCGCACACGCAAACGCGATTCGAAGAATAAAATTAAAGTTAAAGTGGTGAAATAAAATTGGATGAGTGCAGCCCGTAATACTGTTAAGACGCAGATAATTAAAGGAAACTAAGATAAAATAAGAAAATATACAATCAAGACGCAGTTAAATAAAAACTCAATACGAAGAAAGATGAAATACAATAATAAACGTAATACACGGTACGCTAAGATAGTAGGTATTTACTGGTGAGGACTAAAGGCACAGAAGATTAAGAGACTGTAAGACTGAGAGACAGAGTGAGAAAGAGATAGAGCCGGAGAAGCAGAGAGAAAGAGATAGAGTCAGCGAACCGAAGAGACGAATAGCCAGAGAGACTACGGGCCAGAAAAAAGGGAGCCGGGGAAAACAAGCGCCGCACCAGAGAGATAGAACCAGAGAGACAAATAGCCAGGAGGACAGAGAGCCGCGGAGACAGATAGCCAGAGAGTCTGAAAGTCAGAGTCAATATGACAGAGAAACAGATCGCCAAAGAGGCAAAGAAACAAAGAGCCAGACGAACAAAGGGACAGAGAGATAGAGAGTTACATCGATAAAGCCAGAGAGCAGGCAGAGAGACAGAGTGACCGATCTATAGTAGCAAAAACAGAGATACAAACAGACAGAAAGACGGGGATACAGAGTGATCGAGACACAGAGAGCCAAAGAGACGAAGGGCCAGAGAGACAAAAAGTACAGAGAGAATGAAAGCGAGAGACGCACCCAGACAGAAAGCTTAATAACACACAGCTAAAAGAGAGTCAGAAAGACAGATAGCCAGCATGCCGGGAAGACAGATAGTCAGAGAGCCACAGAGACAGAGTCAGAGAAACGGTCAGGGAGTTAGAGTGACATAGCCACAGTAGCACAGAACAGAGAGACAAAGAGACAGAAAGCTAGGACGATAGAGAGGCCGATAGTTGACGAGACAGCTATCCGGAGGGACAGTGAAACCGAGAGACGAAGAGACAGAGAGCCTGAGAGACAGAGATACAGAGAGACTGAAAGACAGAGCCAGAGAGACAAATAGACAAAGGGCAGAGAGATGAAGAGACAGATAGCTAGAGATATAGATCCAGAGAGGCAGATCTAGAAAGACGGAGAATGACAGAGTAACTGTGCCATAGAAGGGGAAAGCGGAGAGACTAAGAGACAAAAAGCCAGGGAAACAGAGAGGCATTGAGACGAAGAGACAGATAGCCAGGAAGACAGAGAACTAGAGAATGAGAGATTCAGAGAGCCAGAGGGACAAAAAGGCAGAGAACCAGGCAGACTGAGACACAGAATAACAGAGGGACAATGAGCTAGTGAGACAGAGAGACGAAGGACCAGAGAGTTAGAGCACCGGAGATACAGAGCGATAAAGAGACATAGAGATAGTGACGGAGAGAACAGAGAGCCATAGAGACAGAGAGACTGGGAGCCATAGAAACAGGTAGACAGCGACTCGAAGAGACGGATAGGCAGAGAGGCGCTGGGCCGGAAGGACAGAGAGCCGGAGACACCAAGTACTAGAAAGATAGAGCCAGAGCGACAAATAGACAGAAGGATAGAGAGTCGGAGAGACAGATAGGCAGAAAGTCTGAGAGTCAGAACCTGAGTGACAGAGCAACAGATCGCCAAAGAGGCAAAGAAACAGAGAACCAGGCGGACAGAGAGACAAAGAGACATGGATAGAGAGTCACAGCGATAAAGTCACAGAGACAGAGTGACCGAGCTATAGTAGCAGAGAACCGAGATACAAAGAGAAAGAAAGTCAGAGCAACAGACAGACCGGAGTAGAAGAGACAGCTTTCAAGAGGGACAGAGAGACCGAGAGACGAAGAGACAGAGAGCTAGACAGACAGAGATACAGGGAGACTGAAGCACAGATCCAGATAGATAAATAGACAGAAGGACAGAGAGACAAGATCGTAAGCCAGAGATATAGAGCCAGAGAGACAGACCTAGAGAGATGCAGAGTGACAGAGCGACAACGCCATAGGGGTAGAAAACAGAGAGACGAAGAGACAGAAAGCCAGGGAGACAGAGGGATATTGGGACGAAGGGACAGATAGCCAGCGAGACAGAGAGACATTGAGAGTGAGAGATTCAGAGATACATAGAGAGTGAGAGATTCAGAGAGTCGGAGAGATAGAGAGACAAAGAGCCAGGGAAACAGAGACAAAAAGTCAGGGCAACAGAGAGACGAAGGACCAGAGAGCTAGAGCGATACAGACATATTGAGAGACAGAGAGACAGAGCAATAGAGAGACAGAGCACAGAGAGCCATAGAGACAGAGAGACAGAGTGTTAAAGAGACAGAGAGACTGGAAGGTATAGAAACAGAGACAGCCAACCGAAGAGACGGAAGCCAGAGAGGCACACGGTCAGAGAGACTGAGAGCCGGGGAAACCAAGGGCCGCGCCAGAGCCCGAGAGGCAAATAGCGTGAAGTACAGAGAGCCGGAAAGACAGATAGTCAGAGACTCTGAGAGTCAAAGCCAGCGTGGCAGTGAAACAGATAGCCAAAGAGTCAAGGAGACAGAGAGATAGAGAGTGACAACGACAGAGTCAGACAGACAAACAGAGAGACTGAGTGATAGAGCCATAATAGCAGAGAACCGGGGACCAACGAGACAGAAATTCGGGGAGAAAGAGAGACCGAGAGATGAAGAGACCAATAGGATAGGCAATGAGACAGGGAGCCTAGACAGACGGGAAGACAGAGCCAGAAAGATAAAGTGACAAAGGCATAGAGGTGGAGAAGAGACAAAGAGACAAAAAGCCAGAGAGACAGGGAGACAAGGAGACATAGTGAGTCAGAGACTTAGAGTGCCGGAGAGACAAATAGACATAGAGCCGCCTGAGAGACAGAGAGTGATATCCAGGGGGACAGGGGGACAGAGATAGCCAGAGTAATAGCGACAGCCATATAGACAGGGAAGGGAGAGATAGAAAGACAGAAGACCAGGGAGGCAGAGAGATTGAGACTGTTGAGAGACAGAGTGAGAAAGAGATAGCCGGAGGGACAGAGAGAAAGAGAGAGCCGGGAAGACAGAGAGAAATAGAGCCGAAGATACAGAGAGTCTGAGAGACAGGCAGTCAGAACGAGAGATAGACAAAGATCCAGAGAGACAGGGGAACAGACAACCAGAGAGACAGAGAGAGAGAGCGACATTGAGAGACTGTGAGACTGAGCCACCAGGAGAGACATTAAGAGTCTGTGAGATTGAGAGACAGACAGAGAGCGACACTGACAGACTGTGAGACTGAGAGACAGAGTGAGAAAGAGATAGAGCCTGGGAGACATAGAGCCGAAGAGAAAAATATCCAGAGGGACAGAGATACGAAGAGACAGATAGTCAGAGATCTAGAGCCAGAGAGATAGAAAGTGACAGAGTGACATCGCCATAGAGAGAGAAAGAGAGAGAGAGAGAGAGAGAGAAAGGAAGAGAGAGAGAGAGAGAGAGAGAGAGAGAGAGAGAGACGGAGAGACAGATTAGATTAGATTAAATTTAATTTATTGATGTATATTGTCTTGTACAAAAAAAATAAGAAGTTCAGATCCAAAGAAAATACAATTAAAAATAAAAATATGTATACAAAGAGTAAAATACAGTAAAAATTGCAGAGATGAGTATGAAAAATGAGTGAACGAGTATGTGGTATGAATGAGTATTCAAGTGATTACTTCAGAATCGAAAAAATGTTGATGAAGACGAGATTCGAAATAAAGGACAGAGGTGACATTGCCTAGATGCGATGGTAATAAATTCCAGATATATGCAGAGTTGATATGTAATGAATTACTCAGAGTTTCTCAAAGGTACAGATATCTAAGAGTTTCATATCACCCCTGATAGACCGAATGGCAACCGTGAAATCAAAGAGAACTAGCAGAAGATGGTATCGCAGTATTTAACATTTTGCGCAGTAGATTTTCAGCCAAATACTCTCTACGCGATTTTGTAGTTAGCCAATCCAACTCGCGCCTATAAGAAGTGATAAGCTCCCGCCTTCTTAAACCATAGATGTACCTAATACCTGAATAGACGAGCCTTTGCAGTTTAATGCCAAGCTTAACTGCGAGATTATTGTATATGAGGCAGCAGTAGTCGATCACAGCGAAGATCAGAATTAGATGCTTACGAAGGTGGAGATTGGTACTTTTCCTAATATAATAAAGACGATACATAAGGGAGTGCACGCGACGGCATATGTGCGCAACATACCGACATTAAGCCTACGATTATTTTGGGTAGCCCAGCTCATGATACGGTCTGCATTTTAGCTCATCTTAGAGGAAAAGTCGTTAAGCTCCGTCAGAGGACAACGAATATATAATTGGAGATCATCAGCATACATGATGTGAGAGAGATCAAGGTCGAGGAAGAGGGATAAGTCATCGACATATATGGCAAAGAGCAGTGGACCCAGCACAGAGCCCTATGGAACTCCCTGTTGCCCATATAGTCAACGATTGCCTGCAGACGACCGACCAAATATGAGGCTATCCAGCGGATAACTGACGTTAAGAACCCGTACTCAAGTAATTTCTTAAGGTGGCTCCGACGCGATATATATGTATATAAATATACAAATTTTTTACGATGCTTACTTTACATGTTATAATTTGAGGAACAATATAGTATGAAACAAGGGTTCTTGAAGTAACAAAAAAAAATTTTTTTTAAGAAATTTGAATATTGTTAAAGAAAATATCACCAATTGCAAAGAAAATCAACAAAACTCATAAATCTTTTTCATTTTTCATTCGATTTTAATTTGCAAGATCTTATTTTATTCCCTGTTGAATTTCAGGGCGAGGTAACGATATACAAATTGGAAAATTTTCAGAACCTCCAAAGTTATAAGCAATTGTTTATAAAATTCAGTCACATAACTGCAAACAATTGCTTATAACTTAGCAGGTTTTGAAAATTTTCTAATTTTTATATGGCTACCTTCCCCTGAAATTGAACAAAGAATAAAATGAGACCTTGTTGATTTTGTTTTCAATTGGCAATACCTTCTTTAACAATATTCATCTTTCTTTGAAAAAAATTCTTTTTGTTACTTCAACAATCCTTGTTTCATATTATATTGTTTCTCAAATTATAACATTCATATATTCATAGTAAACATCGTAAAAATTTGTATATTTGTATATATATATTGCGCCGGAGCCACCTTAAGGAGCTTGATGTGACTGACACAGTCAAAGGCTTTGCTAAATTCAAATAACAGCAGCAAGGTTTTTGTCAATTCCAAGCCTAAGAGAGACAAAGCCACGGAGGTAGAGAGACATTAAGACGAAGAGACAGGTAACCAGCGAGACAGAGACACAGAGAGTGAGAGTTCAAACCGCCGGAGAGAGAAAGAGACAAAGAGCCAGACAGGCGGAGAGGCGGAAAGATAGAGAGAAGAAGTCAATGACACAGAGAGATGAAATGCCAGAGAGCTAGAGCGCCAGAGATACAGGGAGATTAAGAAACAGAGAGATAGAGAGAGACAGAGAGACGGGGAGCCATAGAAACAGAAAGACAATGAATCGAACAGACGGATAGCCAGAGAGGCACAGGGCCAAAGAGACAGAGAGCTTAAGAAACCAACAGCCAGAGTGCCAGGGAGACGAAGAGACAGATAGCCAGAGTGCCAGAAAGATAGAGCCACAACAACAAATAGCCAGAAGGGCAGAGAGCCGGGGAGACAGCCAGAGAGTCAGAGAAACAGTGCCAGAGAGACAAATAGCCAGAAGGACAGGGAGCCCGAAAGACAGATAGCCAGAGAGTCAGAAAGACAGATAGCCAGAGATTCAGAGAGACAGACACACAGAAACAGAGTGACAGCCATAGCAACAGATAGACGGGGAGTCAGAGAAACATGGGCAGAGTGCTAGGGAGACGAAGAGACGGAGAGATAGCCAAAGAGTCAGAGAGACTGAGCCAGAGGGGTAGAGCCAGAGAAACAGAGCCTTAGAGACATACAGCCAGAGATACAGAGATAAACAGAGACTGAGAGATAGAGAGACAGAAAAAAGAGAGGCAGAGGGACAGAGAGACAGAGAGCCATAGAGACGTTGAGAGTCAGAGAGAGAGCCGGAGAGGCAAAAGGACAGAGAATCATATTGACGGAGAGACAGAGAGACAGAGAACTGGGCGCCGGAGAGACAAAGGGATATTGAGATAGGGAGGTCGAAAGACAGGCTGAGGAACAGAGAGCCAAAGAGAGAGAGAGGGAGACCGATCCAATCATACAGAGAGACGGAGAGGTAGTGAGCCAGGAAGACAGAAAGATAGAGAGCCAGAAAACGGAAGAGACAATTTGACGTTGATTTTCAGTCGCCGTTGTTGTTATGAATAAGGGCGGTACAACAAAATTTCCTACGAAATTGGCCATAAGATAATGAACAAAAATTCATACAGAATTTTCTACAGGATTCCCTATAGGATAAGTGTACCAGTTACTGTGCCCCCTAAACAGACAACAAGTTTCAGATACTGGATATTTAAGAGCATGCAAAAATCCAACAACTGGTGAAGGAGTAACTGGCACACTTATCCTACGAATTTGTACTGGTATTCCAAAAAATATTGATTTCGTACGGGTTTTTGTACAGAAATCGAGCAAAATTCCCGTAGTATTTCCTGTAGAATTGTCAATAGAATTTCATATACGACGACCTATATCCTATAGAATTTCCTACGTGATTTCTTACGGTATTCCCAAAAGGATTGGTTACATTATTCCCTACAGGATTTCTTACAGGATTTTTTCATAAGGTGCAGAGAGACATCCAGAGCGGTATAGATCGAAAGATAAAAAGATAGATAGAGAGAGAGAGAGAGAGAGAGAGAGAGAGAGAGAGAGAGAGAGAGAGAGAGAGAGAGAGAGAGAGAGAGAGAGAGAGAGAGAGAGTCGAGTGCACCGGCTGCTGCTTCAACGTAAGCCTTCTACTCCCTTCTCGCGTAATTATTGTACAAGGCCTGCACGGAAATCGCCCCATGCAAGCTTTCTGTTTCATATACGCGCGGGTACGTGTCAGCCCGCGGCACTTAACACCGCGCGCGAGTATAGCAGCTTCGCCGCACGCCGTATCGTTCGTGCGTTTAAATCGGAACCCTTGCGCACAAGCAACCACTTTGTTAATAACAGCATTAGCGTAGTGCATGTATGTTCTAAGTTTTCTAATACAGTGTAAATACTCGTTACTCAT
This sequence comes from Torymus aiolomorphi, assembly GCA_036365515.1. Lineage (NCBI taxonomy): Eukaryota > Metazoa > Arthropoda > Insecta > Hymenoptera > Torymidae > Torymus > Torymus aiolomorphi. The sequence goes on along the minus strand of CM070875.1, from coordinate 90,636,217 downwards.
CGCGTTGTCATTTACAATCCGTCTTTCTCCCGGATACCGCCGCTCCGTGGAAAAACCACTCCGCCGGTCGTTTTCCAACCTGAGTCTAGTGGTCGCGCGCTTTATTCTTCGAGCGCACAATTTTCACTCAGCAGTCCAATAAGTTGGAAAGCGAAGTTTGCGTACGATCTTCGCGTTGTTTTCGGGATTTCAGGTGCTGATCCCTGGGCACGTCATTTTAGTCTGACATCCGGGCACCGTATTCTAGGACATCGCTTGCCTGTGGCTTTTTGGGATTTTCTCCCAGAAGCGATCCCGTTACAATGAAGTCTTTTTGATCATTAATTTGCCCTATAGCACTGAATATCTGAGGAATATTCTCTCAATATTCATTTCCCATTTTCGCAATTTCCGTTAAAATTTTCTCAACGAAAATAAACATGTAAGAAACCCTTAGGGAATATTCCTGCAAAACTTGATAACCGTTTTTCCATTCCTTTTCTAAAATGATCAGGTAGGCTACCTGTTATTGTAATATTGCAGCAATATTCGTGCAAGATTAATTAATACTAGACGAATACATAATTAAGTTTCAGCAATATTTCCTTGAGTAGGCAGTATTGAAGCAATATTCGTACAAGATTCATCGACATGAGAGAAGCATTCAATATATTTCCCTATAAAACTCAATATTGGAGCAATAGTGCTTCAATATTGCTTCGACGTATTTGCCATATTCGCTAATGTTCTCTCAATGTTAGTATACAGGTAACGTTAATATTTTAGTTATTTATTTCACATAGATAAAGCATAAAATTTTGAGTCCCTATTGTAAACGGGATATCAAAACAAGGCAAGACTTGTAATTCGGATTCTTCGTAAAGAGTCATTTGAACCATTGAATTACACGACTTACAAACTCTCGGTCACTCAGTGTATCTACAGAAAGCGCTATCGGTACGCCGCATTGCAGTGATAAAGGGGAACTTGTGATGAACGACTCTCGATAAGCAAGCTTCGGCCATTTATCTGCCATGCGGCGCACGGGCAGCACTTTCTGTGGTTACACTGGATGGCCCAGAGTATATAAGCCGTATAATTCAACCATTCAAATGACTTTTTACGAAGAGTCCGAATTACAAGTCTTACCTTGTTTTTGATATCCCGTTTACAATGGGAACACAAAATTTTACGCTTTTCTATGTGAAATAAATAACTTAAATACTAACGTTACCTGTATACTAACATCGAGGGAACATAAGCGAATATGGCGAATATATCCTTATAGTTTTATAAGGGAATATATTGAATGCTCCTCTCGTGTTGATGAATCTTGTAATTATATATTCGTCTAGTATTAATTAATCTTGTACGAATATTGCTGCAATATTACAATAACAGGTAGCCTACCTGATAATTTTAGAAAAGGTATGGAAAAACGGTGATCAAGGTTTGCAGGAATATTCCGTAAGGGTTTCTTTCATGTTTATTAACGTTGAGGGAATATTGACGAAAATTGCGAAAATGGGAAAAGAATATTAAGGGAATATTCCTCAAATATTCAGTGCTTTAGGGGTTTACGTTAAAAATGGTCCGTAATAAATTAATAAATAATAAATAATAAATATTAAATATTTTAAATATTTTAAATAAATTAGCCTTTATTTTAGTCAGCGATGTTTTTATTTAAAACCCGCTGCCAATTCATTGGCAAGATGCTTCCTCAAACTAATTTATCGATTCCATTTTTTAAATTTAAAAAACAGAAGTAAATTTTTCACAACAAAACTTTATTAATAAATAAAACTGGTTTCTTTGTTATTCTTTCTTGTTTGTTAAACAATTAGACTTAATACAAACAATATCTTCTTTGTTTTTTCATTTACGTATCCTATACAAACAATTAATATTGTTATAAAAAATTTTAAAGAAATACATTAGTCTGAGAAAGAAAAGTATGTATTCGAAATAATCTAATAATATTTGTTTTAAAACAGGTATTTAACTACTATCTTGCCCGATTTAGTGGTTTAAAGTTAATCCATCATTGTAACAATCATACACATATAATAACTAAGTTATACTTCTTAACAAAAGTCAATGAATCGTTTTGAAATTTAACAGAGAGATATTTTTTTATATTTAAGAATCGATTCCTCCGCCCAAAAAAATCTGACTTATGCGATCAAAGATATTTTATATTTTTATGAAGAATTTTTATACAATTTTTATGAAATTCATATATTCAAAGTCAATTTTGATCATTGCCCTAGTACACGTTGCCGCGGGAGTCAATCTGAAATGACTTTCTCGGGGATATATCCTAGTACACAATAATTATTTTGCTTCCTCCTAGAGGAAGCTTTGTGATAGTAAAAAAAAAGTTTATGAGATAATGTGTTAAAAATGTTATTTAGCAAATTTGGAATCGAAATACACTATTTTTAGAAAATGTCCGTATGGAATGTGTGTGTGTGTGTGTGTGTGTGTGTGTGTGTGTGTGTGTGTGTGTGTGTGTGTGTGTGTGTGAGTGTGTGTGTGTGTGTGTGTATGTCCGTATACGCTGATATCTCATGATCTACTCAACCGATTTTAACGGGAGAGTGATCATTTTTTTAGATTTTGCTTCCACAATTGGGGTCAATATTCTATTTTTGTAAAATTTATTTTTTTTTTTATAGCCATTTTTTAATTTTCAAAATTTTTATTTTCGATTTTTTTAATCTTTAGAACGAATATTGTTTATATATCATGAATTCTCTGTATGTAGGATAAAATTATCTACAATTTAAAAAAAAAAGTCGGTAGCTATATTTCGTCATAAGTTATTGATGAAAACGTAATTTTTTGTAAATAGGTTATATTTCGAAATTAAAAAAAAATATTAACATGAATATTTTTTTGGTTATAAAGGATATTAAGTACTATAACTTACTAAATTTTTTGGTTTTTTTATTCATTATTTTTTGAGAAAAAAAAAATAATTTATAAAAAAAAGTGATTTTTTTTGTCGTTCAATAACTATAGTAAAATTGGCTTAATCACTTTAAAATTCTTTGTAGGGGTAGATTTTGTATACCAATCGAGTGAGTTCTTTGGGCAAAAGCATTTATCCATAAATTTCGGAGATATTTGAGGTTAAAATTTTTTTCAATTTTTTTTAAATCGTAATTTCTCGAGAACGGCTCCATGTATCTAAATGGGGTGGGTGGCATTCGAAAGAGAATTAAATTACCTATATTTTCTAAAGAAAAATTAATTCTCTAGCTATCACGGTTCTTTTGCTATTAACAAAAACGTAAAAATTGAAAAATGAAAAAAATGAGTTTTATATGTTCAACTATTACAAGAGTAAAATTGTCTTATTCGCTTCAAAATTCATTGTAGAGGTATATTATTGATAGTTCTCGGATGAGTTCTTTTGGCAAAATGATTGGTTCATAAATTTCAGAGATATTTGAGGTTAAAATTTTTCTAGACATTTTTAAAATGTATTTCTTGAGGATGGCTCTGTGTATCTGAATGGGATGGGTAGCATTTGAAAGAGAATTAAAATATTTATATTTTCTAAAAAGAAAAATTTTTTAGTTATCACGGTTTTTTATTATTAACAAAAATGTAAAACTTGATAAATTGAAAAATTAAAAAAAAAATCTGTCTTTATCAAATTTTTTAAAATACATCCCCTCACATTATAACAGCCTTTCCACATAACGCATTCAATATAACACATGTAGGTTTTATATATCTTCAGATCGAGTTCGTTGCCCAAAAAAATCGGTCCATTACGAAAAAAGATATTTGAGGTAAAAAATTTTTTTTTTTAATTTTCGAATCGCGTTTTCTCAAAAAATACTTGATTTATCGACTTAAAATTTTAACCACTTATTAAATTTATAGAAGACTATATTTGGTTAAAATTTCAGGAATTTTGGTTAAATCTTCATTTGTTTTTTAGAAAAAAATTATTTTAGAAAAAATTTGCGTTTTCGTTGTCGCACGATAACAAGAGCAAAAATTACCCAATCGTCCTGAAATTTGGCACAGATGTAGCTTTTATATATCTTCAGATCAAGTTCGTTGCCCAAAAAAATCGGTTCATTACGAAAAAAGATATAACGTACAGTTTAAGCTGAATCCGGACCCATGACCCTCTCCTAGTTAGTCTAACCGTACAAGATAAAGTATTAAATTTTAAATATTAGAAGTAAAAATTAATTAAAGGGATCAATAAATTAAGTTTGAGGAAGCTACGTGCCAATGAATTGGCAGCGGTTTTTTTTATATATGATATACAAATTAAAAAGTAAAACAGATATGTTCTTCTACTTGTTGTCAAAAATAATTTTTTTCTCAGAAACAAATCAACATAACCACTTGAAATTTTAACACAATCTTGTATTGGATAAGTGTAATAAGTGGTAAAAATTTTGAGTCAATCAATCGAATATATATTTATTTTATTTATTAACCAGAGTAATACAAAATTACATTACAAAACTAGTCCAGCAGAGGAAGTTACTTCCTGTATGCTGGTCTGGTATATATAATAAACTTACAAACTAAACTTACAATCTAATACATTTCTTTTAGAGCGTATTTGTTTACTCTCCTGTAACTTGGTAACAGGAAGAAACAAATTTCAACTATAAATAAAACTATGTCACCACCACTCTCACCAAAATCTTATTAGCATAGATCTCGCAGTTGTATATGTTTCTGTTGTTGCATTCTTGTTTCTTGCATAAATTATCCTTTCATGTTTGTTGAGTCAAGCTGGGCATGTAAGCCCAACTGCACAAGTGACCCTATAATGAGGGAACATGTCTCTGTGTTGGTTACTTGAATCGCATTTACAGATAGATGTGAAGACTATTTCATCTATTACTACTATATCCTTGTGTTTTTGTTGTGCATCTAGTGGGTACATTGAATTAGTAAAAATTTGCTTGCCTCTGATTCCTCTATCAAAATAAAAAAGTGCTTTTTTTGATCCTAGATAGTTAATATCACCATATGTCATACGGATGTTGTTTGTAGTTGTTTTGTTTCCTGGTTCTTTTTTTACTGGTTTTTGTAGTAATTTAATGCTATTTTCATTGGCTACATTGTCAATCATATCATATATATCTTCTATTCCATTACATACTGTTTTGGTGGGTTTTTTATTTTTTCCTTGATTTTCAGTTGTATCTGTGCTTTTTAAGAAATGGGTATGCTTAATTCCACGTGTTTTAGGATCATGGCAATAAGGACAATTTTTGTTGTATGTTTTTGTTTGTGGATTACTGTTCGAGTTGGGCCATTTAATAAATTTCCTTATAAAAGAATATTCTTTTTTTGGTTGTTTAATTTTTTCTTCCGTTTCTGTAGTAAATAACTGGATTATGCTGCCTGCGATTAGGTTTATATTTTGCAAGTATCTATCATTGTTGAATTTTTTAAATTTGGTGTAGTTATAATTTGTCATTCGTTGGTGTGAGTGAAATTGGTGTCGTATGCATTTGGTTATAGAGCAAGCATAGTCCTATCCACATGGACTTCCGATGTTAGACAGTCATACTTGACGGTTGTTTTCCTTCCTTTATATTGTAATAATAGGGCATAGCCCGTTCAAGTGTATTTTACTTCGTGTAAGATTGTTCTGATTTTATTGCAGTCTATTCTAATTTCTTCGCTTGCTGTGTGTTCATAACTTGATAATATTAATTTATTTTTATCCATTCTCTTAGTTTAACTTTTCTGTTGTTTTTGTTTGTTAGTGTTTTGAGATTGTTAGGCAGACTGTAACAAGTAATGGCCCTTAAATAACTGATCTTGTTACTTATTCTTTTGTTTTGTTTTGGAACTATAATGCATTTCTTTCTCGTGATGCTATTTGAATTTATAAAGTTATCTTTTAAATCTTCGTAATGATATAATAGAGATTCGTAAGTGAATTGTTGATCTAAATTTAATGGCTGTTTTTCATTTAAAAAGTTATTTTTGTTTATTATTTTGAGAATTCTGTACTGTAGAGTTTGAAGAATTCTAGTTATGCTTATGTATGCTCCTCCCCATGCAATTATGCCATAAGACATGATACTATGAAAAAGAGCGTAATAGAGCATCCTGAGATTTTGTTGCGATGGTATTTTAGTGAGTTTATAAAAAATAAAGATTAAATATTTTGAAATATAATGGATCGATCCGAAGGAGGCAGGTAAAAAGAAAAAACAAGTTTTTACTTTAAATTTGTGCAACGTTTAGTTGGTATGGTCCACCAACCTCTTCAGGCTATAATTTATTAACAAAAAGGTTTTTAATTACAATATATAAAAAGAACTATCACTTGTATAAAGGAATAGTATATACCTTATTTTACCTAGCACATAACGTCAATGTAAGCAATACAGTGGTGTACATTCGCATTTATAGTCGTAAGATCCTTGTATTTACAAACAAGGCCAAAAATAAACAGAGCGATGCATAGTATTAATTTAAAAGGCGCAGTAACGGAAAATACAAACTGTTTAATGATTTTACATCTTCTTTCTTATTGATATTGTTTTTATCGCATTTAATATGGATCATTTCAGATAGAGTGCGTTTTTTGTAGTTTGTTTCGTAATCTAAAATTTTACTATTTTTCCAGTCGAAGTCATGTGAGAATTTGTTCATATGTTGTTTTACTACTACTTCTGGGTTATTAGTTTTTTGATGTTCTTTAATTCTCGTTTTTAGAGTACGTTTAGTTTCCCTTGTATATGAAGCTGGGCATGGCTTACAGAAGAACTTATATACTAGGTTAGTCCGATCCCATTTATCGGAATGGTCTTTACCTAGTTTGATAACTGAGTTGAAACTTTTTTAACTATGGGAAGAGTACAAAATTTGAAGGGTTTTAAAATTGCTGCTATTTTTCGTATTGGTCATTAAACGGTAAAGAGATGTAAGAGATAGATCTATTGTGTAATGGTATACTTTTTTGGGGTTGTTTATGTGTAATTGTGTGCATGCTAATACGTGTATGACGGTTGATAAATTTGCTAGGGTAATTATTGTCTCTTAGGATTTGATTGACCATTTTTAGATTTTTGTTATGAAATTGTTTATGTGAAAGAGAAATAGCCCTATCGACGAGGTTATAGACTATGTTTATTTTTTGTTGAGTGGGATGGTTGGAGAGATAATTAATCAATCTACCGGAAGAGGTGGATTTGTTAAACCAATCTGTAATAATAGAATTATTGTATAAATTACGAATTAAGGAAATATCTAGAAAGTTGATTTTTTTGTCTTGTTCAAGTTCATACGTAAATTGTAAACGTTTATTGTATGATAAACAGAAGCAGTAGTAAAACAACATAAGAACAAATTCTCACATGACTTCGACTGGAAAAATAGTAAAATTTTAGATTACGAAACAAACTACAAAAAACGCACTCTATCTGAAATGATCCATATTAAATGCGATAAAAACAATATCAATAAGAAAGAAGATGTAAAATCATTAAACAGTTTGTATTTTCCGTTACTGCGCCTTGTAAATTAATACTATGCATCGCTCTGTTTATTTTTGGCCTTGTTTGTAAATACAAGGATCTTACGACTATAAATACGAATGTACACCACTGTATTGCTTACATTGACGTTATGTGCTAGGTAAAATAGGGTATATACTATTCCTTTATACAAGTGATAGTTCTTTTTATATATTGTAATTAAAAACCTTTTTGTTAATAAATTATAGCCTGAAGAGGTTGACGGACCATGCCAACGAAACGTTGCACAAATTTAAAGTAAAAACTTGTTTTTTCTTTTTACCTGCCTCCTTCGGATCGATCCATTATATTTCAAAATAAACAATTGGAGAGCAATATTCATATTTAACTCAACAAAGATTAAATATTTTGATATATTATAAATATTTGTAATGTGGTTTTCCCATCTCCTTTTACTATCAATGGTTATTCCTAGGTATTTGGTACTGTAAACTCTTGTTATTTGTTATCCTCGTATACAGATATTTAAATTTCCCAGAGTGCTGTTTCGTGTACTTCAAAATTCCACCATATGGTAATTTTGAGGTTAGTGCAAAGTTAGGGTGATCTTGGCAGATGATAAATGAGTTGCTTAGAAATTTCACAGGTACACCAGCGTTATATTTTGTAACTACTTCGTTTGTGTATTGAAATTCACCACATAAAATACGCACTACTGCGCCAACTTTTTGAGTTGAGTGACATTTATAGAATTTATTTAACGTAGCATCAGGCAGCTCCTTGCTACCCGGCGCCATGTTGACGACGTATTCTTTTTCAAAATACAAATATAAGAAATTTTAAAAAAATATTTAACCGAAAATATCTATGGTCACAATAGTCAAATTTTTTTGGGCAAAGAACTCGATCCTTAGATATAAAAAAAGCGAATTTTCTGCCAAATCTCAAAACGATTCATTAACTTTTACTCCTGTTATCATAAACGAAAGAAAACGCACTTGTTTTCAAAAATAATTTTTTTCTCAGAAATAAATCAACATAATCACTTAAAATTTTAACACAATGCTGTATTCGATAAGTGTAGTAAGTCGTAAAAGTTTTGAGTCAATCAATCGAATATTCTCTTAAAATTGCAATTTTAAGAAATTTATAAAAAATTTTTAATCTCAAAGATCTTTGGTCAAAACAGTCAGATTTTTTGGGGCAAAGAATTGAGACATTAGATATAAAAAGGCTAATTCTCTGCCAAATTTCAAAAGGATTTATTGACTTTTACTCCTCTTATCGTGAACGAAAACAAACGGACTAATTTCAAAAATAATTTTTTTCTCGGAAACAAATCAACATGACCTTTTCAAATATTAACACAATATTCTACTCGATAAGTGTAATAATTGGTAAAAATTTTGAGTCAATCAGTCGAATATTCTTTTTAAAAATACAAATATAAGAAATTTATAAAAAATTTTTAACCTAAAATGTATATGGTCACAACAGTAGGATTTTTTTTGGCAAAGAACTCGATCCTTATAAAAAGGCTAATTTACTGCCAAATCCCAAAATGATTCATTGGCTTGTACTTCTCTTATCGTAAACGAAAGGGAACGCACTTGTTCAAAAATAATTTTTTTCTGAGAAACAAATAAACATAACCATTTGAAATTTTAACACAATGTTGTACTGGATAAGTATAATAAGTAGTAAAAATTTTGAGTCAATCAATCGAATATTCTTTTTAAAAATACAAATATAAGAAATTTATAAAAAAATTTATCTGAAAATGTATGTGATCACAAAAGTCAGATTTTTTTGGGCAAAGAACACGATGCTTAGATATAAAAGAGGCTAATTTTCTGACAAATTCCAAACGATTCATTGGCTTTTACTTCTCTTATCGTAAACGAAAGGGAATGCACTTGTTTTCAAAAATAATTTTTTTCTGAGAAACAAGTCAACTTAACCACTTGAAATTTTAACACAATGTTGTACTGGATAAGTATAATAAGGGGTAAAAATTTTGAGTCAATAAGTCGAATATTCTTTTTAAAAATACAAATAGAAGAAATTTATACAAAATTTTTTTCCTAAGATATCTATGGTCACAACAGTCAGATTTTTTTGGGCAAACAGCTCGATCCTTTGATATAAAAGAGGCTAATTTTCTGCCGAATTCCAAAATGATTCATTGACTTTTCCTTCTCTTATCGTAACCGAAAGGGAATGCACTTGTTTTCAAAAATAATTTTTTTCTGAGAAACAAATCAAATTAACCACATGAAATTTTACACAATGTTGTACTGGATAAGTATAATAAGTGGTAAAAATTTTGAGTCAATAAGTCGAATAATCTTTTTAAAAATACTAATATAAGAAATTTATACAAAATTTTTTACCTAAAATATCTATGGTCACAACAGTCAGTTTTTTTTGGGCAAAGAGCTCGATCATTACATATAAAATAATTTATTGATTCCTTTAATTAATTTATAATAACAAAATTTATAATTTTTTAAAAAATTTATCGCATAATTATAATTAAATTCATTTATGAATATTAAAAATTGTTAATTTTTAAATATATTTATTTATTTATTATTTATTTATATCAAATTTATATAAATTTTGAGCTGATAAATAAAGTTATCATTTGAAATAGAAGTAAAATATCTATATTTTATAATAAAACAAATAGCTATCACGGTTGTTTTGTTATTAACAAAAACGTTTTTTTTTTTATATTTCATAATTCATATTATTTAAAAAAAAAAAATTTTTAGCTATCATTGTTCTTTTGTTATTAACAAAAACGTGTTTTTTTAAAAAAGTTCATAACTCACAAATAAATTATAATAATGCTGAATATAATGCATTCATAATGCATAATTCATAATTATAATAGATTATAATATATATAATTTTTAAACATTTTAATGCATTTTGTTACACATCATTTAATTGAGTTATGAGTTTTAAAAAAAAAACACGTTTTTGTTTTTGATGATAACTAAAGAACCGTGAGAGATAGAAAATTAACTTTTTGTAAAAAATATAGGTATATTAATTCTCTTTCGAATGCCACCCACCCCATTCAGATACATAGAGCCGTTCTCGAGAAATTACAATTTTAACAAAATGTCAACAAATTTTTAACCTCAAATATCTCTGAAATTTATGGACCAATCATTTTGCCCAAAGAACTCGACCGAGAACTATAAAAAATCTACCTCTAAAAGGAATTTTGAAGCCATTAAGTTAATTTTACTCTTTTAATCGTTGGACATACAAAACTGATTTTTTTCATTTTTCAATTGTTTACTCAAAATCTAGCCTACAGAATGTATTCAAATTTTAACAGATTATAGCTATTTATATTCTGTATTATCATGATTGTTCCCAAAAAAATTGTCCGTTAGTTTAGGAGTTATAAGCTTTTAAAAAAAAAACACGTTTTTGTTAATAACAAAAGAACCGTGATAGCTAGAAACTTTTTTTTTTTTAGAAAATATAAGTATTTTAATTCTCATTCGAACGCTACCCATCAGATTCGAATAACTCGATCCTATCATTAAAAAAATCAAAAAACAGTTTTGAGAAAATCGAAAATTTGAAAAAAAACAAGACCTGTCCGGTCAAAATGGGCCGAGTAGAAGCTGAGATCCAGGCGTACACACACACACACACACACACACACACACACACACACACACACACACACACACACACACACACATACATCCATACATACATTTTTCAAAAACCATGTATTTTGATTCCTAAAAAACAAAATTATAACATGTTTTTACAACAACTCAAAAATTTACTATCACAAAGCTTCCTCTAGGAGGAAGCAAAAGGCTAATTTTCTGCCACATTCCAAAATGATTCATTGACTTTTACTCCTGTTATCGCGAATGAAAAGAAACGCACTGATTTTTAAATAATTTTTTTTCCGAATCACATCAACATAACCACTTGAAATTTTAACACAATGTTGTATTCGATAAGTGTAGTAAGTGGTAAAAGTTTTGAGTCAATCAATCGAATATTCTCTTAAAATTGCAATTTTAAGAAATTTATAAAAAATTTTCAACCTCAAATATCATTGGTCAAAACAGTCAGACTTTGTTGGGCAAAGAATTGAGTCATTAGATATAAAAAGGCTAATTCTCTGCCAATTTTGAAACGATTTATTGAGTTTTACTCCTCTTATAGTGAACGAAAAGAAACGCACTCTTTTTCTAAATAATTTCTTTTTCCGAATCACATCAACATAACCACTTGAAATTTTAATACAATGTTGTATTCGAAAAGTGTAGAAAGTGGTAAAAATTTTGAGTCAATCAGTTGAATATTCTATTCAAAAATACAAATATAAGAAATTTATAAAAAATTTTTAACCTCAAACATCTTTGGTCACAACAGTCAGATTTTTTTGGGTAAAGAACTCGATCCTTATATATAAAAAAGCCTAATTTTCTGCCAAATCCCAAAATGATTCATTGGCTTGTACTTCTCTTATCGTAACCGAAAGGGAATGCACTTGTTTTCAAAAATAATTTTTTTCTGAGAAACAAATCAAATTAACCACATGAAATTTTACACAATGTTGTACTGGATAAGTATAATAAGGGGTAAAAATTTTGAGTCAATAAGTCGAATAATCTTTTTAAAAATACTAATATAAGAAATTTATACAAAATTTTTTTCCTAAGATATCTATGGTCACAACAGTCAGATTTTTTTGGGCAAACAGCTCGATCATTACATATAAAATAATTTGTTGATTCCTTTAATTAATTTTTAATAACAAAATTTATAATTTTTAAACAAATTTGTTGCATAATTATAATTAAATTCATTTATGAATATTAAAAATTGTTAATTTTTAAATATATTTATTTATTTATTATTTATTTATATCAAATTTATATAAATTTTGAGCTGATAAATAAAGTTATCATTTGAAATAGAAGTAAAATATCTATATTTTATAATAAAACAAATAGCTATCACGGTTGTTTTGTTATTAACAAAAACGTGTTTTTTTTTTATATTTCATAATTCATATTATTTAAGAAAAAAAAAATTATAGCTATCATTGTTCTTTTGTTATTAACAAAAACGTGTTTTTTAAAAAAGTTTATAACTCACACATAAATTATAATAATGCAGAATATAATGCATTCATAATGGTTAATTCATAATTATAATAGCTTATAATAGATATAATTTTTAAACATTTTAATTCATTTTGTTACACATCATTTAATTGAGTTATGAGTTTTAAAAAAAAAACACGTTTTTGTTTTTGATGATAACTAAAGAACCGTCATAGATAAAAAATTAACTTTTTTTAAAAAATATAGGTATTTTAATTCTCTTTCGAATGCCACCCACCATATTCAGATACATAGAGCCGTTCTCGAGAAATTACAATTTTAAAAAATGTCAAAAAATTTTTAACCTCAAATATCTCTGAAATTTATGAACCAATCATTTTGCCCAAAGAACTTGACCGAGAACTATAAAAAATCTACCTCTAAAAGGAATTATGAAGCCATTAAGTCAATTTTACTCTTGTAATCGTTGGACATACAAAACTGATTTTTTTCATTTTTCAATTTCTTACTCAAAATCTAGCCTACAGAATGTATTCAAATTTTAACAGATTATAGCTATTTATATTCTGTATTATCATGATTTTTCTCAAAAAAATTGACCGTTAAGTTCAGGAGTTATAAGCTTTAAAAAAAAAAACACGTTTTTGTTAATAACAAAAGAACCGTGATAGCTAGAAACTTTTTTTTTTAGAAAATATAAGTATTTTAATTCTCTTTCGAACGCTACCCATCAGATTCGAATAACTCGATCCTATCATTAAAAAAATCAAAAAACAGTTTTGAGAAAATCGAAAATTTTAAAAAAAGCAAAAACGCATCGCCCCAATCAAAAAACGGATTTTTGACCCGCCGTCACGCAAAAAAAAACAAAAAAAATGAGACCTGTCCGGTCAAAATCGACCGAGTAGAGGCTGAGATCCAGGCGTACACACACACACACACACACACACGCGCGCGCACACACACACACACACACACACACACACACACACACACACACACACACACACACACACACACACACACACACACACACACACACACACACACACACACACACACACACACACACACACACACACACACACATACATCCATACAGACATTTTCCAAAAACCATGTATTTTGATTCCTAACACCTCGGAACAAAATTATAACATGTTTTTACAACAACCCAAAAATTGACAATCACAAAGCTTCCTCTAGGAGGAAGCAAACGGCTAATTTTCTGCCAAATTCCAAAATGATTCATTGCCTTTTACTCCTGTTATCGTGAATGAAACGAAACGCACTCTTTTGCTAAATAATTTTTTTTTCCGAATCACATCAACATAACCACTTGAAATTTTAATACAATGTTGTATTCGAAAAGTGTAGAAAGTGGTAAAAATTTTGAGTCAATCAATCGAATATTTTTTTTTTAAATATAAATATAAGAAATTTATATAAATTTTTTACCTAAAATATGTATGGTCACAACAAACAGATTTTTTTGGGCAAAGAACTCTATCCTTAGATATAAAAAAGGGTAATTTTCTGCCAAATTGCAAAATGATTCAGTGACTTTTACTTCTGTTATCGTAAACGAAAGGGAACGCACTTGTTTTCAAAAATATTTTTTTCTGAGAAACAAAGCAACATAACCACTTAAAATTTTAACACAATGTTGTATTCGATAAGTGTAGTAAGTGGTAAAAGTTTTGAGTCAATCAATCGAATATTCTCTTAAAATTGCAATTTTAAGAAATTTATAAAAAATTTCAACCTCAAATATCTTTGGCCAAAACAGTCAGACTTTGTTGGGCAAAGAATTCAGTCATTAGATATAAAAGGCTAATTCTCTGCCTAATTTGAAAACGATTTATTGACTTTTACTCCTCTTATAGTGAACGATAAGAAACGCACTTGTTTTCAAAAATAATTTTTTTCTCGGGAACAAATCAACATAACCTCTACAAATTTAAACACAATTGTTCTAGATAAGTATAATAAGTGGTAAAAATTTTGAGCCAATCAGTCGAATATTCTTTTTAAAAATACAAATATAAGAAATTTATAAAAAAATTTTATCCTAAAATGTATATGATCACAACAGTCAGATTTTTTTGGGCAAAGAACATGATCCTTAGATATAAAAAAGGCTAATTTTCTGCCAAATTGCAAAACGATTCATTGGCTTTGACTTCTCTTATCGTAAACGAAAGGGAACGCACTTGTTTTCAAAAATAATTTTTTTCTGGGAAACAAATCAAATTAACCACATGAAATTTTAACACAATGTTGTACTGGATAAGTATAATAAGTGGTCAAAATTTTGAGTCAATCAGTCGAATATTCTTTTTAAAAATACAAATATAAGAAATTTATACAAAATTTTTATCCTAAAATGTATATGATCACAACAGTTAGATTTTTTTGGGCAAAGAACTCGATCCTTATATAAAAAAGACTATTAAATAGTTGAGGACGATCTTTGGAGGCAAAATGAAATGATCTTATTTCTTTTTTGGCAACGTTTCGTTGGTTTAGTACGCCAACCTCATCAGGCCTTTATTCAAAACACAGAAATAAATTAACATATAAAACTTTTTTTTATAAAGACAATTAAACAACAAAGTTTAAATACAAAAATAGTATATTACGACACAAGGCCAGGAAGTTGGATTTCCTGGCCGGCGCCATTTTGACACCCGAGGCGAAGCCGAGGGCGTCGATGCGCGCCGGCCAGGGCATCCAACATTCTGGCCAAGTGTCGTATACTATTTTTCTTCATCCCCGCCGAAAGTACGCCCATATAGTTTTGATATTAATTAATAAAATAGCGTTGTTGGTTGCTAACTACGGCTCGGCTATATGTATAAAAGGCCTGCTTCAGCGCCACTTTACATATCGCGGAGCGTAAGGCTCGACTTCTCCTTTTTTTGATACCCGCCGGACTTTTGCAAAACCGAGGCGAAGCCGAGGTTTTGCTGGTCGGGGCGGGCATCAAAAACACTAGGAAAAGATGCTTAAAAGTGATGATGGACCAAGAATATGTACATACTTAATTGATACTCATTTCAACTACAGAACAACCACTCAACGGTTCCTCTGTTTGTCTTTTTCTATCACATAAGGGATACATTATAGAATGAGAGTCAAAAAACTTTCACATATAAGTATATAGTTACACCATGTCTTGAAACTCAAAATGTAAACATCATGTCTATATATGTATAAAAGCTTTCTGACAGCGTGTATGCAATATAAGAACATAATTGATTATTAGAGTTATAAATATATTGTTCAATATATTAATAATAACATAAAATTAATTTAATACGCCTATATCTTTTCAATTTTCCGATTTTACAAATGATTTTCTTGTCATCACATTTGGAAGGGTTAGCATAGTTTAGGTTACAACACGTGCGCTGTCGCGGACGTTGCCACGCAAAGATCAACAAAGAGCGGCCACAAAAGTCGCTCTTCCCGGCACGAAATCGAGCCGGGAAGACCGTGTTTCGGCTAGGGGATGAAGAAAACAAAATTACCGAAATTATAACCGTATATATCCTACGTCGATCAGATGTTATTCTCGACTGAAAACAATAATACGTACACTGTATTTATATACGCTGGACGATGTTTACATAAAGAGTTATACAGCATCAAGTTCGTTAATCGTGGTAAAAATTTTGAGTCAATCAATCGAATATTCTTTTTAAAAATATAAATATAAGAAATTTATATAAATTTTTAACCTAAAATATCTATGGTCACAACAAACAGATTTTTTTGGGCAAAGAACTCGATCCTTAGGTATAAAAAAGGGTAATTTTCTGCCAAATTCCAAAATGATTCATTGACTTTTACTTCTGTTATCGTAAACGAAAGGGAATGCACTTGTTTTCAAAAATATTGCTTCCTCATAGAGGAAGCTTTGTGATAGTAAAAAAAAAGTTTATGAGATAATGTGTTAGAAATGTTATTTAGCAAATTTGGAATCGAAATACACTGTTTTTAGAAAATGTCCGTATGGATATGTGTGTGTGTGTGTGTGTGTGTGTGTGTGTGTGTGTGTGTGTGTGTGTGTGTGTGTGTGTGTGTGTGTGTGTGTGTGTGTGTGTGTGTGTGTGTGTGTGTGTGTGTGTGTGTGTGTGTGTGTGTGTGTGTGTGTGTGTGTGTGTGTGTGTGTGTGTGTGTGTGTGTGTGTGTGTGTGTGTGTGTGTGTGTACGCTGATATCTCGTGATCTACTCGACCGATTTTAACGGGAGAGTGATCATTTTTTTAGATTTTGCTTCCACAATTGGGGTCAATATTCTATTTTTGTAAAATTTAATTTTTTTTTTATAGCCATTTTTAAATTTTCAAAATTATTTTGGATTTTTTTAATATTTAGAACGAATATTGTTTATATATCATGAATTCTCTGTATGTAGGATAAAATTATCTACAATTTAAAAAAAAAAAGTCGGTAGCTATATTTCGTCATAAGTTATTGATGAAAATGTAATTTTTTGTAACTAGGTTATATTTCGAAACTAAAAAAAGATATTAACATGAATATTTTTTTGGTTATAAAGGATATTAAGTACTATAACTTACTAAATTTTTAAGTTTTTTTATTCATTATTTTTTGAGAAAAAAAATAATTTATAAAGAAAAAAGTGATTTTTTTTGTCGTTCAATAACTATAGTAAAATTGGCTTAATCACTTTGAAATTCTTTGTAGGGGTAGATTTTGTATACCAATCGAGTGAGTTCTTTGGGCAAAAGGATTGATCCATAAATTTCGAAGATATTTGAGGTTAAAATTTTTTTCAATTTTTTTTTAAATCGTAATTTCTCGAGAACGGCTCTATATATCTAAATGGGGTGGGTGGTATTCGAAAGAGAATTAAATTACCTATATTTTATAAAAAAAATTAATTCTCTAGCTATCACGGTTCTTTTGTTATTAACAAAAACGTAAAAATTGAAAAATGAAAAAATGAGTTTTGTATGTTCAACTATTACAAGAGTAAAATTGTCTTATTCGCTTCAAAATTCATTGTAGAGGTATATTATTGATAGTTCTCGGATGAGTTCTTTTGGCAAAGTTATTAGTTCATAAATTTCAGAGATATTTGAGGTTAAAATTTTTCTAGACATTTTTAAAATCTATTTCTTGAGGATGGCTCTGTGTATCTGAATGGGGAGGGTAGAATTTGAAAGAGAATTAAAATATTTATATTTTCTAAAAAGAAAAATTTTTTAGTTATCGCGGTTCACTTATACTATACTTGTTGACATCGATTTTGTCTCTTGAATTAAAAGACAGTTATTGTTGTCTTGGAGTTAAATAGCCAACTTGATGTTAATAAACCAGAGGGGGATATCTCCAAAATATAAGATGAACCGGAGACGGAGTGCATAAGCCCATGCAACTAATCTCAACAGCAGACGAACCTTGCACGTATGTAACAAACGGAAACCAACACAACCACAAAGGATCAAAAGGTTTCATATTCATAAGACGAATTAAAGGAGTAAATGTATCTAACGCAGCAATCCATTACTGTTATCCTTCAGTCATCCGATTAATACTGTCATCTTAGATAGCAACTTCTGCTTCTTGGGTCCATCAACACACGCTATACGGTAGATTAATACTCCGTACACGTGACACCAAACTCGCTAGTCGCGAGACTTTATAAATGCAAGACCGCGGTCTATTATCGCGATAGCGCACGCGGTAAAGACACCATTAAGGGTCGACGTGCAATGGTAGTGTGCGCCTACCATCGGACTGGCCAATCACACACGTAGTTTCATAGCCGCGAGTACGCGCGTTCCGCGTTACATTAACTATAATAAAACGAAATAACGAAACGGATCAAGATTGACGATAGTTTCGAAAGAAATGTCGAATTTATGTGAGCGCAATTAATTGTTTTGGCTCTCACGTAAAAATGGATTATTATATTATTATTATCATATTCAAATTATCAAATTGAATTAGAATATTTAATTAAAATGCAATAAAAGACTACTTTTTCAATTTATAATTTTTTTCTAATTTAGTTTATAATTAAATTTAATTTATAAAAAGATAATTTTAGTTTATAATATCTCTGAAAATTATGAACCAATCATTTTGCCAAAAAACCTCTGCCGAGAACTATCAATAATATACATGTACAATGAATTTTGAAGCGAATAAGACAATTTTACTATCGTAATAGTTGAACATCCAAAACTCATTTTTTTTTTATTTTAAAATTTTTACATTTCTGTTAATAACAAAAGAACCGTGATAGCTAGAAAATTAATTTTTTTTAAAAAATATAGGTAATTTAATTATGTTTCGAATGCTATAAATTACATTAAAATACATAGAGCTCTAAATATCAGTTGCAATTTTATAGGCAATTGTGATATATATTTTATGTATGTAAAATTTTGTGGAAATGTATAATCTATAAAAATTTGAATAAAATATGTTGGAGTCTTGTTATTTCTGTCTTAAATTTCAAATATTGGAATTAAAAATTAATTAAAGCAATCAAAGTGTTAAATTTGTATTATAATTTATAGATTTCTGAAGAGGGAGATAGAATAAAATCTCCGAAACGTTGAACTTAATTATGGTATTTTATTTGTTAAAGCAATTTAACAAAAGATCCCAATCCCCATGGTAGTAAATGGCCATCAGCTTATAAATTTTCCAATTTACTATAAAATCCACCATCAGCGTGAATCAGCAACTATAATTAAAGGAATCAGTAAATTAAGTTTGAGGAAGCTACGTGCCAATGAATTGGCAACGATTTTTTTTTCTGAGAAACAAATCAACATAACCACTTGAAATTTTAACACAATGTTGTACTGGATAAGTATAATAAGTGGTAACAATTTTGAGTCAATCAATCGAATATTCTCTTAAAATTGCAATTTTAAGAAATTTATAAAAAATTTTTAACCTCAAATATCTTTGGTCAAAACAGTCAGATTTCTTTGGGCAAAGAATTGAGTCATTAGATATAAAAAGGCTAATTCTCTGCCAATATCAAAACGATTTATTGACTTTTACTCCTCTTATCGTGAACGAAATGAAACGCAGTTGTTTTCGAAAATAATTTTTTTCTCGGAAACAAATCAACATAACCCCTTCAAATTTGAACACAATATTGTACTCGATAAGTGTAATACTTGGTAAAAATTTTGAGTCAATCAGTCGAATATTCTTTTTAAAAATACAAATATAAGAAATTTATAAAAAATTTTTAACCTAAAATGGATATGGTCACAACAGTCAGATTTTTTTTGGCAAAGAACTCGATCCTTAGATATAAATAAGGCTACTTTTCTGCCAAATTCCAAAACGATTCATTGACTTTTACTTCTCTTATCGTAAACGAAAGGGAACGCACTTGTTTTCAAAAATAATTTTTTTCTGAGAAACAAATCAACATAACCACTTGAAATTTTAACACAATGTTGTACTGGATAAGTATAATAAGTGGTAAAAATTTTGAGTCAATCAATTGAATATTCTCTTAAAATTGCAATTTTAAGAAATTTATAAAAAATTTTTAACCTCAAATATCTTTGGTCAAAACAGTCAGATTTCTTTGGGCAAGGAATTGAGTCATTAGATATAAAAAGGCTAATTCTCTGCCAAATTTCAAAACGATTTATTGACTTTTACTTCTCTTATCGTAAACGAAAAGAAACGCACTTGTTTTAAAAAATAATTTTTTTCTCCGAATCAAATCAACATAACCACTTGAAATTTTAACACAAAGTTGTATTGGATAAGTATAATAAGTGGTAAAAATTTTGAGTGGATCCCGTGTGGAAATAATAAATGTAGGAAATCATAGAAAACCGTACGAAATTGTACGAAATTGTAGGAAAGTGTAAGAAACTGTTGGTTTTTGGACAAAATTAGTACGATTTTGTACATTTTTGTACATTTTTGTATGTACTTATACGTTTTCATACGATTTATAAATTTTCTCAAATTTGTCTGTAAAAACTTAAATGTATGAAAACGTAAGAAAGTGTACGCAAACGTAAGAAAGTGTACGAAAACGTAAGAAAATGTAAGAAATCGTACGAAAACGTACATTTTCGTAAGATTTAATGAATCTTGCAGTTTCGTACAGTTTTGTACATTTATTTTCGTACGAGTTTATATACTTTTTATACATTTTATTACAATTCGTAAAATTTTTGCGTCTATAACAAATTTTTCCTGTTGAAATAGTAAATGTAGGAAACTGTACAAAACTGTACAAAACTGTACGTAACCGTACGAAAACGTATTAAACCGTATAAATTAACCATGCAAACTGTCCCAAAACCAACACTTTTGTACACTTTTGTACAGTTTTGTACAGTTTCGTACGGTTTTCTACAGTTTCGTATAGTTTATTACGATTTACTACACTTGTTTTTTTCCATATGGGATAAATGAAAAAGTATTTAAGATATTAATTAAAGGATTATAAACCATATTTTCATTACTAACAAATGACAGGCTAAAGATAATTTAAATATTAAATAAAGAAATTGTCGGTAATTTAACGACCTTTTAAAAAAAATTTATTATATTGCGTAATACTGGCTGTACCGAGATAAAAATCAAAAAAAAGAAAATTTCAAAATCGTTTTTTGGTTATAAAAAAAATCTGTAAAATCAAAAAGTAGGTTATGCTCTCTATTTTCTCTTCCGAAACGAAGAGAATAAGCCTTTTCAGATGTAAATCGGTCGATCTGTTCTAAACACACACACACACACACACACACACACACACACACACACACACACACACACACACACACACACACACACACACACACACACACACACACACACACACACACACACACACACATGCACGCGCGCGCGCACGCACGCAAGAATGCACGCACGCACAGGAAAATAATTTTCTCAAAATCAAAAAATTTTTATGCCACTATTCTAAAAACATGTTGTTAATAATTTTTTTCCAAAAAATTTGTTTCACCATTCCAAAGCTTCCTCTTTAACGAAGCAAAAATGATTCAAAACTTCTAATTTTCACAGTGCACCTTTTTATACAACACTCTAGTTATCTTCTGTACTATGAAATTCTTGGCATCCGTGGACGCAACGATAAGTAAACATTTTTTTATGTATGTCGATTCATTATATTTACATGTTGGTTTCCAACATAAACGATTGTTAGATTATTTGTTATAAACTAATTACTAATTGATAATAATTTAAAAAGAATGCTTCCGAATTGTGAAAGTTTTTGTTACGTTCTTTAGGT
Organism: Torymus aiolomorphi; assembly: GCA_036365515.1. Classification (NCBI taxonomy): domain Eukaryota; kingdom Metazoa; phylum Arthropoda; class Insecta; order Hymenoptera; family Torymidae; genus Torymus; species Torymus aiolomorphi. Next base: position 90,614,349 of record CM070875.1, on the reverse strand, counting down.
GATTTAAAATTGGAAGTGTCATGTTTTTATGTAAAATTAATCAATTAAAAAGTACATTTTAAGAAAAAACTTGCAAGAATTTATTTGATTTAAAATCGTCCTACAATGTTTAGTAATATTTTATTTAATACACTGAAAAAAAATATTGGTAGTTTCAAGTAAATATTTAGTTGAAACAACTACATGATTTCATTACAGCCTGCTAATTAAATATTATATTGAATCCGCTAATTTAGTTATTTAAAATAACAAAATATTTAGTTACATGAACTAAATATTTACTAAAAATAAAGAAATATTTTATGAAGTTAACTAAACGATTCATTGTATCAACTAACAGGTTATTTAGATTGATAAAATATTAAATGAATTCTATAAAATATTGTATTGAAATGACTAAATATTTAATTAAAGCAACAAAATAGTTTATAAAATTGACTAAACGATTCATTGCACAAACTAATTAGTTATTAAGAACAACGAAATACTTAATCAATTTGATAAAATATTTTATTCAAATTACAAAACATTTATCTGGAGCAACAAAATATTTTATGAAATTGACTAAATAATTCATTCCATCAACTAACGGGTTATTAAGAACAATGAAATACCTAATCAATTTGACTATAAATTTTCTTGAAATTACAAAATATTTTTCTGGTGCAACAAAATATTTTATGAAATTGACTAAACGATTCATTGGATGAACTAACAGATTATTAAGATCAATGAAATACTTAATCAATTTGACAAAACATTTTACTGAAATTACTAAGTATTTACCTGGAGCAATAAATAATTTTGTGAAACTGACTAAACGATTCATTGTATTAACTAACAATTTATCTTGTTTGATAAATTATTCAATTATGTTGACTAAATATTTGTTTGTAATTACTAAACATTTAATTAAAACAGTGAAATATTTTATGATACTAACTAACCGCTGCATTAGATTAACGAAATATTTAATAAATATGAATAAATGATTTGTTGAATCAACTAACTGTTTAGTCAATTTTACAAAATATTTTGCTAATTATTTCAAAAAAATTATAAATTTTTTTTTTTTTAATAATTTTGAAATAAAAGTTTTTTCTTCCTTGTAGCCTTTTCGTACAACTATCCGCATTGAAGTTGGTGATTTTTCCTGAACTCCTGTAACTTAATATGGATTCTGCATAGTTATTATATAGTAATTTTATTAATATTAAATCAAATTATTATTACATATTCGCATTAATTTATATTAATTATCGCTCGCAGTTTCGCATTTACATATTATCTAACAGAAAAAAACGCAGAAAAAATTTTTGACCTAAGGTGGGATCGAACTCGGGACCCTCGGATTACAAGGCTAACGCTCTAACCGCTACGCTACGCAACGCTTGTACCCTACAAAATTTCAATTTTAACTAAGTATAGAGTTGCATGTAAATGTAAAATATCGCGCACATCAATCTAATAATTAATTATATTCTTATAATTAATATACATTCTTAATTACATTTTAATTAATGATTTATAAACTCAATAATATGTGTGTAACTCATCATTTGTAACTAACGATTTATTTGAAACTATGAAATATTTAGTAAACTTTAATATAAAAGGCCGTGTGAAGTACCGACACGATCTCTACCTTACCGGCATCAACATTTTAGATTGTAAAACCTGTTAGTTACAGTTACTAAATATCTTGTCGGCTTAATAAAATGTTTGTTTAAAACAAGTAAACATTTAGTAAGAATGACAAAATATTTGGATACAAAGACATTGGCATTTCAAATAATTTATTAGTCAGACCTAACAAACATTTATTTAAGTTGACTAATTGTAACTTAGTAATCGCGAGACAAATTTTTTAACCAATATTTTGTTGGTGTGAGGAAATAGTTTTGTAGATAGAAGTACGCAGTTACTCCTTTTAACAAAGATTTATTTGAAACAAAGAAATATGTAGTCAAATTAACTACATTCTTTTATATTGTCATAGTGCTTGTTTAACTAAACATTTAGTTAAATCTAATTAATCTTTATTGTCGTCTAAGAAATATTTAGTCAAATCAGGGAAACGTTTGATTGACGAGAGAAGAAAATTCATGAATCATTTTTGTTCAGATTGCAAAACCTGTTAGTTGCAGTTACTAAATATCCTGTCGGCTTAATAAAATGTTTATTTAAAACAAGTAAATATTTAATAAGAATGACAACATATTTGGATACAAAGACATTGGAATTTCAACTAATTTATTAGTCAGACCTAACAAACAGTTATTTGAGTTGACTAATTGTAACTTAGAAATCGGGAGAGAAATTTTTTAACCAATATTTTGTTGAGGTAAGGAAATAGTTTTGTAGATAGAAGCACGCAATTACTCCTTTTAACAAAAGATTTATTTGAAACCAAGAAATATGTAGTCAAATTAACTACATTCTTTTATATTGTCATAGTGCTTATTTAACTAAACATTTAGTTAAATTTAATAGTTATTTATTGTAATCTAAGAAATATTTAGTCAAATTAAGGAAACGTTTGATTGACGAGAGAAGAAAATCGCGAATCATTTTCGTTCAGATCGCAAAACCTGTTACTTACAGTTACTAAATATCTTGTCGGCTTAATAAAATGTTTGTTTAAAACAAGTAAACATTTAGTAAGAATGACAACATATTTGGATACAAAGACATTGGCATTTCAACTAATTTATTAGTTAGACCTAACAAACATTTATTTAAGTTGACTAATTGTAACTTAGAAATCGGGAGAGAAATTTTTTAACCAATATTTTGTTGCGGTAAGGAAATAGTTTTGTAGATAGAAGCACGCAATTACTCCTTTTAACAAAAGATTTATTTGAAACCAAGAAATATGTAGTCAAATTAACTACATTCTTTATATTGTCATAGTGCTTATTTAACTAAACATTTAGTTAAATCTAATTAATATTTAGTATCTTCTAAAAAATATTTAGTCAAATCAAGGAAACGTTTGATTTACGAGAGAAGAAAATTATCGAATCACTTTCGTCCAGATTGCAAAACCGGTTAGTTGCAGTTACTAAATATCTTGTCGGTTTAATAAAATGTTTGTTTAAAACAACTAAGTATTTAGTAACAATGACAACATATTTGGACACAAAGACATTGGCATTTCAACTAATTTATTAGTCAGACCTAACAAACAGTTATTTAAGTTGACTAATTGTAACTTAGTAATCGCGAAACAAATTTTTTAACCAATATTTTGTTGGTGTGAGGAAATAGTTGTCTAGATAGAAGTACGCAGTTACTCCTTTTAACAAAGATTTATTTGAAACAAAGAAATATGTAGTCAAATTAATTACATTCTTTTATATTGTCATAGTGCTTGTTTAACTAAACATTTAGTTAAATCTAATTAATCTTTATTGTCGTCTAAGAAATATTTAGTCAAATCAGGGAAACGTTTGATTGACGAGAGAAGAAAATTCATGAATCATTTTTGTTCAGATTGCAAAACCTGTTAGTTGCAGTTACTAAATATCCTGTCGGCTTAATAAAATGTTTATTTAAAACAAGTAAATATTTAATAAGAATGACAACATATTTGGATACAAAGACATTGGAATTTCAACTAATTTATTAGTCAGACCTAACAAACAGTTATTTGAGTTGACTAATTGTAACTTAGTAATCGCGAGACAAATTTTTTAACCAATATTTTGTTGGTGTGAGGAAATAGTTTTGTAGATAGAAGCACGCAATTCCACCTTTTAACAAAAGATTTATTTGAAACCAAAAAATATGTAGTCAAATTAACTACATTCTTTTATATTGTCATAGTGCTTGTTTAACTAAAAATTTAGTTAAATTTAATAGTTATTTATTGTAATCTAAGAAATATTTAGTCAAATTAAGGAAGCGTTTGATTGACGAGAGAAGAAAATCGCGAATCATTTTCGTTCAGATCGCAAAACCTGTTACTTACAGTTACTAAATATCTTGTCGGCTTAATAAAATGCTTGTTTAAAACAAGTAAACATTTAGTAAGAATGACAACATATTTGGATACAAAGACATTGGCATTTCAACTAATTTATTAGTTAGACCTAACAAACATTTATTTAAGTTGACTAATTGTAACTTAGAAATCGGGAGAGAAATTTTTTAACCAATATTTTGTTGAGGTAAGGAAATAGTTTTGTAGATAGAAGCACGCAATTACTCCTTTTAACAAAAGATTTATTTGAAACCAAGAAATATGTAGTCAAATTAACTACATTCTTTTATATTGTCATAGTGCTTATATAACTAAACATTTAGTTAAATCTAATTAATATTTAGTATCTTCTAAAAAATATTTAGTCAAATCAAGGAAACGTTTGATTGACGAGAGAAGAAAATTATCGAATCACTTTCGTCCAGATTGCAAAACCGGTTAGTTGCAGTTACTAAATATCTTGTCGGTTTAATAAAATGTTTGTTTAAAACAACTAAGTATTTAGTAACAATGACAACATATTTGGACACAAAGACATTGGCATTTCAACTAATTTATTAGTCAGACCTAACAAACAGTTATTTAAGTTGACTAATTGTAACTTAGTAATCGCGAAACAAATTTTTTAACCAATATTTTGTTGGTGTGAGAAAATAGTTGTCTAGATAGAAGTACGCAGTTACTCCTTTTAACAAAGATTTATTTGAAACAAAGAGATATGTAGCCAAATCAACTACATACTTTTTTATTATCATAGTGCGGTTTTAACTAAACATTTAGTTAAATTTAATAGTTATTTATTGTAATCTACGAAATATTTAGTCAAATCAAGGAAACGATTGATTGATGAGGGAAGAAAATTGACGAATCATTTTTGTTCAGATTGCAAAACCTGTTAGTTGCCGTTACTAAATATCCTGTCGGCTTAATAAAATATTTGTTTAAAACAAGTAAACATTTAGTATGAATGACAACATATTGGGTTACAAAGGCATTGGCATTTCAACTAATTTATTAGTCAAACCTAACAAACAGTTATTTAAGTTGACTAATTGTAACTTAGAAATCGGGAGAGAAATTTTTTAACCAATATTTTGTTGGGGTAAGGAAATAGTTTTGTAGATAGAAGCACGCAATTACTCCTTTTAACAAAAGATTTATTTGAAACCAAGAAATATGTAGTCAAATTAACTACATTCTTATATATTGTCATAGTGCTTGTTTAACTAAACATTTAGTTAAATCTAATTAATATTTATTGTCGTCTAAGAAATATTTAGTCAAATCAAGGAAACGTTTGATTAACGAGGGAAAAAAATTGACGAATCATTTTTGTTCAGATTGCAAAACCTGTTAGTTGCAGTTACTAAATATCCTGTCGGCTTAATAAAATATTTGGTTAAAACAAGTAAACATTTAGTAAGAATGACAACATATTTGGATACAAAGACATTGGCATTTCAACTAATTTATTAGTTAGACCTAACAAACATTTATTTAAGTTGACTAATTGTAACTTAGAAATCGGGAGAGAAATTTTTTAACCAATATTTTGTTGGGGTGAGGAAATAGTTTTGTAGATAGAAGCACGCAATACTCCTTTTAACAAAAGATTTATTTGAAACCAAGAAATATGTAGTCCAATTAACTACATTCTTTTATATTTTCATAGTGCTTGTTTAACTAAACATTTAGTTAAATCTAATTAATATTTATTGTCGTCTAAGAAATATTTAGTCAAATCAAGGAAACGTTTGATAGACGAGGGAAGAAAATTGACGAATCATTTTTGTTCAGATTGCAAAACCTGTTAGTTGCAGTTACTAAATATCTTGTCGGTTTAATAAAATGTTTGTTTAAAACAACTAAGTATTTAATAAGAATGACAATGTATTTGGATACAAAGACACTGGCATTTTAACTAATTTTTTAGTCAGGCCGAACAAACATTTATTCAAGTCAACTAATTGTAACTTAATAAGAGTAAGAGAAAGTTTTTAACTAAATTTTGGTTGGGGTAAGGAAATAGTTTTGTAGATTGAAGTACGCAGTTTGTCCTTTTAACAAAAGGTTTATTTGAAACCAAGAAATATGTAGTCAAATTAACTACATACTTTTTTATTATCATAGTGCTTATTTAACTAAACATTTAGTTAAATCTAATTAATATTTAGTATCTTCTAAGAAATATTTAGTCAAATCAAGGAAACGTTTGATTGACGAGAGAAGAAAATTATCGAATCACTTTTGTTCATATTGCAAAACCTGTTAGTTGCAGTTACTAAATATCTTGTCGGTTAAATAAAAGGTTTCTTCAAAACAAGTAAGTATTTAGTAAGAATGACAACATATTTGGATATACAGATATTGGCACTTCAACTAATTTATTTATTTGAATCTATGAAATAGTTAGTAGTAACAAGTAAAGATTTTGTAAATTAGGATTCGATTCTTTAATAAATCCTTTAGCTAGTTGAACAAAATCATGCTGTCGAAGTTACTAAATAAATAGTTGAGTTAACAAAATATTTGTTAAAGGAATGAATGGTTTAGTTAATGCGTCGGAGATATTTCCTTGTTTTTAATTGTTTAAATCAACCAAATATGTAGTTGTCTCAAACAAACATTTATTTGTTTTTAGAGATTGGGTTCATCAATATTTCAGTTATTTGATTTAAGTAAATATTTCGTTAACTCTACCAATTGATTTTGCTAAAAACAATAAACATTTATTTGAAGTTATTTTCTTGTTTCAAGAAAACGAATTTAGTTCTTTCAATGAAACCTTTTAATTGAATCAACCATACCATATTTGAAGTAACTAAATGTTTAATTAAATTTACTAATTATTATTTTAACTAAATAATTTAGTTGATTTTACTCTTTATGTAGTTGTTTCAGAGAAATATTTAGTTGATTTAACTAAAGATAACTTTACTAAATATTTTACTAAATATTTAGTTGAAACAACAAATCTTTTTTTTCAGTGTAACAAATAAAAATTTTTTTTTGCATACAATGCATAAAGTATTGTGTTAGGGTGGTTCTATGCACGGATATAGTACTTAAATATAAAATATTCTACAATGAATTGTTCTCATACTGCAAAGTGAGAACCCATATAGTATCATAGACCGGCACTTTAAGTTACGGAAAAAAATTTTGTAACGAAATTTCAGTACTAAAAAATTAAATATCGTCAATATAAAAAAATGATGCAACAAATCGCTTTAATCTTTTTCATTTTTGCTTCAATTTCAATTTTTAAAGACTCATTTTCATCTTCGTTGGATTTCATTACGAGGTACCGTGGATCAAATTAATAAATTTTTTAAATCTGAGGAGTTAGAGGCAATTGTTTATCGAGTTTTGTGCGACTCTGGTATGAATTCGAGTCAACATAATACCTTAACATTAATTATACCTTCTATTTTTTTATTCGCCTCTGCTATTCGTCTGTCAGAGTTCTGTATTGAAGGTATATCTATCTATTAGTGGATATAGTTTCTTTAGTCAAAGATAAAAACAAAACAAATATTGCAATATTACTACTCTGAAACAATGTACTCTAATCTGAAGGTCGTTTAGTAAGAGCCTTTTTTATTTTCTTCACTTTCTAAAAGCGAGCGTGTGAGCAAGTTAACGTGTAAGTTAACGTGTAAGTTGACTTGAGTTACTTATAGCGGACTTATTTACGAAAGTATAAGCAACAAATAGAATCGATTTAAAAAGTGCAGAAAATTATAAAATATAAGGTAACATTTTATATTATTTATCAAAACATGTTTTATAGCTATTTAAAAATGATACAAATTATTTTGAAATATACTAATTTTGCTTATTATATAAATAATATAGAATGTTACTTTACATTTTTTTTATTTTTTGCACTTTTTAAATCAGTTTTATTTGTTGCTTATACTCTCGTAAATATAGGCAGCTATAGTACTCGTCAACTTACACGCTGAGTTACACATTCAATTGCTCACACGCTAGCAGGCTTGTCTGCAGATGTCGTAACCGGGCTTCCGTAATTATTTACAGTTATTTACAGTTACTATTAGTTATTTACAGTTGTTTACTGTTTTATTACAGTTATTTATAGCTTTGTAAAATAGTAACTATGGAAATGAAGGGACTGATAAAAGTTATTAACGTTTATTAACTATTTTTTACAGTTATTTACAGATACATATTCACGGTTTTATTATAGTTATTTGCAGTTTTATTAATAAGAAATAAAGTTATAACACCAAAATATGAACTGTTTATAACTGTAAATAGCTGTAAATAATTGTTAATAACTGTAAATAACTGTTAATAAATGTTAATAACATTATCAGAATCTTCATTCCTACAATGACTAATTTGCGAAACTGTAAATATTTGTAAATAATTGGAAAAACTATAGCAAACTAACTATAATAACAAACCAAATAGTTATTTACAGTTATTTACAGTTTTCTATAGTTCTTTATAGAAACAATTTCCGCTAGGGAAGTTTTCGACAAAAAACAACAGTAAAATAATAACAACGACCTAACGCAGTAAAATATCACTGACCTCCCGTATGGAAAAAAAAATATATATGAAACCGTATAAAACCGTACAAAACTGTATAAGAACGTATAAAACCGGATCTAAACATTGGTTTTTGGACAAATTTATACGTTTTAATACGTTTTGATACGTTTTGATACGTTTTAATACGGTTTCATACGGTGTTTAACATTTTAATACAGTTTTCTACGATTTGCAAAGATTTTATACAATTTCATATGGTTTTTTACGTTTTATAGAATTTATAAATCGTAAAAAACGGAAAAACGTAATTATATTTTTATAAACATAAAAACATAATTTATTTATTTATTTTTCTATTTATTTTTTTTTATTTTGTATGAAAATGTATTAAACTGTATAAAAATGTATAAAACCGTATAAAAATGTAATAAATTTGAAAAAATCTACGGAAATATGCAGAAATATACATTTTTATACGGTTTCCTACGTTTTATTACATTAACCTTTTACAAACTTGACATGGAAGAATTTCTGAAGTGTAAGAAAATGTACGAAAATGTATTAAACTGTATAAAAATGTATAAAAATGTATAAAACCGTATAAAATATGTCCAAAAACCAATAGAAAGGTTCATTTTTATACGTTTGTATACGTTTTCCTACGGTTTCATACATTTATTATTTCCATACGGGCTATTGATCCAGAGGGCGTGAGAATCTTGATCTTCATGGGTTCCCATGAAAATAGGTACAGCCGGTAAAGCAGTTTTTTTTTCATTTAACTTTTAAAACTACCTTACCATGCATTCAGCTACCTACTGAGCTGCAAAATATTTCATTTTCTAATACGGCGTCCTCTTAAAAAGAAAAAAAAATTTGAATAAATAATTTGTAAACGGTAAAAAGCACAATAAAATATAAAAATTCATAAAATTAATGAATTTAAAGTATTTTTTACCATAAAAAAAATATTTTCTTAAGGGGGTCATAGACCTATAGGTCTTTGAGGCTAAAATCACCTGAAAAAATAAAATAAAATATAATTAGTTACATATACTAATAGTATATCATAAATAGGCACAATTTCTGATAAAATGGCCCGAGATATAATCTGTAGACCAATTTTACTCAGAGATATTGCATTACCAAGATTTGTCTTTGGCGTAGTTTTTGAAAAAAAGCACTCGACAAATTTTCATGGGACAAGGCCTAGAATACTCTAAATCCATCCAGTTTTCTACCTAAGAGTTGGAAATATCAAGTTTCTTGAAACAAATATATTTCTAATAGAAAAAACTACTTTTAATTCATGAATTTTATGATTTTTCATGTTTTTTGTGGATTTTAGCATTTCAAAAATAGTACTTTCCAAAAAGTTTATATTTTCAACTCTTAGGTAGAAAACTGGACGCATTTAGAGTATTTTAGGCCTTGTCTCATGAAAATTTGTCGAGTACTTATTTTTAAAAGCTACGCCAAAGTCTTGAAAACAATATTTTATAAAAAAAAAACCTGCTAAATGAAAATTCAAAAAACTTGAAAAATATTGAACCATTTAGTTCCCAATTTTTTTCTTGTTCCTAGAACATAAAAAATAAGTTTTTATAGTTATATATAATGTAATTTTACAAAAAATATATTGCTTACCCGTTCTAAACACATGCATAATAATCTGTAACAATTAATGAAACTCTTCAAATGGCAGAATTATCTTACTCACTGTTTATAAAATATCTTTTGAAACCCAGTTAAAGTAATATTTTATTTTTCTTTTTTTTTAGAAATAGAATATTAGCTGATTGTCTATAACTGAAATCAAGAAGAATAATAATAGTGAATTCAGCAAAAATTGACTCCAGTCTTAATTGATAATATTGCAATATAAATCATAAAAATATTTACCTTAGCTTGATATCTGTTCCCCTATAAAAAATGATTAACAATACTGGCACCTTGGCATGTATTCCTTTAAACTTGATATCTCAGCAACGCGATCTCTTGGGCTTCTGATCCAACCTTACTGTTAAATTACTTTCCAACACATTGTACTCAAATATACTATTAAGTAAAATACTAAGATGAATGTAGAATATTCTACAACAAAAATGATTCATATCGTAGAATCCAAAATCTCAATCAAAACTTATAATTGGTCAATATATTTATAAATCACCTGTATGGCCATTTTTTAAATCTATTACTTCACTATTATGTTTGACGTATTATATGGAAACCTGTAGGTATGTGGTGGATATTACAATAATGCATAACTTTTTGAAAAAATATAAACTTAATTTTATTATAACGAGTTAGAAGTGATGATCTGCTCTAAAACTTTTTGACTAAAGTGGATGTTTTTATTTTCTTTCGCTTACATGTATCTCTCTTTTGTTTTTAATTAAACTGAATTTTGATATAAATATATTTCTATTCGTAAAGAGTGTTGACACTACGGTTTCATATTCAAGCTATTTTAAACGTTAACAAAACACTCACTATCCACTTGTATTAAAGATTTTCACAAACTAATTATTAGATGTACTTTTAAATATAATATAGTAAATCTTTATTTCAAATCAACTCAACAGTCCAAAAAGTTCGAAATTAATTAAGAAATTTCGTATAAAGAAGTTTAATATCACAGTGCTTATGTGATGTCAGCTGTATTTACATTGATGCTAGCATCCTATGTTATGTGTAGGTATTATAGTTTATATGGTTATGGCATAAAAAAGAGAGTACGGTACTGTCGAAAATTGACTGGTCAATCTCAAGTAAAGTGATCAAAATTTACGTTCAAAAACGATTCCATTGGGATTTAAATTAAAACGTAGGTTATTTTAATGTTAAATAGATGATAAAAGAAAATCAAGTTTTTCGTCATTTTATAGGTGACTATCTTATTAAGGTGATGTTGGAGCCACGCTGATTGGTTGAAATTTTCCTAACCTCAAAAACAGAATATCATAAATAAAAAAAAAGTATACTATTGTAAAACACAAAAATGCGGTGATCGCGTGTTCTTTTTATAATAAGGAATAATGTTTATAAACGTTATTCAGCATTTAATAATTTTTAGTTGAGACAAACAATGGGAAATACGACGCGAGGTGAGGATGCCGTTTCACATAGAAAATTGTAAGATGACCGTCACTTTTACCTAATTCCACGCGTCAATTTTAAGAATATTGCATTACATAAATTATTAAACATTTTGATTATCGAAAATGCTGTGATCCCGCATTCTTTACACGATAACAAATCGTTAGCAACTTAATTTTCAATATCACGAAGTAAATTTCACGCGAACAATGGGAAATACGGCTCGAGGTGGGGGTCACTATCGGTAAAGTTCGCTCCTACATTCCCTTAAGCTATAACGAATATTAAAAATTTTTTTATTTATGATTCACACTTTTTTCAGGTTCAGAATAACATATATAATTGAAAAATAAAATAAAAAAAAACTTAATTTTTTGACATATTTTAGGTCTATGATCCCCTTAAATAATTTTGTACTTCAAACTCTTCGGACAATAACTACATAAATTTCAAGTAATTTAGGCTTGGTCCTATGAAAATCCATCAAACGATTCTCTCAAAAATCTATGCAAAATATAGAAAATGCTATATTTCTGAGTAAAATAGCCCCCAGTTAAAAAGGTCTGATAAAAAGTAATAAAAATTTGCAGATTTGGGTGCAAAAACCGCATAGATTTTCAGGTTTCGGCACCCATTTTATCACGGTTTATCAAACCTTTTGAACGGAGCGGGGGGGGGGGGGGGCGAGGGGCGGCTACAGATTATATCTCTGGAACAGTGTCAATTTATAATATACCTAGACGGAAATGATCTTCTATAATAAAAGTTTTAGAAAGTTTACAACTGATGTTAGCAGATTATAAAGACAGGATTTAAGACTTATAAAAGTTTAAAAATGCTATAAATAGTAATAAATAGTTATTTACTTTTATAAGTTTTTTGTATCGTCGTAAAAATTTGAATCTTTGATCAGTAAAAAGAGTAAATAACCATTAATAACTATTATAAATTTTTAATAATTGAAAATAATAATTTTTAGTAGTTAGTTAATATCCTGTCATTTGATGTATTATTATTATATTTAAATATACCATTAAATTAAATGATTTCCTAACAAATTTAATGGAACCGTATTATTAAAAAAAAAACTGTTAATAACTTTTATAAACAGTCTCAAATCCTATTTTTATAAACAGTTTTTAACAGTTATAAACATTTTATTAAAAATCATAATAAATTATATATTCTTATTAATTATTATTTGATAAGTTTTATTTCCGCCTGGGTATGTACTATATGTATATTGTTTTAAACATATTTATATATTCTTTTAGCTAATTTTGGCCTTAGAAACCACTATGTGTAAGAACGCCTCAAGCTAAATTTACAAACACAATATTTTGAAGGGAGAAAAAGTTTCATTTATTTGATTATCATGTAATTATTAAGGCATACAAAAAATAATATTTTTAACCAATTTGAAAAGGATATTTTAAAAATTATGCTTTTTTTACCCTAGCGAAAAAAGAAAGTGGAAATAACTGAATAAGATAGATATTAACTGTAAATAAATGCTAAAATATGTCGGAATTAAGACAAAGACAGCAGTTATGCACAGTTTCTTTTTGCTTTCATCAATTTTGTTAAGTTAGTAACTTATTTGATGTCCATTCCTCAAATTATATAATTCATAGTGTAGAATAGAAATTTTTCGTTCTTTCTTTACTCTTAAACAGTTATAAATCATTCAACTTTATTCATTTTTAAAAGTTAATATCAGTTTTCCTCAGATATTAACTGTTATGTGTTTAATTTTCAAATTAAATAGCAATATATGAAAATTTTCGAAATAAAACTATTTTTACTGATTTCTTCATTTTTGTTAAGTCGCTTTTTTCGAACAAAAACCATATCACATAAATATAACTATTGATATTTGTAGAAAACTATTTATAACTGTGCTTAGAACTGTAAAAAACTGTTGATAATAGAATAACACTGCAAATAACTTTTATCTTTGTCTAAATTTCTCATTTTTTAACAGCTAATTTCTTGTTTCTTTAGTTTTCATCCGCTTTCGTCTAATATTTTCAGGTATGAACTGTTATCTGCATTAATTATCTTCAGCTATGGTGGAGAAAGATTTGTAGAGATGGCATAGGTCTTAAAAAATAGATATCAAATTCTATTAAGGTGATATGAAATACCGACATAATTTCCAAACATGGATATCTCATGAAAATACCAATAGAATCATCCAAAAAAAATTTTGAGTATAGTATTAACATATACGGAGCGCTTGACGTTCGTGTTTTTCCAAAAAAATGATGAGAATTTATTTAATTAAATAAAAACCGTACTGTAGGTAAGTAGGAATCTGCAATTAAGCTACTTTTCAAACATGAATATCTCACGAAAATACCAATAGAATCACCCAAAAAAAATCTGAATATAGTGTTTACGTGTACGAAGTGCTTGACGTTCGTCTTTTTCCAAATAAACATTTAAATGTTGAGTTAAAAAATATTGAAATTCACGTTTTCACATGGCCTTAAAAGATAAAATACGTTTATTTTTCGTATCAAAAATGGTCACAATAGAAGAAGTAAGAATTAAGTTTGTTGTTTTAAGTTAAATGCTTAACAATGGTTTTTGTTTCATTCCTAGGTCAAAAATCTCACAGATTGTTTGCATTCATTTTTTAAATTTAAGTTTATTTATCTGCATTTGCTTTATTATTAGAATTATTTCGTATATTTTATGAATGTTTAACGAAAGTTAAAAAAACTATTTCCACGATTACATAAAGCTTTTTCATCGAGAAAATAAAAAAGTCAAGCTAATACAATTGTAAAAAAATTATCAACTTTGCAAAGCGTTCAAAAGCATAGAAATAAAATAGGACGACGAAAATGCAGTCTAATTTAAAAACAGAAATGCATCAAAGAAATGAAAGAGGGAGGGGGAGAGAGCGCGACAGAGAGAGAGCCATCAAAATGTACAAAATGTATTTGTATCATTTCAGTTTTTTCGTTGCTTTCACCGTTACTGCTATCGCCGCTACAATCGATTTAGACCCACAGTCTGTAGGGTTGATAGGATGGTGTGCACTGCGAAGAATAAAAGAAAACTAAAATGGACGATAGTTAAACCCAATCTCACCCTAGATACAGCAGTCAGTCTCTCCCTCATACTTATACACAACTCTATTTCTATCTCTCTCGCTCTCCCACCCCTCGCCCTTCACTCTCCTCTCTCGCTCTTACTATATATTTCCACTCAGCGTTTGACTTTTTCAGAGCTATTTGGACTTTTGGCTTTAAATAAGAGAAAACTATTTAAAACTCATGACTTTTCTTAATAACTTTTTGTAATAACTTTTCTTAACTTAACTTGATAACTAGTTTATTATTAAGTTATTTTAATATTTCATATTAAGTTAAAATAATGCCTAACATGTTTTTTGACAGTTAAAGGTTAAATGTGATTTGATAAATTTTTTTATATTTTGTTAATAATACTAATGAGAGGCTGAATGAAAAAGTGAAGATAAGAAAAATTGCCTAGTGTGTTTCCACTTTACTATGTGTTCTGTTTCAATCATTATAATATGTGCATGCACTTTATAGTCAATACATCTGCGGCGTGTATCTGTGATATGAGATTCTCTTTAGCCTTGGAATATTTATACATCGATGCTCATTTATAATATTATCGACTTATGAATAGGTAAGTATATTTTGCAAAAATAAGATTAAGCGGATTTAGGCCTGTCAGTAATCGATGTGCAATAAAGAAAGTAAATTAAAAATTTGTATAAGATAGAGTTTTCTTAAAAACAGTTAGTTACCTCATCGTCATAAATATTATCGTGATCTGCCATGGATACAGATCGACCGCGTTTCTAGTTCCGTTTTCGTGTTAATTTGCCGCGGTTGCGCACTTCGAGGAAGCTCTACCTGGTTTAGCTCTGGTTATCTGTTCCAAGTATAGTCGTGTTCAAGCTCGTAACTTTATAGGTCTTACAGCTCACTACTAGCTGACAGCTGCTGAAGACAGATAGAGTATTGAGTCTCCCAGTTACAGGCTCATTCAAGCCGTTACTGAGAAGTTTTAGTGTAGAGGAACAACCCACAACATTTTGATGCTACGTGACCATGCGGAGTCTGCGCGTTTCGGAAGCTGCGCTCCGATATTTGCTCCAAATTTTCTTCATATACTTCCCACTTTTCGACTATAGCTGCAAGATTTAAACAAAAAAGCTAACTGTATTACATCAGATCAGTTCTTAGCGGCTAAAGAAAACCCCATTTGCGGTTACCGTAGGTTATAAGTCTCACTTTGTAACCGAAAACGATGTAAAAATAAAAGAAAAATGCGAAAAAAATTATATTTCATTCAATATGGTTGAAAAAATTTCATAATTATGTTATCAATCTAACTTTTCCAGTGTTTCATATTCATAAAAAATAAGTTTTACCACAGTATAACAAATCGTTCGCCTTCTAGATTAAATTTCATCCACAAAACTTCTATTTTATTATTATCAATGAAGCTAGCTCTAAATGAAGATATAAGAAAAACATAGAATTTATATTTTACAACGTTCACATAAAGTTTTTTTATAAGAATAAATGAATTACTAGCGAAAAACCAACCCCATTTAAATTTAAGTCTCTTCGGCATGCATCGTATTAAAAACCAAATCAAGATAATAACTTTTCTTTCAAAGTCCTGATTTACTAACTTAAAAATAACAGTAGCTTTAGTTAAAATTCACAATTTAATTATTCCTTCAATTAAATCAACTTTTATTGTTTATTTTAGAATTTAACGTTAAAGATACTTATATAAGCTAATCCATAAAAGCTTAATGAAGGCTCTATAATCAAGAAAATCCCATAAAAATTAATGAAAAACTAATGTTACGTGTGGAATGCTTCCACACGTAACACTACAAATTGTACCAAATTTTTAAAAACTATGACAAATTATGAAAAAAAATATGCAAGCGGTGGTGAAAATATTTTTATGAAAAAAAAAATGAAATAGCAATGAATAATTATGATAATCGAAATTTTATGAAATACCGTGATAGCCCTGCTGAAAACCACCTATTGAAACCAATTTATTCCTCATTCAATTTTGGTAACACTAAATGGTTATCAATACGGGTTCAATGGGGTTAATTGGAAGACCGATTAAGAATTAATCGGTTTTAATGTCAAATTAATTGGGATAGGGTTAAATATAAATTTTCCGTATTAATTTCAATCGGGTATTATTGGTTTTAATTGTAAATGTGCTTAATCGGTTTTAATAGGAATATTTTTTATTCGGATCGAATCGGATTGAATTGGATAGTTAAGTGTATATTTTTATATTGGTTTTAATATGACATTTTCATATTAATTTCAATCGGATGTTATTGGTTTCAATTGTAAATTGGTTCAGTTGTGCTTAATCGGTTTTAATAGAAACGTTTTTAATTGTATTTAATCGGATTGAATTGGATAGTTAAGTGTATTTTTTTTATATTGGTTTTAACATGACATTTTCATATTAATTTCAATCGGAATTAATTGGTTTCAATTATAACGGTAACGGTACTGAATATACAAGTTCCAGAAGTTGATGATGCATATGTCTCTGTAGGTAAATGGTTAGCGTGCCCGACTGCTGTGCTGAGGACCCAGGTTCAAATCTCGATGTCACCGAATATTTTTTTATTTCTTTATTTCATTTATTCTTGTCTTAAATTATTATTTCCTTAATAAAATTCAATTTTAAATAATTAATAAATGTTTAAAATATAAATAAATATTGTTATTCATTTTTTTTTGTTAATACAATAAAATCCGATTAAAACCGATTAAAACTACAATTTTCTGGTCATAATCGGTTTTTATTGTGATCAATCGGTGCAATTGTTAGCAATCGGGAAATTGCGAATCAAGATTCCCGATTCATGCCGATTAATTTTTTATAAATTGGTTTGAATAGGTCGTTTTCAGCAGGGAGGGTGATGTCTTGTGAAATTTGTAGCCGAAATATACTATTTTTAGAGAAAAATATGCGTGCGTGCGTGCGTGCGTGCGGCGTGTGTGGATGTGTGTATCCGGCCAATATCTCGAGCCATTTAACTGACTTTGGTCAAGGCTTATTCGCTTCGTTTTAATGGAAATTCTCATGCCACTAATATTTAAGTTTATATTAATTTTCGTTTTATAAACAAAATCGATTTTGGATTTTCCGTTTTGCGATATGGAGTAAAAAATAATATTGTATGGTATAAGGGTTAGTTCTTTTAATATAAATTAATTAATTTATTTATAGAAGAAATAAAGTAGTTTTTTCATTTAATCTGCAACTGTTGTTGATTTTAAAGAACAATATATCGTTCTAAATAACCCAGTTGAAAATATCTATATGGATTTTTTATGTAAATCCATAGTGAATCTACGTGGAATCCATATGGCATCCATATGGAATCCATGGAATCTACATTGAAATCATTTCTATAACGTCATATGGATATCCATATAGAAATTCATATGAAATGTTTTTCAGTTTCTCAGAGCTTTCTCTTCGAAGAATTAACCGACTTGACTGAAATCTCGGGAGAAGACATCAAATTTATATACGAAGCGTTCGCACAAGTCTTGAAAATAAAAAAACCTATTGTCTCTTCATTTTCATAATTTATAGGCTATGATACTCGCACAAGTTTTTTAAGGTTTTCTCGGCAATTAATTGATTGTTTGAATTGCAATTCTGAGAAATAACTATAAACATTAATATCCAAAGTGCGAACAGGTCTCCAAATTCACAAAAAATAAGAATTTTTTTATTTATATTTTATTATAAAAATGCGTTATAGTGGACTCTTTAAAAAACGCATTAAAAAAAAGTATTAACTGATGAGAATTTTTCCATCGGTCTTACAGTCTTATAAATTAAATTAAAATAATTAATATTTATGGCAGTCAGGTTTATAATCACCCCCGCAGAATCTGAAATAAAAACTTAATTAAAACCTGGAAAAAAAATCTTTATTAGCAAAAGACTATCTGACTGCCCCCCACCATAAGTCGATATACATGGTCGACATAAGTATTATTTTTAATGAAAAAAAAAGTATATTTTTACGGTTGACTGCTGTATTTCTTAAAATCTTAGAACATAAAAGTAACCTTCAAAATTTTATTTTTTATTCATATTTCAATTTAAAGTTTGAAATTATGCATACGTTTTTTATTTAAAGAGTCACATAAATAGATGTTGTTGGTATCGTACCCTATCGTAAATTGTGTTAATAACAGTTAATATCTGTTAAAAATTACTTAAAACTGTTTGTAACTCTTTAAAACATTTTATACATGTTACAAAATGTCGGATTTTCTATACATTTTCAAATAGTTTTTAAGTGTATTAAATAGTTTTAAACAGTTTCAAATAATTTTGAATGATATTTAAAATTAATTAATCATTTGTAATTCATTAAACTATTATAAGATAATAATAATAACAATTAATTAATAATTCGTAATAAACTAAACGAATGATATTTGAGAATTATATTCATGAATGATATTTTGAATGATATTTAAGAAGAATTAATAATTTGTACTAAATTAAACTATTTATAACTAATTAAAAATAGTAATAATTATTAATTAATAATTTTTAATTAATTAAACTATTATTGTAACTATTAGAAACTGTTAAAAATTGTTACAAACAGTTATAAATAATTACTAACGTCCAAAATAGTAGATAAGCTATGCCGATTCTGGCCCACCCGTAATTGCGTAAGTCATTAACCCATGTACCAGGTCCCATATACCAGGTCGTGACCTGTTTGAGCCAGAATCGGTATAGGATTTCTGGCTCACCCGTAATTGCACGGGAGCCAATAACCCAGATCTGTTGATCCAGAATCGGTATACTAGTCCTGGCTCACCCGCACGTCAATAAACCGGGTTGAGCCAGAACCTGCCTACTGATTCTAGATCATGTCAGGTTTAACCGAAAGTCAGGCACGATGTAGTTGTCGACCCTGACCACGCGCTTCCAAACTCTATCATAATATTTGACGATATTGCTTGTGAAAAACAAGATAATGTTAGAGCGTTCTTTTGCATGGCAAGACATAAAAATGTTGATTGTTTTTATCTATATCAAACTTATGCTCATATCCCCAAACATCTTGTCAGAGATAATGTAAACTTACTTGCCATTTTTAGACAAGACGAAGTAAATCTAAAGCATATCTATGACGATCACGTAAATTCCGATATGACCTATATACATTTTAAAGAATTATGCTCCAAGTGTTGGAGAGATGATAAGCATGTTTTTCTAGTCATCGATAAAGATCGAGGAATAAATGATGGCAGATTTCGTAAGGGCTTCACAATTTTGCTATAAATATAGCATGCACATAGGTAATAATCAACAGTTTCAGACTGAACGTTGAAACGATAACGGCCGACTTACAACGAGAAAAAAACGTGCTTCGTCAACTCGTTAAGGCACGAAATGCGATTAAACGTAGATATAAAATATTAAAATTTGGAAAAGACAATGCAGAAAAAGTTTTTAGTGAATCTTTTAAACCAATAGTTGATCCGCTTCAAAAACTTGATGTTAGAAAAATAAGACTATTGAACAAAATGTTGAACATAACACAGTTGAACAAAGTTTGGATGATGTCAAAAAGAACGAAAGTTCTGACAGTGAGTTCAATAATACGTTACAGAACGTCCATGACACATCTTTCGAAATAGCAGGTAGCAATACCGATAATGGCTCCGATCTGTATATTCAGACCCTCAAGCTTAATCAACCTCAGTATCTTGACAAAATTTATGGAGTACAAAATGAAAACGGTAAATTTTTTATTGGTAAGTTACTGATTAGTTTTCATAATAATAAAATTCAAGTTAATGTAGAAGAATACCCTAGAACTACAGGATTAGTTGAGTTACTCATAGCGAAACAACCAAGTAAAAATAATATAAGTGCAGATGATTTAAAAAATTATAACAAAATTTTAAAACTATCGTCTGCTCATAAAAAGCAGTATAACAAAAATGAAAGGATTCGTTTTCATAATAGTAATAAATTTAATACTATTATTACTCCAATGTTCAATATTACCTCGAAAAAAACTCCCGAAAAACCTAAGAAAGGTGGCTCATTACCTCGTTATAAAATTGCGAAAAAACATACTGCTTTAGACTATGAGTACTGGGACGAAACAAACGAGCTCGTTGGCCGGAAATCCAAGTCATGTAAACGAGATACACTCTATAATCGAGGAATTGCGAGAAGCGGGCTATATATATTAAGTGCACAGGAATAAACGAATCATTCTCAAAATGAGCGTTGACGTGTTTGGACGTAATCGTGGAAAAACTGAAGGTAGTCGAGGCCCCCTGGCGTTGGCTTTAATGTCATGTCTGACGGCCACTACGACATAGAAAATAAAAAATTATGCAATGTTGCCGATCCTCAACAACCGAGCGATGTTGTAAATTTAGAGACTCTACGAAACATTATTCAAATAGAAATTCGAGAAATGATTGATATAACTACAAGACTTAGAACTAGTCTGGATGACTTGAGTATAACAGTTAATAATCATAGAGATGAGCTTGATGTCCAGATATCTCAAATAAAAGGTGACATTTTGAATATAAAAGAGGCTATAGCACAGCTAATCGATCATTAATTCCAAAAATATGGAACACGAAAGACTAGTTGAAGAACTGCACAAACCTGCAAGACGCAACTATACATGTCGTAACTTTGACGTGCGTGGTTTGGACGAAACTTCGCAAGCAGATCTCGTCGAAATGATTCCATATGCTCGCGACAATAAGGGCTATAGATACTTGCTCACTATAATCGACATTTTCTCCAAATATGCATGGGCTGTTCCTGTAAAGTGAAAAACAGGCAAAGATGTCTGGAAAGCTATGAAATCTGTGCTTGTTAAAGGTAGAGTACCCAAAAGTCTCCATACTGATCGAGGCAAAGAATTTTATAACACAAATTTTCAAAAACTTATGAAAACACACAAAATAAAGTTATACTCAACCTATAGCAATCTAAAAGCAGCGATAAGTGAACGCTTTAATCGCACGCTAAAAAGTGCAATGTGGAAAAAATTCAGTTTGAGGGGCAACTACAAGTGGCTAGATATTTTACCTGATTTACTTACCATATACAATAATCGTAAACATCGTACTATCGATGCGAAACCTAAAGATGTAACATTCAGTAACGAAGCAGATATATTACGGAAATTTACCCGCAAAATAACTAAGAAGATTAAGCGAAAATTTAAAATTGGTGACAAAGTCCGAGTGAGCAACGCTAAAGAGCAGTATTTCACAAAGGATATACTCCAAATTGGTCTACAGAGATATTTACAATTGTACGTATAGCAGCTACAAATCCCACGACTTATCATCTGAAGGACTATCAAGATCAGCCCGTCTCAGGCGGTTTCTACGAGCAAGAACTACTCAAAGTCAATTATCCAGATATTTATCTTGTAGAAAAAGTAATTAAGAAAAAAGGAAATAAAATTTTTGTAAAATGGCTTTGCTTTGATAATACACATAATAGTTGGATTGAAAAAAAGATATGTAATATTTGTATAGAATGGATAAATAAAAACAATTTTTTTAAGTTAAACAAAGAGTTTTGTTTATTAATAATTAAAAATAATTCTGTATATTTGCGTTCTTAACTATATTTTCGCAATACTTGACTATATATTATCGCAATACTTAAACATTATATTTTCGCAAAACTTATTCATTTTATTTTCATAATTCTGAAACATTATATTTTCGCAATACTTAACTATATACATTTTTCGCAAATACTTAAACATTATATTTTCGCATTACTTAAAAATTATTTACCGCTAAACTAAACGCTTCAACCACCGTTGTATACTATTAACAGTTCGTATTTATTCGCTTCGACCAATCTTTTTGTTGGAAGGAATCCTCCACGCGCAATTGAGTAATTTTGAAAAATCCACCTGTAACAGAAAATTTGAGAAAATGATTAGTTTTTAAAATAAGAGAAAAAAAAGAAGAAAACTACTTTAAAAAAATGTTAACCTTAGATTTCTCTCCGTTTCTTACTACTTCCAGTAGTTGACTCGCAAGGTCTTTTCAAGACGAGGAGCGATGCTGCAGGAAGCGGCTGCGGAACAGCGAGAAGCAGCTGTAAGACAGCAGGAAGCGGCTGCGGGTCTGTAGATATCTGCTGCCAGACTGCAGGAGGCGAGGCTGAGATCTGCTGATGCTGGTACTGCTGCTGCTGCTGAAGAGGGTGACTTAAAGAGTTATATAGGAGCCTCATGATATAGGAGCTCTTCTGCGGCGTTCGGCGGCTCGCGTTCCCCCTCTCCAGCAACTTCGTCCTCATTGGTCTGCTCGTCCACCACTCCTGCTCAGTAATGGCCCCAGGGCAGTGTATCGGTGGTTCCGAGCTGTAGGCAGCGTTTATCGTCATGCGCACTAAGAGCAATTGTTTTTTCTTTCTCAGTGTGAATGTTGTGACGTCGAGACTTGATATTTCGCTACTCACGAGTAATGATGACATTTTCTCGAAGGCACTTGATGTAATCGTCAAAGCAGATGGTGACTTTGACTACAGAATTTTTTACTCCTTTGGCCTTCTTTATGGGTTTTTGGTTCTGTACTTTCACACTGTACACCTTACTCCGCAGTCCGACAAATTCCATCATGATTTCGCCATTGCACTCGTCCTTCATTAAACCAACGATATTCTTGCTGGCTTGTAGTATGTTGAATGGATTGGTCTGCGGATAGTCTGATGTGTCAAACTCATGGATGTCTTGCCGCATCACGTTATACATGTTGACACCCATAACCTCGTAGATCAGACTATCCGTGTCGGTGTACAACAATTTGCCGCTATCTTCTACACGATCTCGCATATAGTCGTAATGGAATCTATACACGAGTGTTTTTGACAAATCCAATACGCTCAAGCCGATATAAATTGGGTTTCTTATGTAAATCTCCGTTCGCAGCAGTTGTACAGCAATGAGCTCCTCATCAAAAATATCACTGCTGTGAAAATTCGGTTTGGCGATGATTCGGCTCCATATCGTCCTTTCCATTTGCTAACTAGCTTCACGTCAACATGTTTTCTCTCGTTCTCCATTGTTTTTCCATAAACAGCGTTGTTCAAAAGTTTAAAAAGCATTTTTTCAAACTCATTCTTGGCTTCCTTCCGTTTTGCTCTGTTTAAGTCAATGTACTTTTTGAGCCGAGGACTCTGATTGATTCGAATGGCTCGATGTACTTTGACTAAAACTAAGCCATATTTCAATGCTTGTTTCAGTGCTCGATAGTGTAGCACGTAACGATGTTTGTGGTAAAGCGTAGTCATCAATTTCTTTTGCTTAGAACCTGGTGGTGCCATGTACTCAGAAGAGAACGGTAGATCCTTGTGAACATCACGTAGTGACTCGGGATACTTCAAGTCCACTTCCAGGAAGTATCCAAAATCGCAATCGTCGGGGACGTCCATGAAGTTAAGATTTTCTACGTTATCCACCCACTTGAAGCCGCTGTAGGGTAAGGGTTCAGTCATTGCTCATCCATACAATTTGTTAACGTCGAAGTACATAACATATTTTTCATCTTCGTTACTGTTGTAACCATCCTTCATGTATGGGTCGTTCGCTTTTGCATAGCGATTGCAACATTGGCTCGATAAATAGCAAAATATCAACATCGGTGAGAAGTTCGAGTTTTATCTGGAAAGAAATTAATCGCAAATGTTATCAATTATATAAATGTTATAAATGTTATAAACGTGAATTTCAATAATTAAAAAGTAAATAACATCGAAAAAAAATACCTGAGTATATTTAAGCATGGCATCCCAAGTCAATCCGGGCGTCGTGTAATAATGAGTAGGATCCAACTCATAAGCCTTGAGACAATTGTTTCTGGAATTTTCAAAAACTTCAGCCAGCAGTATAACGTTTGTCTTGAGATGTAAGACAGAATATTGCCCAAGGTCTTGAACGCTAAAACTGTGCCAAACGTTTCAGGCATGCTCATAATCCTCATCGCTGATGTGAGTGTTGTATAAACTGCTGAAGAAAGCATCCTTTGAAGGGAGATTCGGCTCCTCCAGCTTTTCAAATTATGAGACATAGTCGTAAGGGAATACTCCTTTTCTTTTTAAAAGTGCAATCTGTTCATCGGATAGGCCATCTTGCTTGAATATGCACTCTAAAGTATCGAGCTCCTCCAAATACGATGATAATTTATCCAGAGACGAGGCCATAAATTTGAAAGAGTCGATAAATGGGGAATTCTCAGGAAAGGTCTACTTTTAATAAGTTGAGTTTTTTCGACAGTTTTTTATATGCTCTGAATTGGGCAAGCGTGGCACACTAATATGGTTTACAGGACTGGTTTTCTACGTAAAAATTGAAGCTTTTACACCCTGTCTGGTTCATGTGTTTCTCACGCACCGCTAATAGCAGCAATAAATTGCTTAAAAAAAAGAGTGACATAAAAGTAAAAGTTCCTGAGAATTTCTCAAATCTCAAATTTATATGTGTACCTTCCACAAACTTTGTAAAAGATATCTATTTCTCTTTTGTTTATGGAAGTAGCGAAACTCGCCTTGAGAAGCATGTCGCTATTCCTCTTATAAAGAGATGAGAATCGTATCCGCTCAAGTTGTGAAAAACTATGGGGATCGTTCTCGAGTCTTGGAAGCCGAGATTACATTTGCTATGTGCACGTCCACGATATCTGTAATAATTATAATTTTTAGTTATGAGAGAGACAGAAAAAAAAAATATTCACTTTCCCGTGAAATGGCAATGATCACGTACTCTCTTGTTTTCCTTAGTAAATGGCTTCACGCAAATATGGCATAGACGTGTTCGGTCATACATAATTTTTTCGATCGATGTTAGGTTATTCACTGGCTTTGGATTTTTATATGAGTCATTCAATTTCACAGCCAGAGAGTGAAGACTCTGTACAAACCATTTGGCTGGAGTTTCGGCTTGTTCGTCCTCTTGTCTGTAACTTTTATATTCCGAGTGACTGTCATCATAAATACGTTTAATGAAGAAGCCCACACTAAATGGCACATGATGCTGATAAGCACGTTCATCGTCAATCACAGGCTTTAATATACATTCAAAGTCAGCGTATATTACGAACGGTACACGATTCTTAAAACCAAAGTTTGTAAACTCTAAAGTATTGTTTTTCACAGTTGGAAGAGTAATTTTTCACTGATTAATTCTTTCACAGTCAATCAAATGCTTCATTTGTTTCTCTTCAATTACGAAATAGTGCAGACATCGAGCATAGATGAAAGTTTTATGTCCGTGAGAAGATAGCTGTTTACTACACAGTCTTGATAAATTTGTTATCCACACATAGTGGAATTTAAATTCGATATTAACATCATCATCATCGAGAGACGAGCCATCTTCATCCTCGTCAACATAGTTATTTTCGATGAGAAGTAAATTAACATGTTTTTCTATTTTGTCAGCTGACAAGTGTCGTGGTAAGACGTCAAATAATTCTCCTTTTTTCTTTAAATTGTAGACATTTACAGAAACGTCATTTTGTTTTTCAAACTTAGTCACTTTTCTAGGATCAACGGGAAAATCGATTCCCTTAAAGTTGAGATCGTTCTAATGTGATACATAAGACACCACTCTATTGGCATTTTTCTTAGCAGGATGTAGAGCCGATAGAATTGCCCACTTAAAACATTCATCGTCCTTATTGTCTACGTTTATACATGCCTTCTTGTTCTTTATGAATGGTGGAAAATCAATGTATGAGCTTCCTCTCATCGGATTAAACTTATAAATATTAACAACTAAATTTAAAATTGATTTAAGGGACCAGCCCGATTCGCGCTCTTGAAATTCTTCCATGTCTGTATCGATGGCATTTTGCACATTCATAATAAACCACTTATTTAAGTCCGTAGTCGAATATATCGGAGCTGTTTTTGTGTTGAAATATTTTATTTCAATTGTCTCTTCACCATCTTTAACTATCATGTACTCGGCCGCTAGCAGTGTGTTCACTTTCAATGGTTCTTTAACAGTTTCACGCACTTTTTCGATGAATTCCTTTTTAGCGTCTCTCATAAATGGCAATAAATCAAGGTGTCTTCGGTTTATAATGACACCCGTTTTTATTCTATTCTCGAAAGCTGATTCGACATCATCCCAGCTTACTGAGGGGCCATTTTCACTCGCTTGTAGTTCGGCGCCCATACGATGTTCGCTCAACAAGCGTAGAGCACTCTTTATAAGCGTTATAGCAGCTTGCAACTTTTGCTTATCGTCCACTGTTAAGTCTGTTAAAAAAAGTTTTCGCATAATATATTATCATTAATTTTCAGATTAGTTACTAATATCGAGGAGATGGGATGTCCTTCATTGAAAAGTCTATCTACAGAAACAGTCTCATGTACCAACCATACTGCCTGTAATTTTCCAGTATGCGCACTTCGAAATGCGCTGGTTATAAAAAGATGGATGCCCGAGCAGCAGCATAGCAAAAACATGAAGGAAATATCAGAATCCTATCATTTTATGTATATTTGAATTATATTTTTTGTAAAATATTTAAACTCAAATAAATGAACATTTTTTAAAATGTTTGCGTTCTAATTTTTTTTTTAAATATATGAATAATAATAATATACAGAGTGTGTCATTTTAATTGACGCATCCGAAAATTTCAAAAACGGCGCGCCGGTCCGTCTCCGCTCCGGCGACCTCATCCCCCGAAGGAGCAGCATCAAGGAGTGGCACCGAGCCGACTGGTGCTGGCCGAGTCCCCGAAGAGGAGACGGCCCGATCCCAGCATTGTACGCCGAAAGTTGACGGACCTTGGCCACAAAAAGAGCACCGACTGATGGAGTCGGTGCGGCCTGGGTCCCGGTGGAGCAGGCCCTTGAGGAGGCGCGGCGCCTCAGCAAGTCCTCGCGCGCTGCGGAGGACGCTACCCTGGCCGCACTGGAGGATTTTCTCCAGTGCCACGGTAAGGCTGGCGAGCGGCAAGCCGGTAAATGGGTAGGCATGGCCCAAGGCCGGCGCGAAGAGCTCGCAGCCGCCGCAGAGGCCAGGGCCGTCAGGCTGCGCCGCTTGCGGAAGGAGGAGGAGGATCGTCTGGCTCGTGCGCAGAAGCGCATGGAAGAGGCCAGGCGAGCCAGAGAAGAGACGGAGGGGACGGCGCGCCGGGCTAAAGAAGAAGCCCAGCGCCTTTCTGTACGTGTACGTGCGGGTGTGTGTCAGCCCGCCGTACTTTAACCCCGCGCGCGAGAGTAGCAGCTTCGCCGCGCGCCGTATCGTTCGCGCTATTGAATATTAACTGTCGCGCGCGAACTAACTTATTGTTTTAATCAGCACATGCGTTGTGCCTGTAATTATTATTGGTTTTAATATACTGTGATATCTAGTTTCTCGTCGCGTTGTTCATTACAACCTGTCCTTCTCCCGGATACCGCCGCCTCTGCGGGAAAACGACTCCGCCGGTCGTTTTCATATCTGAGCGTAGCGGCCGCGCGCTTTACTCTTCGAGCGCACGCTTTTCACTCAGCGATCCAATTAGTTAGAAAGCGAAGTTCGCGTGCGATCTTCGCGTTGCTTTCGGGATTCCAGGAGCAGATCCCCGGGCAAGTCATTTTAGTTTGACACCCGCGGCACCGTGTTCTAGGGCATCGCTGGCAGCTTTTTGGGATTTTTCCCCACTAGCCATCACGTTACAATATGTAAAATTACATATCAAATAAAATATTTTAAAATATTTCAAAACATTTTAAGATCCAGTAATACATTCTTTTAAAATATTTTAAAATATTTTTAAAAGAATTTTTGAAAACTTTTTGTAAAAAGATTTTTATAATGTATTTAAAATAGTTTAATAGATTTTATAATATTATAAAAT
Source organism: Torymus aiolomorphi (assembly GCA_036365515.1). Lineage (NCBI taxonomy): Eukaryota > Metazoa > Arthropoda > Insecta > Hymenoptera > Torymidae > Torymus > Torymus aiolomorphi. The sequence continues at coordinate 90,585,786 of CM070875.1, read as the reverse complement.
ATTTTCAAATATTCCAAAAATATTTTAATCTGATTTTTTAAATTTTATTAAACGTGCTACAAGTATACCAAGTAAGGTTTATATAAAAGGTTTCATGAAAGGTTTGCAAAGCTTACATAATCATTTTATTGACATTGACGTAAAGTTTATGCAGTAATAGTATTTTATATTGTTTGCATTTATTATTTATTATTCTTATTATTATTATTATTATTATTATTATTATTAACATTATTATTATCATTATACAAATATTTTATATTATTCATATATAAAGGACAGCTGAGAAAAACGGAAAAAATGTTGAAAATAAATTTTGCAGATATGGAGATTCGAACCCGGGTCCTTCCAGTTGCGAAGCTGAGACCTTATCCCCTGGGCTGGACCTATGTATACGGTTTGCGTACTTGCTATTGAATTAATGAAGTATTTATTTCAGACATTCAAACAGAAAAGCTATTTTCCGAATATCTTTCTAGAATAATCATAATAGTTATACTAATAAAGATAACAATAATAATTATTTTGATAATAATAATAATATAGTAATAGAAATAATAATAATCTATAATATTGTACTTTACAGTTTATAAAAAAGCATATTTTAACTAAAAGTAATTTATTTAAATTCTTTTATTAGTCTTGTTTCTATCCCTTTATATGTAATGTGCTAAAATACCGATATTATTTTTCAAATCAAATAAATGAATAAATTTCAGTGTCGGTATGGTACATCATTATCTACATCATTATTTTCCATCTTTTTCTGAAACATTTTAGAAATGTTTCTATATTCTTTCAATACATCTTGAAATCGCTTTTAACGTAGTTCTCTTAGTCGAAACAGCAGTTTAAGAATTTTTTAATTTTTAAATAATGTTTAATAAATTTGATAATCCAAGAGTTAGCATATGTAACAAATATATACTAAAAGAAACATAAAAAATTTTTTCAGACAAATTCAGGCAATAGTTACTATGATATTGTTCCAATTAAAGACAAAAACTTCAATAAGTTCTTAATTTTGTTTTGCTTTTTAACCGATCTTAACGAAATAAAGCTTATTTTACTCGTTAAGGATGTACTGGCTATAAGGTCCCTGCCAAATATCTGTGAATTCGATAAACTGCAATAATTAATTGTATGCGATGGTTGACCAAATTTAAGTTCTTGTGGGTGATTCAGAAGTATAATACGAATATATTAAGCTTTAAAAATTGCAAATCGAATAAAAATTAACAAAGTTCTGTTATTTTTTATAGTTACAAAAATCGAGTCATTGAGTAAATTTAGTAAGTAAAGTGCCAAACTTTTAATTTTGATTCGATGTTTAATTTCTAAAGCTTATAATATTCCTGTCATGATTTGTAATCGATCAGGAGCATTGAAAGTCGACTATTTATCAGGCATTATTTATTATTGCAGTTTATTTCCCGTACAGTCCCTGCCAAAAGTTAAGTGACTAATATTAAAACAACAATAACAAAATAATGTAGGGTAAATAGATAATTTTCAATGCTCCTAATCGATTACTAATCATGACAGGAATATTATAAGCCTTAGAAATTAAAAATCGAATCAAAATTAAAAGTTTGGCACTTTGTCGATTTCAGTATTAAAAATTTACTTAATGACTCAGTTTTTGTAACTATAAAAAATAGCAGAACTTTCTCAATTTTTATTCGATTTTCAATTTTCAAAGCTTATTATATCCGTATTATACTCCTGAATCACCCACAAGAATTTAAATTTGATCAATTATCGCATACAATTATTTATTGCAGTTTATCGAATTTACAAACTTTTGGCAGCGACCTTACGGCCAATACAACCTTAAGAAACTTCAGAGGGAGTATCAATGGAAAAATTTATGATACGAGGTACCAACACGGCACAATATCAATTTATTCATTAAAACTTGACTTGCTTTTTCTAAACAAATTGATATTGTGCCGTACTGGTAATATCATAAATTTTCCCATGGATACGACCCCTGAAATTTCTTAACGAACAAAATAAATTTAATTGTAATTGTCTTTAATTGTAACAATATCACAGCAGTTTTAGAATTTTTTAATTTTTAGATAATGTTTAATTAATTTGATAATCCAAGAGTTAGTACATGTAACAAATACATACTATTGTAGAAGGAACATAAAAATTCGCTGCTAACTGCTTTAGCAGAATGCTTTCTCAAAGAGAATAGTTAAATTACATCAAATTATTTGTTTGAATGTATATTTTAATATAAAATTGCATTCTTTCTGAATATTTGATTTTGCATAAATACATTATTCAAAAATATATATAATATTATATTTAAAAACATTTACGGAAAAAAATCGTCATTTTGTATGCCAAAAGTAAAATTCACAAATTTATTTCTACATGGTTGATTGCGCGTGAATATGTATTGCAGAAATGAATTCATTGAAATATAATTCGTATGAAAAAAATTCATGACAAGAGTGATCATCGGATATATAGGAAGACGATTCTATCTCAGCAAAGCGCGTGAAAACATCCTATTCGAGACGGAATAGAAAATAGATAATAATAAGAGAAAATGAACGAAATAATCCAAATTTTCCCATGGATACTACCTCTGAAATTTCTTAAAGAACAAAATAAGCTTTATTTCGTTAAGGTCAAATAAAAAATAAAAAAATTAGGGAACTTATTGAAGTTTTTGTCTTTAATTGGAACAATATCATAGTAAGTATTTTCTGAATTTGTCTAAAAAAAATTGTTATGTTCCTTCTAGTATATATTTGTTACATATTATACGAAATCTTGGATTATCACCTACCGCAAAATATAACTACGAAGTTTTATAGAATACTCTGTCATAATTTTTATCTGCAGAAAAACGTGATTCCAACAAATCTTTCAAAGGCATATAATAATGGAAAGTTTAAAATAATGTTTCAAAAACTAATAAGAATCAGACTAAAAATCTGAAAGAAATATTTAGCAAACTCCATGAAAAAAATTTAAAAATATATTTGGTGCGTATGACGGAGTTTTTTGTGTAATATTACACCTTGGATTCGACTGATTAGAGTTACCCAAAATAGAAATATTTTACTTTAAAGTTGCAGCGTTAACATAGGATCCATATACTGTGACAATGCGTTTTTTATTCCCCGTTCGCAAAGTCTTTACTCGCCCTGAGGGCTTTACTATCTCCGAATCTACGCGTTTTCGAGGACTGAATCATCTTTATCGCACAACGAACTCTCCCGGGCGTCACGGTGACCGAATTTGTTTTGGGGAAGGACGCCAGGTCACGGCGACAACTCACTCTGTACCTCCGGCTGTTTGGCTGCAATGAGACTCTCGGGCGTGGTTCAACGGCGAGACGACCTGGGGGACGGTCGAAACCCTCGGCGAACTGACTAAAAGCTTCGGCCATGTTAACGAACGCACGCATTCGATTTCTCGCACAAGACGTCACAAGTCACAACATAAATAAACAAAAAAAAAACTCAAAGGTTGTATTCACGTTGCTTCAATTTTCCAGTTTATTCACTCCGAATTTCTCCTCACTCAGGCGGTAGCACTTACAACGATAACCGGGACGCGCTCACAAAATGGCCGCTCGAGGGCCGCGGCGCACTCGCTCCCTATAATCTGCACGCGCGAGAGAGAGAGACCGATTTCCTCCACGCTTGGAGTTCCGCACGCACTTCACAATTATGATAGGTACAATGGAGGGTCGGGGGCAGAAAGTAGTTGCCACCCGACGACAGTAAACGCAGTTCTTACCGGCGCACTGGCGGTAAGGGAGAGAGAGAGAAATGCTCTACACGGCTTCAGTCGCTCGTCTCTCTCTCCTGTTCTTCTACACTCGTGGCGGTCGCTCCTTGTTCCTTCCGCACCGATTTTACGCCTACTCGCTACTCTCTTCGTACTTGGCCCTAGCTACGGCTACTTCTACTACTTCTACTACTTCTACTACTTCTACTACTTCTACTACTTCTCCCTCGCTCACAAAACTAACTTTTCTTTTGCTACTCGAACACCAGTACTACCGGCTCGCACAATGGCTCACTACAGACTGTCTAGAAGACGGAAATGCTCTTGCTCGGGTTCCGTCTTCTTCACCGATTTTGACTCGCTACTTCTCTCTCACTCTCATGATTCACTTTTGTGAAGTCACGTGATGCGTAGATCTAGGGGGGAACCGGCTTCCCCTGCTGCCACCTGTTGCGCGCGCGTACTTCAAAACCCCAAGCCTAATTCTATCCTAGCGAACACAGTGGCGGCGCACCTTTATTTATTCCCGCGCCTCCACGCTTCGCTTGGTCGGTTGCTCCTCGTTTTATCGGCAGCTCTTTATCCCCCCCCCCCCTCCCTACGCGCTCATTCACTCTGGCCCGGTACAGCACGCAGGCTATGACCTCTTCTCTCTCACTCCTGCACGCTAGCGCCGCGGCGTCGTCTTCATACATAGACTCTCCCTCACACATTGTCTTACTGTATACAGCGCGCAGGCTGGTACAGTTGGCAATCTCTCTCTCTCTCTCTCTCTCTCTCTCTCTCTCTCTCTCTCTCTCTCTCTCTCTCTCTTTGGTAACACTAAATGGTTATCAATGCGGGTTCAATCGGGTTAATTGAAAGCCCGATTAAGAATTAATCGGTTTTAATGTCAAATTAATTGGGATAAGGTTAAATATGAATTTTCCGTATTAATTTCAATCGGGTATTATTGGTTTTAATTGTAAATCTGCTTAATCGGTTTTAATAGGAATATTTTTTATTCGGATCGAATGGGATTGAATTGGATAGTTAAGTGTATATTTTTATATTGGTTTTAATATGACATTTTCATATTAATTACAATCGGATGTTATTAGTTTCAATTGTAAATTGGTTCAATTGTGCTTAATCGGTTTTAATAGAAACATTTTTAATTGTATTGAATCGGATTGAATTGGATAGTTAGGTGTATTTTTTTATATTGGTTTTAACATGAAATTTTCATATTAATTTCAATCGGAATTAATTGGTTTCAATTATAACGGTAACGGTACTGAATATACAAGTTCCAGAATTTGATGATGCATTTATCTCTGCAGGTAAATGGTTAGCGTGCCCGACTGCTGTGCTGAGTACCCAGGTTCAAATCTCGATGTCACCGAATATTCTTTTATTTCTTTATTTCATTTATTCTTGTCTTAAATTATTATTTCCTTAATAAAATTCAATTTTAAATAATTAATAAATGTTTAAAATATAAATAAATATTGTTATTCATTTTTTTGTTGTGAATACAATAAAATCCGATTAAAACCGATTAAAACTACAATTTTCTGGTCATAATCAGTTTTTATTGTGATCAATCGGTGCAATTGTTAGCAATCGGGAAATTGCGGATCAAGATTCCCGATTCATGCCGATTAATTTTTTATGAATTGGTTTGAATAGGTTATTTTCAGCAGGGTTATGCCGTGCAGGCACCGCATGGTCGTTGAGAGCTCATGGGCACGCACACACCCGGCGCACAGTTTTATGCGACCGTGTGCGTCGTCTGCGAGCGAGCGAGCATGAGTCTCGGCCTTCATCCTATAGTCTCTTCGCCGGCTCTCTCTCTCTCTCTCTCTCTCTCTCTCTCTCTCTCTCTCTCTCTCTCTCTCTCTCTCTCTCTCTCTCTCTCTCTCTCTCTCTCTCTCTCTCTCTCTCTCTCTCTCTCTCTCTCTCTCTCTCTCTCTCTCTCTCTCTCTCTCTCTCTCTCTCTCTCTCTCTCTCTCTCTCTCTCTCTCTCTCTCTCTCTCTCTCTCTCTCTCTCTCTCTCTCTCTCTCTCTCGCCCCCCCCCTCCTGAGCAATGTCGTCGTCGTCGTTGGTCAGGACTCCCGGGGCGGTAAGTGTGGCGTGCGCGTCAAGAAGACCGAATGAGCTATGTGTGTGAATGCGTGCGCACATAGCTCGGTGTCGGTGAAAGGTCCGCCTCGCCCGAGCAGCTGCACTCGCCGTTCAACGGGATACGAGAAGCGCACCTCGTTACAATACTTAATCTAGTTTGAAAAATACATTCAATCAAGAGGAATAATGTGGTATAATTTTCAATATGGTAAGCGGGATTAATAGACATAATAGCAACATAAAGAAAAACTTGCATGTTATTCGCATATCTATGGGATATTTCAGATGAAGTCAGCCGCTCAAAATTTTAAAATTGCTCAAAATTTTTTTACTTTTAGTTTTTTATGAAAAAAACATGTTCCTAAAATTTTAGATCGATATTTGCATAAATAAAAAAGATATGCAACATTGAAAATCCCAATTTTTTGCAATTTTTGGTTAAAATCCAACTTTTATCATTTTTTTACTCAAAAATTTGAAACTTTTTGTATAGAAAATTGATTGGAAAAAAGTTTGCGTTTTATCTGTAGAATGTGCCAGTATTGATTTTATGACCCTTTTTGAAAGTCTCTGATTGGTTGGTTTTTTATATACCTTCATCGTAGAGTATTGAGCAGTACGCCATAAAATTTTTTGTTCGACAACATTTTTTTGAATTCTACTTTTAAAACTCTTCAAAATGCTTTTTTAACCAAATATGGTCAAGCTAATTGAAAAAAGTTATGATTTTTTGAAATATCAAGAAAAACCAATAATTAGCATTTTTGATAATATGGTTGATTTAGAAACTTAATATTATTCATACATCCTATGTAATGGATCAAATCACTGAATTTTGTTAGAGCATCAATTTGTAATGTCGAGATTACAATGTCGCGAAAACGATAAAGTTCACGCGATAAATGTTCCTGTTTCGGTCTACGCCTACACGTAATAACCACGGGAATAGGAACTCACGAAAGTAGTCGGGCGGTCCTTAAATAACAGTTAAGAGTCGCGTAATTTCGAACTAACAAGCGGCAAGCAGCAGTAATTCATGTATCAAGAAGAAAGGAGACAGTGATCATAATTTGTACTTTGGAAATGTTGCAATTGACTCGCTCTGACTGGTGGCTCTAATTGTATCCCAGAATTAGCGGAAGATTCGAATGGCGGAGAAGGTTCTCGGTGAAATAAAGTGTTCGAATATGATATAATAAACCGTATTTATTAAAGTTAAAAGTTATTAGACTGGTTAAACGCAGATTGTCTTAACAATTTTTCAGAGTCTGACTTAAACAAAAATTATATGTTCCCAGTTACAAAGTACAATGTCAGAAATAAACTAAGTCACTAATCGATCAAAGGTCAAGGGCTTCGCCCTGCAAAGGAAAAATTGTAAATAACTTCTGCCCCGAGTAGAGGCGCATGTTCGCTTTTATACTCTCTTTCTTAATTAGATTGATAGAAAAGGTGGGATTCTCTCGAATAATCAAAAGAGTTCAATAGGATGCATGTTGGAGGGGATTTCTAGGAATTAGAGGCTCGTGGTGGGTTGCTATGGAGTGGATGTACAGTTAGTTTAGTCATACGTCAGTCGCAAGTGATAAGTTGTCCTGCTAGTATTGTTACCCTCCGTGTTCTTACGAGCGGTTGGTAACTTACCGACCGTCGTAGTATTATCTTAAGGAAAACAGATAGTACGAGAGAATGCCCAGTAGGCAAACTTATGGAGGTGGGAACGTTCAGTCGTGCACGACGTGACACGCCCCCCCTAAAGACCTACGCTGCGGGGCAGTGTTACTGCTTATTACCCCCGCCCAAGTGTCACCTCGGAGCGGGGGCTGAGACTTGAGAATCTCGGCCCCATCAGCGCAAGTTTAGGTTTTGTTTTTTGTTTGTTTGTTTTTTTTATTTTTTTTTTTATATCTATATAATATTACAATTCATTTATTTATTTTTATTTATTTTATTTCTTAATCCCAGTCTTCTGTGTTCATCCTTTCTTCCTCCAGGGCTGGTAGGGTTGGTGAGCCGTCACAGTCCTGGCACCATTCCTCCTGCAGTGCCCGCTTGTGCTGTTCGTCCTCGCAGCTCAGGCACACGGACAGACAGCACGTCATATTACTAAAGCGCTGGCATGAAGTGCAATTGCGCCAGGCCGGCATGTTCTGCCCGCCCTTGGCGCAATTACCATAATGCGTACGATTACCGAAACCTTCACCACCATAGGGTAGATGAAGACGGTTAGCATACGTTATACCTCGCTCGCTCTCTTCGTCCTGCCGCTCGCTCTCCTCTCTGGCTCAGTCACCGTGTTGCTGCTCCTCATTTTGTTTTCGCCGGAACTCCCTATCCCAACGGATATTACCCCAACGCGTGGGCAGCCTCATGAACCTGAGGATGTCATTTTCGGAAAAACTGTTTGAATTGGTCCTCGGCAAAGAGCTCCTCCTCTTTGGCGCGATCACGTTGTAATGGAGGCCTTCTACGATCGTCCCGCCCGTTGACGACGATGTCAAAATACATCGAGCATCTTATGTAGAGCTGGAAAAGCACTCGTGCGGAGAACGAGCTCGGCTCCCACAGTGACTCGTCCACGTAGGCGGTATACGCCCTCCTTGTTGCTGCCCTCAGGGTAGGCATGGCTCCTGCCATGCTGTTGAAGAGGGTCGGTGCGAGAGGACGAGTGACAGCGGTGATGCGAGTAACAGCGGTGGTGCGAGAGAACGAGTGACTCTTCACCTCTATCGTCTACTGTTGTCGGGCAGGCAAGAAAAATTCTGGTGGGGAAAAAAAAGATTTGGGAGGGGGCGCGTACTCTTTAGTACATGTGTTTTTCCTATTACTAACGAACTACACGCTACGACCCTAAAACTGCTTTTACATTGTGCTAGTTGACGTGCTGGGCGCGCTGTGCTTTACTGGTAACGGTCGCCAGTGGGGTTTGTCATAATCAGTGGCCCCTAAAAAATTGCACTTAAATTCGTGATCTAAAGCGCGCGTAGGCACATAAGTGCTTTCTGACTCTGTAGCTTTTTCTTTTTTTCTTCCTGACATATGATAAATTAAATACATAAGCAGCCCCAAGAAAATAATAATTATGAGAATTAAACATCCATAGAATATTACTTGTATCCAATCTTTACTTGACATTACGCTTGGTTCTATAGCGTATTTACCTTTCGGCGGCTCTTCCCCCTTTACTTTATAAGTAAAGTCTTTATGCATATTTAATTTAATTTTGGGTACAATAATATCACCTTCTACATACTTTCCATCGTAGCCATACACTTCTCTATCTCCGAATGTCATTTTGCAATTTTTTGGCAATTCAATGATTTGATTACCTGATAACGGTATCTATAAAATTTGCCCGAACAAAATACTCTCAATCTATATTTATTTACAGTCGAAGCTAACCGCAATCTTTTGTTAGACATTCTCTGAAAGTAATACTCTTTTCCCTCCGAAAACTCTATATTGCAATACGGATAATGTCCATAGTTAGGATATGACAAAAGCATTCTCTCACATGTAAAGGAATTTTCGAAGAAGAACTCGTTTTCGCATAAGAAAAAGATATTTCCTTCCTCACATTTTTGTAAATCAGATTTATTGAGAAAGAGGTATCTTTTAGTGTTCTCGCTTACAGCGATAAAGTCTGCTCGTGGTTTAATATATGCCGCTAGTTTCTTGCCTTCAAAGTTAGACTGAAAGGCGGGGAAAGGCTGCATTTTATATCATAAAAATAAATCAGGGTCTGTAAACGGGACTACTATTTCTATAAATAACTCGTTGTTTATAAAGACAATATGAGCTTTAACAATTTTATCTAACAGCACCGATCCAAAATTAGAAATAAAAAAGGGCAGCGCCAATTATTTTTTATCTCGAATAGTGAGCAAGTGCTTTCTTAAAGCAGCTGATGAGAACAATACCTTTTGGTAACCCAATGAATCACAAAGATTGAGCACGAGTTGCTTGGCTTTCGATATTACTTGCATTAATGCGAATAAATTACCCAAAATTATTTTCATGTTAGTTTCAACCCTGAATTTTTCCCAAGAAGTTACATTACTAATTCCTTTAACGAGTTTTAACTCTAATTCAATCGCGGCACTTTCCGTAGCGTAGTCGTTTTCAATCAAGCAAGTCGTCTCTTTTTCTCCAGGCATAATGTCAAGTTTATTTTCTCGCAATTTACACATTGACTTACTAATTTCTACGTGATTTTGCAAAATGTAACTTGTGGGGGGGGGGTACGTGATAGTCCTCCCCTCTTGGAATTACGACGAGTGCGTAAAACATTTCGTTTTTTCGCAATTTTGTAATTAATGACTCTAAACTATCTAATTCTATGCGTAATGTGTTTATATACTGTACCGCTGTGTCGTTTGGTTTTCTCATTACCGAATAGGCATCTTCCAATATAGTTAATTCTGCTCTACCTTGCTTCGCGGTTGATTTAATGAAGCTCGTGTTAATTGAAGTCATCACGCTCCATTTTTCCTTGATGAAGACGATCTCCTTGGATTTGGCGAACACCAGTCCGGGGTTGTCATCGACTGAGTGGTAGTAGGGCAAGATGTTGTCGCCGGTGGTGTTAATAAAACATAGCGCTACTGCGCATAATTTTAATAGCATTCTGTTTTCCATTATAAATGATTATGGTTTATCGAAGTCCTCTAAAGCTTAAAAGTATGAGAGTTCTGAAAACAAAATATCCATACAGGTTTTAACAAAACAAATTTGCAAAAAATATTATTGATGATTGTTTTCCCTTATTCTTATAATTAACTTAAGTTACTAGTACAATGTGTGATTACAATTCCTGCGTAAATGCGTACAACATCAATTGTTTATTTAAATTTAAATGACTTAGCAGATGGTTCGTCGTGCGACAGACGCTTGTCAGAGTTATCTAAACGCAGTGCTAGAGTGCTAGTGAGGTGTTCGCGAATTACCCAATCTCCGCTCGCATGCTCGCTCTTTGACCAATTTACTCGGTTTGCTACCGAATTTACGTTTACTATTTTTCCCTCAAACGGCGGCTGAGAGTCGGGTGCCCTACCTGTTCGTGCCATTGGCAATGTTCCAGGGTTATTAGTGCATAATTCACCCCAGTTAACTATCGAAGGACCCTTTTCCGCGCTCATGTCTCTTTGCTTAACTACTTGTTTGAACGACTCTTGGGCGTTTATGGCCATTGATCCCGACGTACCGTTTGGTAAAAAATTAAAAGGTCTACCGACTATACTACCTGGCTTTGGTGCTTCCCCCGGCCCGAAAGCTAGGCTCTCGCTCTGACCCCCTATGGCGTTGAGTCTGTTTGAATCGTTATCGCGCCACATAGTAAGGGCGTTATTGGCTACATCGATTAAGCAGTCATTATACCAATCTATAGCTTTAGCGTTAATGTGCACGCTAGCATTAATCGCTTCGATGTGAGAGAAGGTGGGTGATTTCTCCAAGTGTATCTCGATCAAAGGGTTACGAGTTGCTACTTGTTTAATATCTCGTCGCGTATAATTTATGGTCGTGGCACACAAAATACAAGTTATAGTTACAGCTGTGTCTAAATTCTGACGGCACGTTCTCGATAATTCCATCAAATACAAATTTTTTAGGATCGGATGGACCCTGTTTGCAAAACAATCCTCACACACGTATTCGGACCGAAAACCGTACGCCACGCGTTCGTAATTATGGATGATTGCGGACATGATTTATAATTATATATTTCTTTGTTTTTTTTATTTTTTTTTTATTTTTACTAATATAATATTTCAACTAAGGGATAGTTGAAAAGTTGTTCTTCAGCGCGTAAATAGAAATTAACGCAACTTTCGCAGACTGGACCTACTCGCTTAAATAATAATTGGCGGCGACAAATTTTACAGTTGATAGATACAGGAAGTCCCGGTTGAAACAATATGTGATAATCAAAACTCGGCTCAAGTAGCTGAAACGGATCTTTAACGAAAGTGTGGTAGCAAGTTTTACAGAAAAAATTAAAAAACTCTTCGTCGACGTATACGACTCGGTCCCTTCCTCGCACGCTCCAACAGGGAAGGTCGCGCAGGTGTTCTATTGCTCGCGCGACGTCAGGCTTTTCTCTTTGATTTATTGGCTAGAAAGGAAAATTGACCGTTAGTTATTAACTACATATTTAAGTTTTCTTAATTAACTAGAACAAAACACGCCGCTCGCATACTGATACGCGACGCATTTTAGCCAGATCTTTAAGGTGATACGCAATCTGTTCGGCGTGACGTTGCGCTTGTGCAAACGTCACATAAAATTCCGGCTTACACATGTATCGCTTTACGCTGGACCGTATGCCTAACACATAACAATAAATAGCCAGCTTAGTTCTTTCATGTTCGCTCTCGCTTATCTCAATAATCTCCTGCTTGGCTATTTTTCCCCCTTGTTGGTATAATTCGAAACTTCTCTCCATTCGATTATTATAAGAGCTCAGTTGTTCGTCTCGCCCCTGCGCCGCCCATACCAGCCGTCTCCTCAACAGAGTCAAATCGTCCAACAAATTTACCTTTTGTTCCGGCCGCATTTCTAGAATGCTTTTATTAATTTAAGGCAATTTTGTTATTAATAAAAAGAAAGAAACAAAAATTATTATATTTATTTAGAATACAACCACCAATTGTTGCTAGTATTATATTATATTATATATGTATATATATATATATTGTTACAAAAAAAATGAATATTATGTGATATATCGAGAAGTTAATTTATTGGATTACGAGATGGTATAGAGGCCACAGTGTCTTGACTTAACACGGGGTACAATTTATTCTCGGCGTTGCCAGAATTTTTGACGCTACTATTATCTGACCATTGACATTCCGGTTGATATTTTTGAGTGGTACAGGTGAAAGGTGCTTCGATGACAGTCGGAGCTGAGGGTGCCTGTATAGTAGTAGCCTCTTTCGGCTTTTCCACGCTTTTTCCCAATTGAAGTAAAAGCTGCGTTAACGAGTTCCAAATGGCTCCTAAAATGTGCACAGACCAACCATAAAGGCTATGCAAAGCGTAACCGTGTATTATAGTATCGAGAATGAATTTAATTAATCTAAAAACCATTAAAATTGTAATAAATGCTGCGCTTGCCGACCCGAAAGTAATAAATCGCGCCCAAATATTGTCCCAAGCGGAGTCAGCGATACGAGTGAGTGCTTCTTCGTCAAGCAAGCCCGCCACGGACACGCCCCCGGGCATTCTCCCCTTACCCGCCGCTCCGTAGGCTAAAGCGTGTACGATCGCGCCCTGCTCATTTGGAAACATAAAATTTTTTAATTTTTCTATATCCCCGTACGAGTAAATCCCGCTATTCGCTAAATCGGTAGGGTTATTATATGTCCATGTTTGTTGAACTTGCGGCTTTAATACCGAAGGTGCGTCCTGAATGGTTATCTGTGGCAGTATTTTAAACCATCGCTCCCCCAATAAAAACATTACCGGAATCATAGAATCACAAATAGCTTTAGTTCCGTATTCACGCAAAATGTGTGTGCGGGGCGATAAGAATCTCGGTTTGTCTTGCCAAAATACTGGGAGCTCTTGATAACACTCCTCCGTCTGTCTAACCTTTACTTCCACCTGTACACACTTTAAAATATGCACTATTTCTCCCGCCAATAGGCTTACGTAGCCCGGCCCGCCCATGATTTGGTAGGCTAATAAATCTGGGGAGATCGTAGCTATATTCAATGCATTTATTATTACCTTCCTTTCTAGCTCGCATTGTTTTGCTATTACATCCGAGTATAATCTAGTCATTTGACCCTTTATGTGCGCGTTTACATATACAAACTTCGAGTTTACATAAGCAAAAATGTCGGTGTTACTAACACTAACTCCCTTTTGCACTAACAGTTTTTCATGCTCGGGGTCGAGTAAAATAAACAGTTTCGGATGTTCAGTATGAATTAATTGATAAGAGCACACATTAATTACACCTAAATCTTTAAACGCAAAGGAAAGTCCTTCGGCTTCTAACATGTAGAGCGGTCGCCGCTCGTTATCATTTTCCACAATCCTCATCACCGGCCCTGTATACAAGGCGGTATACCTGCGATTCTCGCACGCATCGGTGGGGATGGCTTCCCAAAAGGCGTACCCGTAAACCATGTCTATACAATTATCATCGGCTCCTCTAAGCGGATCGTTACGTACCCGTGTACCACTACATCGAAAAATTCACCATAAGGGTCAGCATAGTGAGCCGAATTTGCACAGGTACCGTCTGCTTTCAACGACCCGGCGAAAGTGAGTGGGTGCGTCGATGTGTCATTAATTCTCAAGTTTCTAACCATATTATCTGCGATTGAGACCGATCTATGCACATGCATCCGCATACACTCGTCTCGCGTAACTTCGCGCAAATATCTCACTTCCCCATTTTTTACAAATGACATGTGCGACCACATTCCGCAATGACCGACGGTCCTCTCTATTTCGATTTTACAGTATCGCACTAGCGTATCGGCATACTCATTAAGTTGCAGGAGGCTTGTTTCCGTTTTCGTTACATTGATTATTGGTTCGGGAATGTCGCATTCCCCACGTTAACCAGGGAAAAGGTTGTAAAATTAGTAAATTTTTTCCCGCAATCAAAACCGATTAACCCGAAAACTAGATCTAATTTGAAAGTTGTTGCAAGGATAAACATCAAAGTCCTCATCTGTAAACATGAATAAAAATATTAACTGCGCTTCGCGAATAATGTCTGTCCGCTTACTAGGTTCCGGGTGTTGGATTATTCCTTTACATACAATTATTTTTAAATCCCTTTTAATTAATCCACGTTTAATACAAGCTAGAATATCCTTAAAATCAATATTTTCAATGTGACTACTCTTTGCCAAACTAATCGAAATTATTTGATTTTTGTTCGATAAAGTATCTAATTTCTTAATTCCCTTAGCTAAAATTTCCAGCGTTGTTGAGAGGCTATTTTTAGAGTCTCCTCTTAAGGGTACTATAAAATGCATTTTTTTATTGCCCTTAATGGCTTGGGTTTCTCCTAACTCCAGGTTCTCCAAACGCGGGAGTTTCCCTAATTCTTTTAATTGCCTAGCCCCTTCGTCGAGTGGTTTCCCATCTGTGGAGATGAAATATAAGTAATTGTCCTTTCTCATAAACAATTTTTCCCTACAATAAACGATGTTATCTCTACAGTGATCCGTTGTTTGGGTCGCCGGATCGGGGTCGCTTCGTTCTTCGATCGTTAAATCGTGAAAGGGTGCAAAAAATTCCGGAGAATATTCGACCGTATTTTCCTCGCTTTCTTTTACAAGCGTTTCGCTTTCGTCTGGAGTAGCCGCTCTGGCGCCCGGCGATGTGGGTCTAGCTAACTCTTTATGACCGCGCGCGTCTTGGCGCTCGATGAAATCGGTGTTGTTTTCATTCTCAGCAGGACACGCGCGTTCCTGGATAGTCTCAGCTGCAGGGGCTGATTTTCTTTTTCGCGGAAGAAGGGCCTTAATGGCTTGTTTGTATTTCTCACTGACTTGGCGTCCGACACGAGTACGAGTAGCCATTGCGTGAGGGGCGGGTGCGTCGCCTATCCGATTTCCGAGGGACTCCGGTGTTGGGCCTACAGCTTGGCTGCCAGCGACAGCATGGCGCCCCTCCCCCCTACACTAACTCGCGTCGCTACGCAAACAGTTTCGACGACTGGATTGCGAGACAAAGCGTCTGTGTTAGCATTTAATTCACCTTTCTTGTAAACCACGTCGAATTGGTAATCTAATAATTTTAATCGCCAACGAGTGACTCTAGATCCGGGGTCGTCATGTGAATTTAACCACACTAAAGGTCTGTGATCGGTAATTAGAGTAAACTTGTTGCCGTACAAATATGGTCTAAATTGCGTGATCGCGTAAACAATAGCTAAAGCTTCTTTCGAGAAGGTGCAATAATTTTTCTCGGCTTGATTAAGCGCGCGCGATACAAAAGCTATAGGTCTATCTTTCCCGATTTCGCCTTGCGATAGTACGGCGCCTATAGCATAACCACTCGCGTCAGTGGTGACCAAAAACTTTTCTTCAAAATGTGGGTGCGCCAACACCGGTGGTTCGCATAAACTATCTCTTAACTTGATAAATGCCTCTTGTGCATTTTTATCCCAACTAAATTGCTGTTCTTTTCTTAATAAGTTTGTTAAAGGTTTTGCTATCTGCGCGAAGTTTTTAATAAACCTCCTATAGTATCCTGCCAGGCCTAAAAATTGTTTAATATTTTTTTAATTTAATTACACGATCACTTCCCGCTAATATTTTCCCACTTCTCACACACATTATGTTCCGGGCGCGTGGCGTGGGCTTTTTATAGTCCCACCTATCTACGCTATCTATTTTCGTAGTATATAATATATAATGCGGCCGCGAACGATGTTTCCATATTGACCGACCTAAACCGCTTCCTTTTCTTCTAATATCATGTAACGATTGACGGAAAGCGCACAGGATGTCGGCACACGTATCTTCGTTTGTCATACAAAATTTCCTTAATTTATTCAACAAGGGGATGGCGTAGCAACACAGGAGAGCTAAGGGATTACCATATAAATGTATCGGTCGGGTCTTTTTGACTGCTTGTAAATAAACTAATGCTTTTATCTTTCTACATAAGTTTTCTAAACAATGGTCGATTTGCGCATGATCGCCTAATGCGATGCGATGCGACCGACTCGGAGTTTTATTACTTCCGCTCCTTCCGATTCTAATTTGATTACGCAGCCATTTCCTTTGCTCGCGTATGGTACTATCGATTTTACCGAAACTATTATCTCGTGTTTTTAACTTTTTACACTTTGCGTAATTGTGAAGCATTATTCCGAAAGCCTTTACTTTATTAGTCACGAATGCTATTTTATTATAATCTTTCCTCAAGTTTTTCGCTATATCTTGATTATTCCTATATGTTAAAACAAGGTTTTTTCGAGCATTTCCGTCCATTTTATTTCTTTTACTAAACGGATCCGTATTATTTCTATTTTTAACAAACAAGTTTTTTTTAATTCTATGGGTTTCCCTAGCACGTT
This sequence comes from Torymus aiolomorphi, assembly GCA_036365515.1. NCBI lineage: Eukaryota > Metazoa > Arthropoda > Insecta > Hymenoptera > Torymidae > Torymus > Torymus aiolomorphi. The sequence continues at coordinate 90,568,867 of CM070875.1, read as the reverse complement.
TACAATTTTTACTTTTATTTTTCAAGCTAATCAATTCCATTACTAGAACATGTTCACCAAGGCTAGTTTTCAAATCTTTATTTAACAATTTTGACTTCTGGCTACTTACGTTACGGGTGGACGAGTTTTCACCGAGCAAAATGTTTTTCCGACTTATCTTACGAATTTTATCCTTCAAATTTCCGTATTTGTTGGATTTCTTTCTTATTTTATTTGAAAATTTATTCTTTTGCAGATATTTAATTCTCAAATTTCTATTTTGACTAATCAAGTTTTTGTGAACTTTATTTTCACCGAACGAATTTTTCAAGCTACAAATTTTTTCAAACAACTTTTCGGGCTCGAACAAATTTTTCAAGTTTTTACAAGTTAATTCTTTCGATTTTTCAAGTTTTTCGATTCTAAACTTTTTTCTAGTTAAGTTTACTGGCTTTTCCATTTTTCCAGTTTCTATATTTTTACAAGTCGAGTTTTTCGAGTTCTCACATCATTCAATATTTTTATTCAATTCTATATTATCTTTATTTTCCGTTTCCTTACTAATTCGATTTGCTATGGTCGTGACAGTGTACTGAGTTGGGGAATTAATTATACTAGTTAAGGAACATTTATTAACATGTACACGTTCATGCTGAGTAGCTATATCACGAGAAACACAAGAATTGCTTAGCTTGCCTACAACCGCGCTGGCCTTGGGCCGTTCTATTCTTGCTAATTTTACGCTCTCCTTGTTTGTCGTTTTAACGATATTTACGCTACCCGTGCACCGTAGAGCGATTACGTGCGACGCGATGTGCAAAATATTTTCCTCGTAGTTAATCTTTGCCCCGTACCTCCTTAGTACTTCACTACCAATTAATCCGTCTTCCTCAATCGGAAAATTATCAGGAACAAGATGAAAATACAAGGTTAAGTCACGGAATAATAATGGTACTTTACCGCACGAGTTAATTGACTCTTTTGTAATACCCCTGAGTTCTAATATTTCGTTTTTAATTATAATGGCTTTACTAGGTTTTTTACTAATTTTCAATAATGACGGACCAGCACCCGTATCTAACATTAATTTAAGCGATGCTCCGTAGTTTTCTAAATGCAACTCTACAACTGGGGACTTACTATTTATGCTCAAAAGTACAGATTTTCTAACGAGTTTTAATTTCTGCTCGCATTCACTTGTTCTAGGCGCGTATCTTTCGCTTGCCCCCAGGTTGCGCCCTGTACCGCGGAGCTGTTCGCGTTTCCCGCCTGGTGTTGTGATTTTTCGTGGTTTTTTGTTTTCAATTCGGGACAATGGTCTTTCCAATGACCTTTTTTTTTAGAATAATTGCATTGTTTAATATTGTAACTCGGTCTAGCTACGGCAGGGTTAGCTGATCGCGGTCTGTACAGATCGCGCGGCGGCCGGGGCGTGGGCACTCGTGCGGCGGCCAATGGTCCGACGTTTGGGTTTAATGGCCGCGCGTGTGCGGTCATAGGCCCCGCCCACGGTACTGTTTGCGCCTGCGGTGGCTGTGCGTTCTGAGGTAGCAGTACTTTCAATGCCCAACAATTTTTTGCTACGTGATTTTTCTTTTCGCAAAATTGACAATTTTCGACCGTTTTGTCTTGCACAATTTTAATATCGGCCGAACCATTCGCGCTTTTGCTAGTTTCTTTATTGATCTTATTTTTATCAAAATTTTCCGTTTTCTCAAAACAATCGACTTCACGTTTGATTTCGATTGCTTTTTCAACCGTTCCTTGAAACGTTCGCATTACACTCATACGTCTTTTAATTTCCCAATCCAAACCGAGCGCGAAAAATTTTAACTTATCCGTTTCTACAAATTGCCTAAATTCGGCACTATCTCTTTTGTCTCTTTTTGCTGCTTCTTTCAATTCAATTGCTATGCGTCTTACTCTATTCGCGAATGTAATGACATTTTCTCCTTGTTTTTGTTTCGCGGCTGCCAATTCTCCGTTTAAAGTCTGATGCGATTTATACGAACCGAAATTTGCTTCAAAGTACTTAATTAGTTCACTAATGCTATCGAAATGCATCTCTTCCATCGATTTTGCTGCTTCCCCCATTAAACGCCTTCTGATTAATTTTGCTAAATCTACCCCATTGACCGCTGGTATCATGCTAACTGCCTCTCTTACTTCGAACAGGAAAGTGCTAAGAGGAATATTACTACCGTCGAATTTCGGAATACAGTCAAGCGCGTCTTTAATTGATAGATTTTTTAGCGGCGCTAAGGTAGAGTTTTGACGTAGAGAATTAATGTTACTATTGATGTTGGTCGAAAAATTATTTCTTAGTGCCTGTGCGTAAGGAGTGCTATGCGCCCTTTCAAAAAATGGTGTGTTAAACGGTATGTTCGGGTTAAACTGCCCGTTATTCTCTAATTCATTAGCTGCGGTTCTGAAAGCTGTTCTTTCTGCATCTTCTGTCATTTCCGGTTTGCTATATATTAGCTGTGGTATTTTTTCTGTGATAGTACGTTTCTCTACGCTCGCTATTGCGTTAATTATTTCTTTCACGCTAATATTTCTATCCATAAATTCTTTTAAAATGTCTATCATAATTTCGTCCTGACAAATTTTTTCAACTAGATCGCGATCTACTGTTTCGGACAGTGACATTTGCAATTTCCCTATTTCTTTTATTCTTAGTGGATTTATCTCCAACGTGGTCTGGTACCTAACTTTTAACACGTCGACCAGTTCGTTAAGCGTCGCTTTTGAAAGGGCCTCATCTGTTGTTGAGAGCGCGCATCTCAATATCGCGGCTGCCTTTTCGTTACGCGCTATCGTGCCGGTAGCTGTTGCCATTTTGCGGTAATAATTTAATGTGAATGGGAAAAAAAATTGCACTTTTAATTTAAAAGGAAAAGGAAGTACTCGATGTTACTTTCGTTTTTATCCCGGAGGTGGGCCCCCAATTGTAATGTCGAGATGACAATGTCGCGAAAACGATAAAGTTCACGCGATAAATGTTCCTGTTTCGGTCTACGCCTACACGTAATAACCACGAGAATAGAAACTCACGAAAGTAGTCGAGCGATCCTTAAATAACAGTTAAGAGTCGCGTAATTTCGAACTAATAAGCGGCAAGCAGCAGTAATTCATGCATCAAGAAGAAAGGAGACAGTGATCATAATTTGTACTTACTTTGGAAATGTTGCAATTGACTCGCTCTGACTGGTGGCTCTAATTGTGCCCCAGAATTAGCGAAAGATTCAAATGGCGGAGAAGGTTCTCGGTGAAATAAAGTGTTCGAATATGATATAATAAACCGTATTTCTTAAAGTTAAAAGTTATTACACTGGTAAAACGCAAATTGTAGTCGAGATATAATATCAACAATTATTCGCGAGACTACAATCTGAGAAGCTTAAAATAATATTACAAATAATTTTCTTAACAATTTTTCAGAGTCTGACTTAAACAAAAATTATATGTTCCCAGTTACAAAGTACAATGTCAGAAATAAACTAAGTCACTAATCGATCAAAGGTCAAGGGCTTCGCCCTGCAAAGGAAAAATTGTAAATAGCTTCTGCTCCGAGTAGAGGCGCATGTTCGCTTTTATTCTCTCTTTCTTAATTAGATTGATAGAAAAGGTGGGATTCTCTCAAATAATCAAAAGAGTTCAATAGGATGCATGTTGGAGGGGATTTCTAGGAATTAGAGGCTCGTGGTGGGTTGCTATGGAGTGGATATACAGTCAGTTTAGTCATACGTCAGTCGCAAGTGATAAGTTGTCCTGTTAGTATTGTTACCCTCCGTGTTCTTACGAGCGGTTGGTAACTTACCGACCGTCGTAGTATTATCTTAAGGAAAAAGATAGTACGAGAGAATGCCCAGTAGGCAAACTTATGGAGGTGGGAACGTTCAGTCGCGCACGACGTGACAAATTAGAACATGAAACATCTATTTTTAATAATATTAGGCTTATACAATAAGCCTTATGTATAATTATCAGTTATTAATTACATTCATTTTTAATGTTGTGAATATTGGATAAAAACCACTCTCTTTAGGAATACACATTTCATACCTGTTTAAAATTACATTTCATAATTATCTGGTTGAAAAGGTCTTATAAAACCATATAGATCTAATAACCTATGCTTTTTTTTGCACCAGAATCTGCAAATTTGTATTAGTTTTTATCAGACCATTTCAACCGGGTAATCTATTATTATGTGTGCATAAATTAGGTGACAAACAGTTTTGCAATGTATATTCCAATACCAAGATAAAAATACTCCTTAATTATTTATAAATAAAATGACTTTCTTGTTAGGGCTATGCTTCATACGATTTGTATTATGTACATAACTATTTGATCTACAATTTAATCTATAAATAATTATTGAAATCTATAATATATTTAATCTTAATTTCAAGCAAAAAAGGTACCCAAAGGTTGACTTTGTTAAAATATACACAAATTATGCAAAATATAAAGTCATCAATTTAATTGGTTAATTGAAAAAAAATATACGTAATAACATTATTTTGTTATCGATAGACATCCTTTTTATATGGTAAAAATAAATGTTACATATATTGTGATGCTTATTATCTTTTAAAACAAAGTAATTTATTCAGGTTGAACTTTTCTATTTCTTTATTAAAATAAGATATTATATCTTATTATATCTATTATCTATATTATATTATACCTTAAGAATATAGAGTTTTACCTCAATAAATTACTTTGTTTTAAAAGATAATAAGCATCATATTTATTTTTACCATATAAAAAGGATGTGTATCGATAATAAAATAATGTTACGTATAGGTATGGTATCCATGTAATATATTTTTTTTCAATGAACCAATTAACTTGATTATTGTATATTTTGCATAATTGATGTATATTTTAACAAAGTCAACCTTTGGGCACCTTTTTCGCTTGGAGTTAAGAGTAAATATATTATAGATTTCAATAATTTATAGATTAAATTGTAGATCAAATAGTTAAGTATGTACATAACACAAATTGTATAAAGCGAGAAAATTTCTTTTCTCCTCGTGTTCTGTAATCTCAAATTATAAACCAACAGGTTTTAATTACAAATAGGTTCATGATGTAAATCATTGGAACGCAAAGAAATAATTCATATAATCTTACTTAGAGATAATGAATATTTCTTTGCGCTTCAATGGTTTAATTCATAATTGTGATTTGAGCCTATGCGAGGGAGTAGGAATTGATTTTTCATTTTTCGACTCGAAGAAGAATATCTGGAATCGCATTGAAACCATTACTTTAAACATTATTGCATGTTATAGAGCTGATATACTTATTGAAACTGATACTATTTACTTCTCGGAAGTATAGTTGACAACATTCACATTACACAAACATCTAATAATGTTTAAAGTAATGGTTTCAATGCAATTCCAGATATTTGTCTTTGAGTCAAAAAATGAAAAATTATTTCCTACTCCCTCGCGTGGGCTCAAATCACAAATATGAATTAAACCATTAGAGTACAAAGGAATATTCATTATCTCTATGGAAGATAATATAAATTATTATTTATCTTGGTATTGGAATATACATTGCAAAACTGTTTGTCACCTAATTTATGCACACATAATAATAGATTACCCGGTTGAAATGGTCTGATAAAAACTAATACAAATTTGCAGATTCTGGTGCAAAAAAAAGCATAGGTTATTAGATCTATATGGTTTTATAAGACCTTTTCAACCAGATAATTATGAAATGTAATTTTAAACAGGTATGAAATGTGTATTCGTAAAGAGAGTGGTTTTTATCCAATATTCACAAAATTGAAAATGAATGTAATTAATAACTGATAATTATACATAAGGCTTATTGTATAAGCCTAATATTATTGAAAATAGATGTTTCATGTTCTAATTGATGCTCTAACAAAATTCAGTGATTTGATCCATTACATAGGATGTATGAATAATATTAAGTTTCTAAATCAACCATATCATCAAAAATGCTAATTATTGGTTTTTCTTGATATTTCAAAAAATTATAACTATTTTCAATTAGCTTGACCATATTTGGTTAAAAAAGCATTTTGAAGAGTTTTAAAAGTAGAATTCAAAAAAATTTTGTCGAACAAAATTTTATGGCGTACTGCTCAATATTCTACGATGAAGGTATATAAAAAACCAACCAATCAGAGACTTTCAAAAAGATCATAAAATCAATACTGGCACATTCTACAGATAAAACGCAAACTTTTTTCCAATCAATTTTCTATACAAAAAGTTTCAAATTTTTGAGTAAAAAAATGATAAAAGTTGGATTTTAACCAAAAATTGCAAAAAATTGGGATTTTCAATGTTGCATATCTTTTTTATTTATGCAAATATCGATCTAAAATTTTAGGAACATGTTTTTTTCATAAAAAACTAAAAGTAAAAAAATTTTGAGCGATTTTAAAATTTTGAGCGGCTGACTTCACCTGAAATATCCCCTATATATCGTCGCTTCCTGCGAAGATTAGCATATTTCGAATTTCAGACGAAGACTAGCAGATTTGAAAGTTCCGTCGAAGACTACACTGAAAAAAATTTCACGTTGTAAGAACTGAAAGTACGGCTCTGACAACAGTACTGTTCGGCTGATTTTCTTTCTGCTAAATTTTATAGATACAGTAATTGTATTCGTACAGTTGTGAGAGCTGTACAAGATACACTGAAAGCGCTAATGTATAGAGTTCTTTTGTCGGAGCATTAAATAGGTTATGATTCGCCATACATACATATTTTTCATTAAAATAATCTCGATTGATAAGTACACTGATTACAGATGAAATACGCAAACGCGGATTGCAAACATGCGGTTGATGTGGCCGGTTTCTTGACTTTTTTAGGTTATAACATGAACATCGGCTTCGCGTTGTAGCGTTGTCAACAAACAAATATCGGCGGCAAAACTAAATCGTACGACTGTCAGAGCTGTACAAGTACATTTCCCGCATCTGACCAATAGTGCCGTTACATTATACAAATGAATAGCTACTTCAGCCGTCTGTAAGGGTAAATGAACACTATAAATAGTGTTAGTACAGCAAATCGAAACTATGGTTTCTACAGCCTAAAATTTTTTTCAGTGTAGCACGTTTCGCGCCTTTGCCGCATATAATTTCTGAACCCAAGTAACCGGGGAAAGCGAGATCTACGCAGGAAAGTGGAGGCATGGAGAAGAGCTACATAGGTTTCAACCGAATAATTTCTAAAGCCAAATAGACGGAAGTAGCGAGATCTATATAGAAAAGTTGAGGCACGCACATGGGCTGCCACTGACATTTTAAATATAGTATATTTCGATATAAGTGTGCGAAGTGGGTGAAGCGACAAAAACACCCATGCAACGATAACGCGCTTCACCCACATGTTTCGAACTTTATTTTTTTTTAACAGAGTGAGCGAAACTCAGAGAACAATGGTTACATACTTGACGAATGTGAAGCAGGCTACCTAAAATTATTAATCAAATAATTGCAAAACCCAAGTAGGCAGGGGGAGATAAAATTTTAAATAATATAATTTTTAAACGCAAATAGGTGGGGGAAGCAAGTTTCATGCAGGAAAGTAGAGGAACGCACACAGGCTATCTATAAAACTGTCAATAATAGTACATTACGGTACAAATGATGAAAGTTGAAGTTCCGCCACCCCGTGAAGTTTGCGCCAGAGGAGAAGCCGAGGGCGCCATATCACGCAGTGGTGGGCCTTGATCTTTCGTCTTGTGTACCGTATACTATTTTTCTTGATGCCCGGTGGAAAGTACGTTTATAACACTCAAAATCATAATTTTAATATGCTTATTTGGCTCTCGTGGTATAAAATACTGTATGACACTGGTGCGTAAGATAATTTTTACCGCATTCGGTAAATAATCACATTCCCCATCCGTATCATAATGTACTATTACATAATTAGTCTCGCCGATATATATTTTGCCACCGACAATGATAACATCGTAATAGCATGCATTCAGCTTCTCGCATGTAATCCGACTAATTCTCACTTTTTCTGCTCTGACTCTTAGGAGTCTTTCATTTCATCAAAGCTCGAGCGTGTTGAGATCGATTTATGTATCCACTAATCTAATCACAGGAACTACGTCTAATTTACAAGATATAAGTAAAACCACTGATTCTACATTTCAGCGACAAACTCATTCACAGAATATCGTGCCTTTCCTTTCAAAAGACGAATTCACTAAGTCTAAAATTATTTGGATACTTACGGTGGCATATAATCATTTGTCATTTAATGTAGGTGCTAAATATGCCACATCTATTAAACTAATGGTAAAATCTTTGAATGAAGATTTCGTCAATAAAATATATTTAGGTAGTGATAAAATTTCTTACACGATATATTATGGTTTAGGACCATATTTTTCTGAAAATACTATAGATAGAATTTTAAGTAGTGACTTATGCTGTCTCATTTGATGAATTTTTTAATAAAATTACAAAAAAAGAGCAAATGGATATACATGTCAAATTTTGGAATAAAGATATTCAACAAGTTGAGAATAAATATTTGAGATCAGCCTTTCTTACACATACAAAAGCTCTCGATTTAATCGTTGAATTTAAAAATCAACTTAAAACTCTAGATATTGAAAATCCATCTCAGATCTCGATGGATGGACCAAACGTAAACTTCAAATTTTTTGAAGATTTTCAAAAAGATTTAAGTAAGGAAACAGACAGTAAATCTAAATTATTTCAACTTGGATCGTGTGGTTTACATACAATTCACAATGCCTTAAAAAATGGTTTTATTGCTAGTCAATGGGAGATTTCAGAGTTCTTAAAAGCCATTTACTATTTATTTAATCATTCGTCAGGTAGGAGAGACGATTACATGAAATACACAGGCTCAAGCGGGCCGCACAAATTTTGCCCAACTAGATGGGTTGAAAATGTGATAGCAGCTGCAAAAGCTGAACGTAAACTTGATAGTTTATATAAAGATAAAGAAGAAATAGAAAATACCAAAGATAAATCAAAAGTTAATGTGAAAACAAATAAAAATTTTGTAATTTAGTGCAACATTTAACAGACAAATTATTGAAAGCTAAATTAGCTTTCTTTGCTACAATTGCTGGCGATGTAGAAATATTCTTAAAAGAATTTCAAGATGAAAAGCCAATGATGCCATTTTTTCATACAGACCTTAAAATTCTTGTTAAAAATTTATTAGAAAGATTTGTTGAGCAAGAAGTTCTTATACATGAGACTGATTATCGTAAAATTGATTTAAAGAAGAAAATTTACTTAAGTTAGGCAAAATAAATATAGGACATAAAACTAGAGCTGCTCTTCATAGTTTTAAAGGTTTAAGTCAAGAAAGTCATCAGAAATTTCAAAGAGGTTGTCGCGTTATCTTAAAAACTATTGTTCAAAAGATATTGGAAAAATCACCTTTTAATTATCTTTTGGTTAGATATGAGGCGTTTCACGTCAACTGCCCCAGCGCGGTTTTTGAGATATAAGATGTTTTGTAGTTTTTGAAGGTGAAAATGGAAAATTTCGAAAAAAAACTGCCTATATCATTGGAAAGCTGAGGAAAAAACACGTTGAAAACGCTTATCAAACAATTTTTTTAAGTACATTTTAGTATCATAAACATGAGTTGGAAATAGCACGATTTGGCACTCGCGCGCCGATCTGGGGCAGTTGACGTGAAACGCCTCATATTTAAGTTTCTATGATCCTGCACTAATTTTAAGAAACAAAAAGATTAGTATTTTTGGACTGACTAAAGCATTACCCTACCAAAAATAATCACGTGGTAATCGCGTGAATATCGCGTGAAAATCGTGTGAAAATCGTGTGATTTTCACGTGAGAAATCACGTGAGGTTTTCGACCAATTCCTCACGTGATATATAAACTAAGGGGGCTGCGCCCCGCAGCATGCCTTCGGCACGCCATCCCCCCCGCCCCCACACACACCGGCTCCTCGCTTCGCTCGTTGCCCGCCCCCTCTCTATGTAAAAACTTCGTTTTTACATAATAGGCACGACCGCAGTGCTCAGAAGAACCTTATACTTTCATTATTGCAAAAATTGTAATACTTTATTTATCGTTTTCATCATTAAAATAAACATAAATACATCTACAGTAAAGTTTAAATAAAAATTGTCCATTTACTTTTACACATTTATTTCTTCTATTTTGTTGAAGATTTGCGTTTTAATTCTGCATGTATAAGTATATTTAGATAAATTTTTAAATATAGTCCATGATGTATATAAATTTAATATGTACTAATTGATATGATTAAAGTGTACATAGAAATATTGAATATAAGTATCATAATTGCAGGTATATTTAAAATTAAAAAACCGCTGCCAATACATTGGCACTTAGCTTCCTCAAAATATGTACTTATTCATTTTTTTTTAAATTTTTTATAACAATAATTAATTGTATCATACCCAATTTTCTTTATGAATATTCGTAATAAATTAATATATATTTTTCGAAAATTCATTCTTGTTACTCTTTTTCTGGTGCGACAACCCGATATTTTTATAAATCAATTTTTTCAAAATATTATCACATGTTCAATTAGTTTTATTTTAAACCTCAAATATCTTTCGACGTAATAGTTCGATTTTATTGGGTAACGAATTCAGTTTGAAGATATAAAAAAAATATATCTCTCCCAAATTTTAGGACTATTGGTTGATTTTCTTAATATTGTTATCGCGTGACAACAAAACTCCTACTTTTTTATAAAACATTGTTTTTTTTAAAAACAAATAAAGATAATCTTTTGAAATTTCAACCAAATATATTCTTCAATGAGTATAATAAGTGGTTAAAACTTGAACTCGATAAATCAATTATTATTTGAAAAATTTATTAAATAATTTTGAGCACATTTTCGTTAATAATAAATGACAGAGTGAAGATAATTTAAATATTAAAAAAAGAAAATGTACATAATTTAAATACCTTTCAATAAAAATTTATGATGTTAAGTAAACCTTAAAGTAAATCTGTAGCTGATTCATAGAACCGTTCTCGAGAAATTACAATTTAAAAAAAAGTTTAAAAAATTTTAACCTCAAATATCTCTGAAATTTATGGACCAATTATTTTGCCCAAAGAACTCCACCAAGAGCTATCCAAAATCTACCTCCACAAGGAATTTTGAAGAAATTACGACAATTTTCCCTCCGGAATCGTTGGACATACAAAATTCATTTTTTTCATTTTTCATGTTTTACGTTTTTGTTAATAACCAAAGAACCGTGATAGCTAGAAACTTTTTTTTTTTAGAAAATATAGGTATTTTAATTCTCTTTTAAATGCTACCTATCCCATTCTGATACACACAGCCGTTCTCGAGAAATTACGATTCGAAAAAGAGGTTACAAAAATGTTAACCTCAAAAATCTCTGAAATTTATGAACCAATCATCTATCCCAAAGAAAGGTGAAGGTGGCAACCAAAAATCTACCTCTACAAGAAATTTTGAAGCGATTAATACAATTTTACTCCCGTAAATTGTCGCCACCTAAAACACGTTTTTTTCATTTTTTCATTTTTTTCTCAAAAACTAACCAACAGAATGGATTCAATTTTATACAGATTATAGTTATTCATAATCTCCATTATCATGATTTTTCTCAAAAAAATTGACCATTTAGTTTGGGAGTTATAAGCATTTAAAAAAAAACACGTTTTTGTTAATAACAAAATAACCGTGATAGCTAGAGAATTTTTTTTTTTAATATAGGTTTGTTTATGCTCTTTCGAACGCTACCTATCCGATTATAAAATTTAAATCCAATCATTAAAAAAAATCAAAAATAAATTTTTCGAAAATGAAAAATTCGACATAAAACAAAAATGAATCAGTTAGTCGTACAAAATTATTTTTTTCCCGAATTCGGAATCAAAAAACAACAAAAAATGAGACCCGTCCGGTTAAAATCGACCACGTAGATCCGAAAATAAAGCGGTATACATACATACACACACACACACACATCCATGCAGACATTTTCTAAAATCATGTGACACAAACTTCTAACACCTTTATTCATGTTTCTAGAGCAATTTAAAGAAAATTAAAATTTTACTATTACAAAGCTTCCTCTATGAGGAAGCAAAACATGGTTTTCATAATTTATATCGAAATTATAAAATTCTTTTTATTTTTATTTATGAAAACGTTAAATAGAAAAAAAGTTTTGTTCAATGTTATCCCCAACTTATGTATTTGAAATTTTTGTGTATAGTCAAATCCTGTTGAATTATATGAGGAAAAGTATTGTTTCATTGCTCTCGATTAATAAAAAAACATTACAGTTGAATTTCATTCAGTTCTAACGAAAGGTGGGGACTCTTATAGCTGCTCGCGGGTGTTCTTAACTGCATATATACCTTTACAATCTCAATTACGAAAAAATACTCCCGGCACCTCATGCACACATACACTAATATCGCGAAAAGGAGAAAAACAGAAGAAAAAAGCTCAAAACTCATGCATTCGGCAACGGCAGTCTGGCATATAGCGCTGCGTGCATGAGTACACGGAAAGAAATTTGGTCCAACCGACGTTTAGCTAATCGGCGAACAGCGCGCTCACGAAGTTAGGCGTCAGACCGCCTCCATTGGGCTATCAGATCACCCAATTCTTCGGTCGTCTAACTTCTCACTCACGGAGAGCCCTAACCTCAAAATCATAACTTTAATATGATTATTCGGCTCTCGGGGTATAAAATACGGTTCGAAATTGGTGCGTAAGAGGATTTTTACCTCATGTGACTTTTTGCACTCGCTTCGTTCGTGTGAAAAATGTCACATGAACTACATAATCTCCTTCCATATCCGACTAGCACAGCTCATGAAAAACAAAGGAGAGCAGCGCCCTCAAACTTTCGTCATTCAGACACCGAAAATTGAGCGAACAGATCGTCCAATTTGGAATTCCAAACCGCCAAATCGTTGGTTGTTCTGTTTTTATCAAAATTGGCGTATCCTACTTCCACCGGTGGACAACTATTCGCCCAAATTTCTTTCCGTGTACTGTTGCAGCAGCCGTAACGGCTACCGCGACTATATAGGCTGCGCGACATTGGAAAAACTCATGCGACCCGCTTGACCGTGAGCGCTCCCTGTGTATACCTAAGATATATATTGATATATCTATATCTATATAATGGATCGCGGGCGCTTTCTGCTACTGCTCTAGCCCTATAGAGTAGGGCGAACTGCGGCGTGGCGTGTGCGTACGTGTGTATGTCCAGGGTACGTGTGTGATGCAACAATCGCGTCGTCTAGCTCCCGGAGTTCCCAGCGATGACAGCGGCTGCTGTAGTATGGCGGCCTGGTGAATTTATTTTTATTTATTTTATTTATTTATTTATTTCGTCCCTTTCATCATGTTCGCCAATCGCCGGTTGGTGATAATTTGCCGGAGACAGGAAGGCAGTGTGTCAACAGCCAGAGCAGATTTATTAGTAAGCCTTTTCTCGTTCTTAACCTCTCTGATGGGTGAGCTGATAGTACTTTCTCTTGTTGCAGATATCTGGCAGCAGGAGGAGTATAAACAACGACCACTGCTACAGACTATTTCTTGGGTGTGGAAATGTTGTCTGGCTCATCTATTTATTAGCTATATATGGGTTTTAGGTGCTCAACTTTCCATGTTTGTCTATTATTCGGATGACTATGTGTACAGTGAATTTGCTGCTTGTGTCTTCAGCGACTCTCAGGCTGGAGCTATTTCCAGCAGTGAAAAGAGTGAAGGTTTCCACTAGTCCTTCCCCTCTGATTGTTACGGATAGCTGGTGCAGCAAGTGAACTACAACCATTGCTGCAAACGTTTCTTTTTTATGGTAATGTTTTATGGTAATGTGTCATCTATTTACTAGTCATATGTGGTTTTTAGGTGCCAACTCTTCTCACTTGCCTTCCAGAGTAGTGGCTGATCTGCTCTTAATGTGCTTCGTAGGCTGAGGCAGTCCCTGACATTGAGACACAATTGACGGTCTCTGTCAGTACTTTCCTCCCAGATGGTGGAGTTACTGATATAGTGGATGGCTGTTTGTTAGATGATTCCTGTCAGCAGACTGGCACCCGTGTAGTAGTGCCAGCCTAGACCGTCCAGCCATTTTTGCTACTTCTGCAGCTCTATCAGTGATCTTCGAGTGTCAGTGCTCTAGAGTGTGAGGGGATAGGTATAGCTAATAAGGAACTGGGGGATATCATGTAAGTGCCGGGTACACATAATTTTTAATGTTATTCAAAAGAGTGTAGTATAGTATCAAAAACGTTTTAGTTTGCATAATATTTTCCTTTTCTGTAAAACAAGGTAAGTAGATCTTTGGTTTCTTTAATTATTCTTCCAATGTGTTGATCCCATTGAATATTATAATCAAATGTAATTTTGTATCTTATTATTATGTTTTTGTAATTATATTATCTTTGGAATGTCATGTCGATTTTTCCGATCTTATTTACAGCTATTGTGTCGAATATTTCTGTGTTAAATCAAATTTTGTTAAATAATAAGCGAAAATTCACTATACTAGTTGTATTAAGGCCTTACAAATCGTGTTTATAGGTTTACATGATCCAGATATGACTGAGCATAAAAATATTAATTGACAATAAGTTTTGTTTAAACGTTATCTATATCCTTCGTATTTAACAGTTTCATTGAAAGTCAAATTGTTTGGGAATTCAGCAATTTGAATTTCCGCGGTTACACTCAGCTCGGCTCGACTCACCGCGCAGCCACGGCGCGGCAGCACCTCGCGGCGTCTCGGCGGAACAGCTGAGACGCTATACTGATTCGTGCAGTATAGTCGCGATATTGCTATCTTTCTCACACTCTCATATGCAAATATGAGAGATATTAATTTGATTAGGGTGTAGTGAGACAAATTTAAGGAAGAAGACGGAAGTGGATCAAGGACTCGCTCTCTCTTAAACCAGCCTTGCCACGAGAAACATCTCTCCGCTCTGCACCTGCTATCGTTCATCGGAAAACTCTCAACGCAAATTCACTGGATCACTCACTTGGGACTCTCATCACTTCTACATTCTCGCTCAACCATCACACATCAAAAGGCATCTCCGATTAATATAATCGCTGCTCCTGCCAGGTAACATCTCTCACTCCACACGAGGTCAGGTAGCGACCACTTGTTGGCCATTTTGAACTCCATTACTTCGTTGGCAAAACTCAAAGCAACAAATCAATAACACTTGTTTGCTGGTTATACTAGTTCATCGTGCTGAGCCGAGAAAGGAGAACTTCATTGGACAGATTCACTCACAAAGATCGGACACACTCATCTCATTGAAATCATCGTAGAAAACTCAACAGGTTAGTAATCCCTCATATGGGATTCATACTATAATACAGTAATTGCTTTACTGAATTACACTCACGAAGTGGATATGATTTAGCATTCATGTCAAAGTGTAATGAAATCAGTGAAAAAACTCAACAAACAGTGCTACGATAAACTCGCCTTTTTTATGCATGAATAATCTCAACCAACCAGTTAGTCGCTTAGACTTCATTTAAGAAAGTATAGTGAATTTAGAAATTCAATATTGTACTCTACTCTAGTCACCAAATAGTTTCTATTTATATTCTTGTTATAACCATTGTAATTCTTAAGACCAAATATGACTGTGAAAAATATAACATGAAGTTTATATATAAATTGTGTTTGACTCAACTTATTTCATCACCCACAGCATGTTACTCATTTAAACTTATGGAATTCTCAAACATTTTGGTCCTTCGAGCCGGATATACATGCTGTGGTGTGAATCGAGCCAGTGAATAAATACTCATTTGTGAAAAACTCAACAGGACTTGACAATGCCGACCACCAAGGATGAAGTCAAGGACTTGGAGAAGCATAATGATTCTTCCGCGTCTGACAAAGAGGATGACATCCAGAAGGAGAAGGAGGATTCTGCGACTCCAAGCACCTCAGCTGAAATGAAGGGGGCAGCTAAGCGGACTGGCAGCCGCCAACTCAATGTGCCTGGACTCACTGTGGTTGACACCCATGTCAGGACTCGATCAAAGTCTCCAAGGTCAATTCCGGCTTCTTATCTCTGCAAGGTGAACTCTCAGTACCTGCGGCTTGATTCATTGGAACGGATTATTGCGTACATCAGGATTAGGAAGGAAACTGCCACTCTTCCAGTGATACTGGCTTGGAAGCAGGATGCTGAGGCGCTATACTCCTTATATAAAAAGGATCATGCTGTCATCGAAGCAAGTTGTCCAGCAGCCTTCGCAGACAACGATTACTTCAAGTCAGCATTTCACAAGTCAATCCATGAATCATACCATACTATTGTGTTCGAGGTTAGCAGTTTGGAGGCAAACTGGAAGTCCAAGCATCATATCACTCAGCCAATCATCGGAGAAACTCAACATACTCATTTAAGCAAGCTGCCAGAAATAAAGCTGTCCACATTCAATGGAACATACACGGAGTGGCCTTCTTACACGGAAATGTTGTCTGGTTTAATTCTAAATCGGCCTGGACTCAAGAATTATGAGAAGCTACATTAGCTGCGCAGCTCTCTCAGCGGAACACCACTCACACTAATACAAGGGTTTTCACTCAGTGATGAGTCACTAACACCAGCATGGACTACGCTAGTGACGAGATTTGAAAATAAACGGGTATTATTAAATGATCAGCTTGATCATTTATCTGAATTGACTGCTGTTCCCTCCAACTATCACTCAAACCTCAAAACCAACAAGGAGTCTTCACGTCACCAGTCCAACTCAACCACGGCAAGACTCACATAAGGTGACACACTCAACGAGGATTTCATAACATCCATGCACGTATTGTGGTGACTCGCATTTTATTGTGGCTTGTCCAAAGTTCAAACTGCTGAATGAACAACAGCGGAGAAAATTTGTAATGGAAAGGCCGCTGTGCTACAACTGCCTCGGCCTTCACTCAGCGAAGAATTGCAAGTCACAATACAAGTGCAGGAATTGTAACGGAAATCACCAAACCATGATTCATGTGCCACGAGATCCAAATGGCAAAACTCAAACCATCTCTGAAAGCGGTTCAACTCAAGTTTAGGACAACGGTGCAATTATCTTACATCACGGTCAAACTCAACATGATTACTCAACTCCTCAACTCACTTTACTTGCAACTGCATTGGCATGGTACGACTCACCGGTGACATCTCATAAATTAAGAATACTCATTGACTCAGGCTCGGAACTCTCATTCATCTCCAAGGATTCTGTGGATTTACTCAACATTAAGCGGCAACACTCAACTATACCAATCCTTGGAGTTGGCGGCACGCACTCAACTCAAACTCTTGGAAAGGCTCAACTCACCTTACGCACCATCTACAAAAATCTCACGTTTCGGATCACAGCTCATATTATACGCCAAGTCTCAACACTATTACCATCAGAAGAATGTGAGCAACGTCAGTGGCAACATACAGAGAAACTCAACTTGGCTGATCCGACATTCTGGAAACCTCAACCAGTAGATCTACTTATCGGAGCGGATTATTACGGCCAAATCATCAAACCGAACGTAATAAAGAGGAGTGCGATTGAACCTGTCGCACAATTGTCAATTTTCGGCTGGCTGCTAATAGGTCCATCAAACTCAGCTGTGCAATCCAAGGTAGTCCATCATACAACGGCCTCGATCAACACTGAAGATTTGCAGGAATTACTCACACGCTTTTGGGTTCAAGAAGAACCACCGTCAGCGTCTGCAGTCAAACTCAACAAGGAAGAAGCATTGTGTGAACAACACTTTGTTGAAGCTCACACGAGAGATACTCATGGACGTTACCAAGTCAGATTACCTCTCACAAACTCTGCAGACGTACTTGGAAACTCATTTCGAAAAGCTCAAGCGTGCCTCAGGAGAATACTTACAAAATGCAATCAAGAAAGCATCTACAAGGAAAGGTACTATGCTTTCATGGATGAATACTGCAAATTGGGCCACATGGTGCGGATCCCTCAACCGGAAATCTCCGCCAAACCATCTTACTATCTTCCTCACCATGGAGTATTACGAGAAGATAGTTTAACGACAAACCTCAGAGCAGTATTCAACGGTTCAGCACTCACAACAAATGGAAACTCACTCAACGATATCATGCATACTGGACCTAATCTCTCACCCAACATTGTGGATGTTCTCATCTGGATTCGAACTCACCCATTTGTCTTCTCAACTGACATTACAAAAATGTATCGTCAGATCAAGGTTCACCCTCAAGATTGGAATCTCCAACGCATTTTATGGGTAGATGAAACGGATCAACTCACTCACTTCCATTTGACTACAGTCACCTACGGAACACGAGCAGCTCCTTACTTAGCAATTCGGACACTTCTTCAGCTGCTAATGGATGAAGGAGCCAATTATCCACTTGCCATTGATTCACTCCTCTTTGGAAGGTATGTGGATGACATCTTTGGTGGAGCTGCATCAAAGAAGAGTCTCATTGAAAAGGCCAAGCAGTTAACCGCACTATGCAAGGCGGGCGGCTTTCCATTAGCAAAATGGAACTCAAACTCATCTGGCTTCTTCAAGGAATTTCTCAACGAGCCACCAGCTAAAGAAGCTGTGCCTCTAGATGATTGCGCTACAAACATACTCGGGATGAAATGGCACCCACACTCGGACAAACTCACCGTCAGAACAACTCTACCACCTCACCAGGAGATGATAACAAAACGGATTATACTTTCTGAAGTATCCCAACTCTACGATCCCATAGGAATAATTTCACCGGTCATAATCACATCGAAAATCCTCCTACAAGAACTGTGGCTTTACAAACTGTCTTGGGACGACTCACTGCCAGACTCAACTGTGAAGAAATCGCTGCACATCCGGGAAGATCTCAACAACCTGGACACTATCACCATACCAAGGTGGTTAGGAATTCAGGAGGACTCAGTTGTGGAACTTCATGGCTTCTCGGATGCTTCACAACAGGCGATGACTGCAGTTCTATACATTAAATCCAAAACACTTACATCTCGCTCAATTTCATCATTTCTCATCTCCAAAACAAAGGTGGCACCACTCAAACGACTGTCAATCCCACGATTGGAATTGGGAGCGGCAGTACTACTCACGAAGCTGGCAAAACATGATTTGGACAATTCACGATTGCCAATCTCACACATACATTTATGGACAGACGCTAAGGTAGCACTCACATGGATACGCTCACACCCCTCAAAATGGAAGGACTTCGTTGGAAATAGAGTTGCCTTAATACAAGAACTCATTCCAACAGCACAATGGAGACATGTGCCTGGAGCAGACAATCCAGCGGATTGTGCCTCGCGCGGATTACTCACTTCGCAACTCAGAGAGCATCACTTATGGTGGCATGAACCAAGTTCGCTCTGCCAGGAGGAATCAGCTTGGCCTTCTCAAGTAACCTCTATCCAAGAAACTAACCTTCCCGAAATGCGGGCTAAAGTCACACGCACCGCAGCCAAGTCAAACTCAAGCAAATTGTGGGACATCATCGATCATTACTCATCACTCACTCAACTCATAAGAATAACTGGATGGGTAATGATCGCCTGTGATCGATTCAAGGCTAAAGAAAAAACTCACCATGAATTGAAACTCACTACTGATTTACTCATCAAGGCAAAACTCTTCTGGGTCAAGAACATTCAGCAGGTTCATTTCCACTCAGAACTTATTATGCTGAAAAATTCTCAAGTCCCAAGAAATCATGTCCTCAACCGATTGACTGCCTACATAGACTCAACAGGAATTTTTCGAGTAGGAGGGCGGCTTCAGAAAACTCAACTCGATCATCACTCAAAACACCCAGCAATGATACCACGGAGCAGTCAACTCACCTCACTGATCATTCGGAACGCTCATCTCTCAACTCTGCACGGTGGCGCTCAACTTACCCTGGCACACACTCGGCAGGAATTTTGGATAATCGGAGGCAGAGCACCGGTCAAGTCACATATTTTAAAGTGTGTGACTTGTGCAAGGTATCGGGCTCAACGGGCTCAGAAACTCATGGGGCAATTACCCATGGCCAGGGTCACCCCATCACCACCTTTCACTCACACTGGGATCGACTACGCCGGGCCAATCACCATTAACTCATGGAAAGGTCGTGGATCCAAAACATACAAATGCTGGATTTGTATCTTTGTGTGCTTCTCAACGTCAGCTGTTCATCTAGAACTGGTCAGTGACTACTCAACGGACGGATTCTTAGCGGCACATGGACGGTTCACCTCAAGGAGAGGGATACCCTCCAAACTATACTCAGACTGCGGAACAAACTTCATCGGAGCAGCAAAGGAACTGAAGATCCTATTCTCACAAAACCAACATGAAAACTCAATCGTGTACAACTCACTAGCCAACGAGGGAACCCAATGGATATTCAACCCATCTGCTGCACCTCACATGGGAGGCAAGTGGCAGTTAAATTTCACCTGCGACGGACCATTGGGGACACTCTACTCATCTTTGAAGCTTCAGCTACCTTGCTCACTCAAATAGAAGCATTACTCAACTTAAGGGCGCTAGAACCACTCAGTGAAGACCCAGAAAATGTCAATGCACTCACACCCGGACATTTTCTCATCGGCAAGGCATTGAACTCAGTGCCTGAACCAAGCTTGTTAAATCTCAACGAATCAAGGCTTTCCAAGTGGCAACTCATTCAACGGATCACTCAGCAACTTTGGAAGCATTGGTCAACTCAATACCTTCAACGGCTTCAATCTATTTCTAAATGACATCATCCCTCTCATGAGATAAAAGTGGGTTCCATGGTTCTACTCACGGATGAACACGCACCACCAAGCAAATGGCCACTCGCAAGAGTCACTCAACTTCACTCTGGAACTGACAATCTCATCAGAGTTGTAACAATCAAGACGGCCACAACTCAACTCACACGCCCAATTGCAAAACTCGCCATCTTGCCAGTGCCAACCGGAAATTAAATCAAACTGGCGGTTGATGGCGGGCGGAATGTTTGGGAATTCAGCAATTTGAATTCCCGCGGTTACACTCAGCTCGGCTCGACTCGCGGCGCAGCCACGGCGCGGCAGCAGCTCGCGGCATCTCGGCGGAACAGCTGAGACGCTATACTGATTCGTGCAATGTAGTCGCGATATTGCTATCTTTCTCACACTCTCATATGCAAATATGAGAGATATTAATTTGATTAGGGTGTAGTGAGACAAATTTAAGGAAGAAGACGGAAGTGGATCAAGGACTCGCTCTCTCTTAAACCAGCCTTGCCACGAGAAACATCTCTCCGCTGTGCACCTGCTATCGTTCATCGGAAAACTCTCAACGCAAATTCACTGGATCACTCACTTGGGACTCTCATCGCTTCTACATTCTCGCTCAACCATCACACATCAAAAGGCATCTCCGATTAATATAATCACTGCTCCTGCCAGGTAACATCTCTCACTCCACACGAGGTCAGGTAGCGACCACTTGTTGGCCATTTTGAACTCCATTACTTCGTTGGCAAAACTCAAAGCAACAAATCAATAACATTTGTTTGCTGGTTATACTAGTTCATCGTGCTGAGCCGAGAAAGAAAAGTTTCATTGGACAGACTCACTCACAAAGATCGGACACACTCATCTCATTGAAATCATCGTAGAAAACTCAACAGGTTAGTAATCCCTCATATGGGATTCATACTATAATACAGTAAATGCTTTACTGAATTACACTCACTAAGTGGACATGAATTAGCATTAATGTCAAAGTGTAATGAAATCAGTGAAAAAACTCAACAAACAGTGCTACGATAAACTCGCCTTTTTATTCATGAATAATCTAAACCAACCAGTTAGTCGCTTTCATTTAAGAAAATATAGTGAATTTAGAAATCATTTATAGTTTAATTACCTTTATTCAATATTGTACTCTACTCTAGTCATCAAATAATTTATTTTTATATTCTTGTTATAACCATTGTAATTCTTAAGCCCAAATATGACTGTGAAATATATAACATGAAGTTTATATATAAATTGTGTTTGACTCAACTTATTTCATCACCCACAGCATGTTACTCATTTAAACTTATGGAATTCTCAAACATTTTGGTCCTTCGAGCCGGATATACATGCTGTGGTGTGAATCGAGCCAGTGAATAAATACTCATTTGTGAAAAACTCAACAGGACTTGACAATGCCGACCACCAAGGATGAAGTCAAGGACTTGGAGAAGCATAATGATTCTTCCGCGTCTGACAAAGAGGATGACATCCAGAAGGAGAAGGAGGATTCTGCGACTCCAAGCACCTCAGCTGAAATGAAGGGGGCAGCTAAGCGGACTGGCAGCCGCCAACTCAATGTGCCTGGACTCACTGTGGTTGACACCCATGTCAGGACTCGATCAAAGTCTCCAAGGTCAATTCCGGCTTCTTATCTCTGCAAGGTGAACTCTCAGTACCTGCGGCTTGATTCATTGGAACGGATTATTGCGTACATCAGGATTAGGAAGGAAACTGCCACTCTTCCAGTGATACTGGCTTGGAAGCAGGATGCTGAGGCGCTATACTCCTTATATAAAAAGGATCATGCTGTCATCGAAGCAAGTTGTCCAGCAGCCTTCGCAGACAACGATTACTTCAAGTCAGCATTTCACAAGTCAATCCATGAATCATACCATACTATTGTGTTCGAGGTTAGCAGTTTGGAGGCAAACTGGAAGTCCAAGCATCATATCACTCAGCCAATCATCGGAGAAACTCAACATACTCATTTAAGCAAGCTGCCAGAAATAAAGCTGTCCACATTCAATGGAACATACACGGAGTGGCCTTCTTACACGGAAATGTTGTCTGGTTTAATTCTAAATCGGCCTGGACTCAAGAATTATGAGAAGCTACATTAGCTGCGCAGCTCTCTCAGCGGAACACCACTCACACTAATACAAGGGTTTTCACTCAGTGATGAGTCACTAACACCAGCATGGACTACGCTAGTGACGAGATTTGAAAATAAACGGGTATTATTAAATGATCAGCTTGATCATTTATCTGAATTGACTGCTGTTCCTCCAACTATCACTCAAACCTCAAAACCAACAAGGAGTCTTCACGTCACCAGTCCAACTCAACCACGGCAAGACTCACATAAGGTGACACACTCAACGAGGATTTCATAACATCCATGCACGTATTGTGGTGACTCGCATTTTATTGTGGCTTGTCCAAAGTTCAAACTGCTGAATGAACAACAGCGGAGAAAATTTGTAATGGAAAGGCCGCTGTGCTACAACTGCCTCGGCCTTCACTCAGCGAAGAATTGCAAGTCACAATACAAGTGCAGGAATTGTAACGGAAATCACCAAACCATGATTCATGTGCCACGAGATCCAAATGGCAAAACTCAAACCATCTCTGAAAGCGGTTCAACTCAAGTTTAGGACAACGGTGCAATTATCTTACATCACGGTCAAACTCAACATGATTACTCAACTCCTCAACTCACTTTACTTGCAACTGCATTGGCATGGTACGACTCACCGGTGACATCTCATAAATTAAGAATACTCATTGACTCAGGCTCGGAACTCTCATTCATCTCCAAGGATTCTGTGGATTTACTCAACATTAAGCGGCAACACTCAACTATACCAATCCTTGGAGTTGGCGGCACGCACTCAACTCAAACTCTTGGAAAGGCTCAACTCACCTTACGCACCATCTACAAAAATCTCACGTTTCGGATCACAGCTCATATTATACGCCAAGTCTCAACACTATTACCATCAGAAGAATGTGAGCAACGTCAGTGGCAACATACAGAGAAACTCAACTTGGCTGATCCGACATTCTGGAAACCTCAACCAGTAGATCTACTTATCGGAGCGGATTATTACGGCCAAATCATCAAACCGAACGTAATAAAGAGGAGTGCGATTGAACCTGTCGCACAATTGTCAATTTTCGGCTGGCTGCTAATAGGTCCATCAAACTCAGCTGTGCAATCCAAGGTAGTCCATCATACAACGGCCTCGATCAACACTGAAGATTTGCAGGAATTACTCACACGCTTTTGGGTTCAAGAAGAACCACCGTCAGCGTCTGCAGTCAAACTCAACAAGGAAGAAGCATTGTGTGAACAACACTTTGTTGAAGCTCACACGAGAGATACTCATGGACGTTACCAAGTCAGATTACCTCTCACAAACTCTGCAGACGTACTTGGAAACTCATTTCGAAAAGCTCAAGCGTGCCTCAGGAGAATACTTACAAAATGCAATCAAGAAAGCATCTACAAGGAAAGGTACTATGCTTTCATGGATGAATACTGCAAATTGGGCCACATGGTGCGGATCCCTCAACCGGAAATCTCCGCCAAACCATCTTACTATCTTCCTCACCATGGAGTATTACGAGAAGATAGTTTAACGACAAACCTCAGAGCAGTATTCAACGGTTCAGCACTCACAACAAATGGAAACTCACTCAACGATATCATGCATACTGGACCTAATCTCTCACCCAACATTGTGGATGTTCTCATCTGGATTCGAACTCACCCATTTG
Source organism: Torymus aiolomorphi (assembly GCA_036365515.1). Classification (NCBI taxonomy): domain Eukaryota; kingdom Metazoa; phylum Arthropoda; class Insecta; order Hymenoptera; family Torymidae; genus Torymus; species Torymus aiolomorphi. Next base: position 90,544,263 of record CM070875.1, on the reverse strand, counting down.
TCTTCTCAACTGACATTACAAAAATGTATCGTCAGATCAAGGTTCACCCTCAAGATTGGAATCTCCAACGCATTTTATGGGTAGATGAAACGGATCAACTCACTCACTTCCATTTGACTACAGTCACCTACGGAACACGAGCAGCTCCTTACTTAGCAATTCGGACACTTCTTCAGCTGCTAATGGATGAAGGAGCCAATTATCCACTTGCCATTGATTCACTCCTCTTTGGAAGGTATGTGGATGACATCTTTGGTGGAGCTGCATCAAAGAAGAGTCTCATTGAAAAGGCCAAGCAGTTAACCGCACTATGCAAGGCGGGCGGCTTTCCATTAGCAAAATGGAACTCAAACTCATCTGGCTTCTTCAAGGAATTTCTCAACGAGCCACCAGCTAAAGAAGCTGTGCCTCTAGATGATTGCGCTACAAACATACTCGGGATGAAATGGCACCCACACTCGGACAAACTCACCGTCAGAACAACTCTACCACCTCACCAGGAGATGATAACAAAACGGATTATACTTTCTGAAGTATCCCAACTCTACGATCCCATAGGAATAATTTCACCGGTCATAATCACATCGAAAATCCTCCTACAAGAACTGTGGCTTTACAAACTGTCTTGGGACGACTCACTGCCAGACTCAACTGTGAAGAAATCGCTGCACATCCGGGAAGATCTCAACAACCTGGACACTATCACCATACCAAGGTGGTTAGGAATTCAGGAGGACTCAGTTGTGGAACTTCATGGCTTCTCGGATGCTTCACAACAGGCGATGACTGCAGTTCTATACATTAAATCCAAAACACTTACATCTCGCTCAATTTCATCATTTCTCATCTCCAAAACAAAGGTGGCACCACTCAAACGACTGTCAATCCCACGATTGGAATTGGGAGCGGCAGTACTACTCACGAAGCTGGCAAAACATGATTTGGACAATTCACGATTGCCAATCTCACACATACATTTATGGACAGACGCTAAGGTAGCACTCACATGGATACGCTCACACCCCTCAAAATGGAAGGACTTCGTTGGAAATAGAGTTGCCTTAATACAAGAACTCATTCCAACAGCACAATGGAGACATGTGCCTGGAGCAGACAATCCAGCGGATTGTGCCTCGCGCGGATTACTCACTTCGCAACTCAGAGAGCATCACTTATGGTGGCATGAACCAAGTTCGCTCTGCCAGGAGGAATCAGCTTGGCCTTCTCAAGTAACCTCTATCCAAGAAACTAACCTTCCCGAAATGCGGGCTAAAGTCACACGCACCGCAGCCAAGTCAAACTCAAGCAAATTGTGGGACATCATCGATCATTACTCATCACTCACTCAACTCATAAGAATAACTGGATGGGTAATGATCGCCTGTGATCGATTCAAGGCTAAAGAAAAAACTCACCATGAATTGAAACTCACTACTGATTTACTCATCAAGGCAAAACTCTTCTGGGTCAAGAACATTCAGCAGGTTCATTTCCACTCAGAACTTATTATGCTGAAAAATTCTCAAGTCCCAAGAAATCATGTCCTCAACCGATTGACTGCCTACATAGACTCAACAGGAATTTTTCGAGTAGGAGGGCGGCTTCAGAAAACTCAACTCGATCATCACTCAAAACACCCAGCAATGATACCACGGAGCAGTCAACTCACCTCACTGATCATTCGGAACGCTCATCTCTCAACTCTGCACGGTGGCGCTCAACTTACCCTGGCACACACTCGGCAGGAATTTTGGATAATCGGAGGCAGAGCACCGGTCAAGTCACATATTTTAAAGTGTGTGACTTGTGCAAGGTATCGGGCTCAACGGGCTCAGAAACTCATGGGGCAATTACCCATGGCCAGGGTCACCCCATCACCACCTTTCACTCACACTGGGATCGACTACGCCGGGCCAATCACCATTAACTCATGGAAAGGTCGTGGATCCAAAACATACAAATGCTGGATTTGTATCTTTGTGTGCTTCTCAACGTCAGCTGTTCATCTAGAACTGGTCAGTGACTACTCAACGGACGGATTCTTAGCGGCACATGGACGGTTCACCTCAAGGAGAGGGATACCCTCCAAACTATACTCAGACTGCGGAACAAACTTCATCGGAGCAGCAAAGGAACTGAAGATCCTATTCTCACAAAACCAACATGAAAACTCAATCGTGTACAACTCACTAGCCAACGAGGGAACCCAATGGATATTCAACCCATCTGCTGCACCTCACATGGGAGGCAAGTGGCAGTTAAATTTCACCTGCGACGGACCATTGGGGACACTCTACTCATCTTTGAAGCTTCAGCTACCTTGCTCACTCAAATAGAAGCATTACTCAACTTAAGGGCGCTAGAACCACTCAGTGAAGACCCAGAAAATGTCAATGCACTCACACCCGGACATTTTCTCATCGGCAAGGCATTGAACTCAGTGCCTGAACCAAGCTTGTTAAATCTCAACGAATCAAGGCTTTCCAAGTGGCAACTCATTCAACGGATCACTCAGCAACTTTGGAAGCATTGGTCAACTCAATACCTTCAACGGCTTCAATCTATTTCTAAATGACATCATCCCTCTCATGAGATAAAAGTGGGTTCCATGGTTCTACTCACGGATGAACACGCACCACCAAGCAAATGGCCACTCGCAAGAGTCACTCAACTTCACTCTGGAACTGACAATCTCATCAGAGTTGTAACAATCAAGACGGCCACAACTCAACTCACACGCCCAATTGCAAAACTCGCCATCTTGCCAGTGCCAACCGGAAATTAAATCAAACTGGCGGTTGATGGCGGGCGGAATGTTTGGGAATTCAGCAATTTGAATTCCCGCGGTTACACTCAGCTCGGCTCGACTCGCGGCGCAGCCACGGCGCGGCAGCAGCTCGCGGCATCTCGGCGGAACAGCTGAGACGCTATACTGATTCGTGCAATGTAGTCGCGATATTGCTATCTTTCTCACACTCTCATATGCAAATATGAGAGATATTAATTTGATTAGGGTGTAGTGAGACAAATTTAAGGAAGAAGACGGAAGTGGATCAAGGACTCGCTCTCTCTTAAACCAGCCTTGCCACGAGAAACATCTCTCCGCTGTGCACCTGCTATCGTTCATCGGAAAACTCTCAACGCAAATTCACTGGATCACTCACTTGGGACTCTCATCGCTTCTACATTCTCGCTCAACCATCACACATCAAAAGGCATCTCCGATTAATATAATCACTGCTCCTGCCAGGTAACATCTCTCACTCCACACGAGGTCAGGTAGCGACCACTTGTTGGCCATTTTGAACTCCATTACTTCGTTGGCAAAACTCAAAGCAACAAATCAATAACATTTGTTTGCTGGTTATACTAGTTCATCGTGCTGAGCCGAGAAAGAAAAGTTTCATTGGACAGACTCACTCACAAAGATCGGACACACTCATCTCATTGAAATCATCGTAGAAAACTCAACAGGTTAGTAATCCCTCATATGGGATTCATACTATAATACAGTAAATGCTTTACTGAATTACACTCACTAAGTGGACATGAATTAGCATTAATGTCAAAGTGTAATGAAATCAGTGAAAAAACTCAACAAACAGTGCTACGATAAACTCGCCTTTTTTATTCATGAATAATCTAAACCAACCAGTTAGTCGCTTTCATTTAAGAAAATATAGTGAATTTAGAAATCATTTATAGTTTAATTACCTTTATTCAATATTGTACTCTACTCTAGTCATCAAATAATTTATTTTTATATTCTTGTTATAACCATTGTAATTCTTAAGCCCAAATATGACTGTGAAATATATAACATGAAGTTTATATATAAATTGTGTTTGACTCAACTTATTTCATCACCCACAGCATGTTACTCATTTAAACTTATGGAATTCTCAAACATTTTGGTCCTTCGAGCCGGATATACATGCTGTGGTGTGAATCGAGCCAGTGAATAAATACTCATTTGTGAAAAACTCAACAGGACTTGACAATGCCGACCACCAAGGATGAAGTCAAGGACTTGGAGAAGCATAATGATTCTTCCGCGTCTGACAAAGAGGATGACATCCAGAAGGAGAAGGAGGATTCTGCGACTCCAAGCACCTCAGCTGAAATGAAGGGGGCAGCTAAGCGGACTGGCAGCCGCCAACTCAATGTGCCTGGACTCACTGTGGTTGACACCCATGTCAGGACTCGATCAAAGTCTCCAAGGTCAATTCCGGCTTCTTATCTCTGCAAGGTGAACTCTCAGTACCTGCGGCTTGATTCATTGGAACGGATTATTGCGTACATCAGGATTAGGAAGGAAACTGCCACTCTTCCAGTGATACTGGCTTGGAAGCAGGATGCTGAGGCGCTATACTCCTTATATAAAAGGATCATGCTGTCATCGAAGCAAGTTGTCCAGCAGCCTTCGCAGACAACGATTACTTCAAGTCAGCATTTCACAAGTCAATCCATGAATCATACCATACTATTGTGTTCGAGGTTAGCAGTTTGGAGGCAAACTGGAAGTCCAAGCATCATATCACTCAGCCAATCATCGGAGAAACTCAACATACTCATTTAAGCAAGCTGCCAGAAATAAAGCTGTCCACATTCAATGGAACATACACGGAGTGGCCTTCTTACACGGAAATGTTGTCTGGTTTAATTCTAAATCGGCCTGGACTCAAGAATTATGAGAAGCTACATTAGCTGCGCAGCTCTCTCAGCGGAACACCACTCACACTAATACAAGGGTTTTCACTCAGTGATGAGTCACTAACACCAGCATGGACTACGCTAGTGACGAGATTTGAAAATAAACGGGTATTATTAAATGATCAGCTTGATCATTTATCTGAATTGACTGCTGTTCCCTCCAACTATCACTCAAACCTCAAAACCAACAAGGAGTCTTCACGTCACCAGTCCAACTCAACCACGGCAAGACTCACATAAGGTGACACACTCAACGAGGATTTCATAACATCCATGCACGTATTGTGGTGACTCGCATTTTATTGTGGCTTGTCCAAAGTTCAAACTGCTGAATGAACAACAGCGGAGAAAATTTGTAATGGAAAGGCCGCTGTGCTACAACTGCCTCGGCCTTCACTCAGCGAAGAATTGCAAGTCACAATACAAGTGCAGGAATTGTAACGGAAATCACCAAACCATGATTCATGTGCCACGAGATCCAAATGGCAAAACTCAAACCATCTCTGAAAGCGGTTCAACTCAAGTTTAGGACAACGGTGCAATTATCTTACATCACGGTCAAACTCAACATGATTACTCAACTCCTCAACTCACTTTACTTGCAACTGCATTGGCATGGTACGACTCACCGGTGACATCTCATAAATTAAGAATACTCATTGACTCAGGCTCGGAACTCTCATTCATCTCCAAGGATTCTGTGGATTTACTCAACATTAAGCGGCAACACTCAACTATACCAATCCTTGGAGTTGGCGGCACGCACTCAACTCAAACTCTTGGAAAGGCTCAACTCACCTTACGCACCATCTACAAAAATCTCACGTTTCGGATCACAGCTCATATTATACGCCAAGTCTCAACACTATTACCATCAGAAGAATGTGAGCAACGTCAGTGGCAACATACAGAGAAACTCAACTTGGCTGATCCGACATTCTGGAAACCTCAACCAGTAGATCTACTTATCGGAGCGGATTATTACGGCCAAATCATCAAACCGAACGTAATAAAGAGGAGTGCGATTGAACCTGTCGCACAATTGTCAATTTTCGGCTGGCTGCTAATAGGTCCATCAAACTCAGCTGTGCAATCCAAGGTAGTCCATCATACAACGGCCTCGATCAACACTGAAGATTTGCAGGAATTACTCACACGCTTTTGGGTTCAAGAAGAACCACCGTCAGCGTCTGCAGTCAAACTCAACAAGGAAGAAGCATTGTGTGAACAACACTTTGTTGAAGCTCACACGAGAGATACTCATGGACGTTACCAAGTCAGATTACCTCTCACAAACTCTGCAGACGTACTTGGAAACTCATTTCGAAAAGCTCAAGCGTGCCTCAGGAGAATACTTACAAAATGCAATCAAGAAAGCATCTACAAGGAAAGGTACTATGCTTTCATGGATGAATACTGCAAATTGGGCCACATGGTGCGGATCCCTCAACCGGAAATCTCCGCCAAACCATCTTACTATCTTCCTCACCATGGAGTATTACGAGAAGATAGTTTAACGACAAACCTCAGAGCAGTATTCAAGGTTCAGCACTCACAACAAATGGAAACTCACTCAACGATATCATGCATACTGGACCTAATCTCTCACCCAACATTGTGGATGTTCTCATCTGGATTCGAACTCACCCATTTGTCTTCTCAACTGACATTACAAAAATGTATCGTCAGATCAAGGTTCACCCTCAAGATTGGAATCTCCAACGCATTTTATGGGTAGATGAAACGGATCAACTCACTCACTTCCATTTGACTACAGTCACCTACGGAACACGAGCAGCTCCTTACTTAGCAATTCGGACACTTCTTCAGCTGCTAATGGATGAAGGAGCCAATTATCCACTTGCCATTGATTCACTCCTCTTTGGAAGGTATGTGGATGACATCTTTGGTGGAGCTGCATCAAAGAAGAGTCTCATTGAAAAGGCCAAGCAGTTAACCGCACTATGCAAGGCGGGCGGCTTTCCATTAGCAAAATGGAACTCAAACTCATCTGGCTTCTTCAAGGAATTTCTCAACGAGCCACCAGCTAAAGAAGCTGTGCCTCTAGATGATTGCGCTACAAACATACTCGGGATGAAATGGCACCCACACTCGGACAAACTCACCGTCAGAACAACTCTACCACCTCACCAGGAGATGATAACAAAACGGATTATACTTTCTGAAGTATCCCAACTCTACGATCCCATAGGAATAATTTCACCGGTCATAATCACATCGAAAATCCTCCTACAAGAACTGTGGCTTTACAAACTGTCTTGGGACGACTCACTGCCAGACTCAACTGTGAAGAAATCGCTGCACATCCGGGAAGATCTCAACAACCTGGACACTATCACCATACCAAGGTGGTTAGGAATTCAGGAGGACTCAGTTGTGGAACTTCATGGCTTCTCGGATGCTTCACAACAGGCGATGACTGCAGTTCTATACATTAAATCCAAAACACTTACATCTCGCTCAATTTCATCATTTCTCATCTCCAAAACAAAGGTGGCACCACTCAAACGACTGTCAATCCCACGATTGGAATTGGGAGCGGCAGTACTACTCACGAAGCTGGCAAAACATGATTTGGACAATTCACGATTGCCAATCTCACACATACATTTATGGACAGACGCTAAGGTAGCACTCACATGGATACGCTCACACCCCTCAAAATGGAAGGACTTCGTTGGAAATAGAGTTGCCTTAATACAAGAACTCATTCCAACAGCACAATGGAGACATGTGCCTGGAGCAGACAATCCAGCGGATTGTGCCTCGCGCGGATTACTCACTTCGCAACTCAGAGAGCATCACTTATGGTGGCATGAACCAAGTTCGCTCTGCCAGGAGGAATCAGCTTGGCCTTCTCAAGTAACCTCTATCCAAGAAACTAACCTTCCCGAAATGCGGGCTAAAGTCACACGCACCGCAGCCAAGTCAAACTCAAGCAAATTGTGGGACATCATCGATCATTACTCATCACTCACTCAACTCATAAGAATAACTGGATGGGTAATGATCGCCTGTGATCGATTCAAGGCTAAAGAAAAAACTCACCATGAATTGAAACTCACTACTGATTTACTCATCAAGGCAAAACTCTTCTGGGTCAAGAACATTCAGCAGGTTCATTTCCACTCAGAACTTATTATGCTGAAAAATTCTCAAGTCCCAAGAAATCATGTCCTCAACCGATTGACTGCCTACATAGACTCAACAGGAATTTTTCGAGTAGGAGGGCGGCTTCAGAAAACTCAACTCGATCATCACTCAAAACACCCAGCAATGATACCACGGAGCAGTCAACTCACCTCACTGATCATTCGGAACGCTCATCTCTCAACTCTGCACGGTGGCGCTCAACTTACCCTGGCACACACTCGGCAGGAATTTTGGATAATCGGAGGCAGAGCACCGGTCAAGTCACATATTTTAAAGTGTGTGACTTGTGCAAGGTATCGGGCTCAACGGGCTCAGAAACTCATGGGGCAATTACCCATGGCCAGGGTCACCCCATCACCACCTTTCCTCACACACTGGGATCGACTACGCCGGGCCAATCACCATTAACTCATGGAAAGGTCGTGGATCCAAAACATACAAATGCTGGATTTGTATCTTTGTGTGCTTCTCAACGTCAGCTGTTCATCTAGAACTGGTCAGTGACTACTCAACGGACGGATTCTTAGCGGCACATGGACGGTTCACCTCAAGGAGAGGGATACCCTCCAAACTATACTCAGACTGCGGAACAAACTTCATCGGAGCAGCAAAGGAACTGAAGATCCTATTCTCACAAAACCAACATGAAAACTCAATCGTGTACAACTCACTAGCCAACGAGGGAACCCAATGGATATTCAACCCATCTGCTGCACCTCACATGGGAGGCAAGTGGCAGTTAAATTTCACCTGCGACGGACCATTGGGGACACTCTACTCATCTTTGAAGCTTCAGCTACCTTGCTCACTCAAATAGAAGCATTACTCAACTTAAGGGCGCTAGAACCACTCAGTGAAGACCCAGAAAATGTCAATGCACTCACACCCGGACATTTTCTCATCGGCAAGGCATTGAACTCAGTGCCTGAACCAAGCTTGTTAAATCTCAACGAATCAAGGCTTTCCAAGTGGCAACTCATTCAACGGATCACTCAGCAACTTTGGAAGCATTGGTCAACTCAATACCTTCAACGGCTTCAATCTATTTCTAAATGACATCATCCCTCTCATGAGATAAAAGTGGGTTCCATGGTTCTACTCACGGATGAACACGCACCACCAAGCAAATGGCCACTCGCAAGAGTCACTCAACTTCACTCTGGAACTGACAATCTCATCAGAGTTGTAACAATCAAGACGGCCACAACTCAACTCACACGCCCAATTGCAAAACTCGCCATCTTGCCAGTGCCAACCGGAAATTAAATCAAACTGGCGGTTGATGGCGGGCGGAATGTTTGGGAATTCAGCAATTTGAATTCCCGCGGTTACACTCAGCTCGGCTCGACTCGCGGCGCAGCCTGGCGCGGCGGCAGCAGCTCGCGGCATCTCGGCGGAACAGCTGAGACGCTATACTGATTCGTGCAATGTAGTCGCGATATTGCTATCTTTCTCACACTCTCATATGCAAATATGAGAGATATTAATTTGATTAGGGTGTAGTGAGACAAATTTAAGGAAGAAGACGGAAGTGGATCAAGGACTCGCTCTCTCTTAAACCAGCCTTGCCACGAGAAACATCTCTCCGCTGTGCACCTGCTATCGTTCATCGGAAAACTCTCAACGCAAATTCACTGGATCACTCACTTGGGACTCTCATCGCTTCTACATTCTCGCTCAACCATCACACATCAAAAGGCATCTCCGATTAATATAATCACTGCTCCTGCCAGGTAACATCTCTCACTCCACACGAGGTCAGGTAGCGACCACTTGTTGGCCATTTTGAACTCCATTACTTCGTTGGCAAAACTCAAAGCAACAAATCAATAACATTTGTTTGCTGGTTATACTAGTTCATCGTGCTGAGCCGAGAAAGAAAAGTTTCATTGGACAGACTCACTCACAAAGATCGGACACACTCATCTCATTGAAATCATCGTAGAAAACTCAACAGGTTAGTAATCCCTCATATGGGATTCATACTATAATACAGTAAATGCTTTACTGAATTACACTCACTAAGTGGACATGAATTAGCATTAATGTCAAAGTGTAATGAAATCAGTGAAAAAACTCAACAAACAGTGCTACGATAAACTCGCCTTTTTTATTCATGAATAATCTAAACCAACCAGTTAGTCGCTTTCATTTAAGAAAATATAGTGAATTTAGAAATCATTTATAGTTTAATTACCTTTATTCAATATTGTACTCTACTCTAGTCATCAAATAATTTATTTTTATATTCTTGTTATAACCATTGTAATTCTTAAGCCCAAATATGACTGTGAAATATATAACATGAAGTTTATATATAAATTGTGTTCGACTCAACTTATTTCATCACCCACAGCATGTTACTTATTTAAACTTATGGAATTCTCAAACACAAATCCTTGTTTATAATTATATGAGCTTTCGAATGGTTTATTGATTTTTTCGATCTTATTTACAGCTATTGTATTTAATATTTGTGTCAAATCATATTCTGTTAAATAATAAGCGAAACTTGACTATATTAAGTGTATTGAATCTTTAAAAAATCATGTTTATACGTTTAGATGATTCAGAAATAATTGTACATGAAAATGTTAAATGGAAAAAGTTTTGTTTTACATTATAATTAACAATTTTTACATTTTTACATTACTATATTTCCGTTAAGTTACGTCCTGAGACGCTATAGTCGAAAATACTTCATCATGTTGATTTTATGTATATTTAGGCGTTTAAAATTGATTTTATCGCATTATCTCATTAGGAATTGATTGTACATGAAATGTTAGACAGGAAAACGTTTTGTTTTGTTATAGTCTACAATTGTTACATTTATAATTTGTGTGAAGAAAGATTCTGTCAAGTTATAGCCGAAAATCGTCCATTTTATGTATATTTTAGCGTTTAAAATCGTTTTCATAAGTGTAACTCATCAGGAGTTGATTTTATATGAAAATGTTAAATTGGAAAAAGTTTTGTTTTATTATAATCTACAACTTTTACATTCAACATTGTTGTGTAAAATCAAATCCTGTCAAGTTATAGCCCAAAATCGTCCATTTTATGTATATTTAGGCGTTAAAAATCGTTTTTATGAGTTTAACTCGTCAGGAATTGATTGTACAAAAAAATATCTAACAGGAAAAAGTTTTGTTTTAATATTATCTATAACTTTTACCTTTAACATTATTGTGTAAAATCAAATCCTGTAAAGAAATAGCAAAAAAACGACTATTTTTGATGATTTTAGCGGTTTTTTCGCTATTACATTGTTAAATATTGTTCATAGAAAAAAATTTTCCATGTAAAAAAGGCGTGTTTTAATTAGTTTTAGCAGATGCATTTGTTGTTTTTTGATGTAAAATGAATTTTGGTCACATTAGGTTCAAAAATCGATTTTTACAAATTTTTATTTGCTCTGGCGTTTTTTTATTTGTCGATCGATTCGGCTCGGTATAAGACTGGAGCTTACTTATAATTAGACGAGTATCTGGACCAAAATTCGTTAAGATCTATTGGAAATTCGCTGAGATAATCCATAAACTTGACTACATACGAACGGACATACACACATACACCATGAAAAACGCCTAAAATGAACTAATTCTAGGTGGAAATAGTTTTTATGTAACAAATTGTTCGTTTTTGAAGTGCTACAATTTTCGCTCTAGTGAAAATATAAGGCTCTCCCGAGAAGTGGTCGTGTCTAAAAATTGCTCCAGTAAAATTTTTATTTATTATTTTTAATTAACCAATACACGAATTAAGATTTGAGTATTACACTAATATACATGAAAAACATTAAATTTAGAAATTAAAAAAATGTTTGCAGACGATGGGAATCGAACACGAGACCCTTGGCACGGCAGTCGGACGCTTTAACTACTCACCTATAAAAGACTTACAGTTTGCCTGTTCGAAACTGATATATAAGCTACACTACAATGTACGCGTTATATTCAATTGCTTTTTTTTATTCATCGATACATAATTGAGTAATAATAGCATTATAATCAAATTTAATATAGTTACTCAATTTAAGAATATCATTAATGAATAATAATAATTTTTTTGTCAGGAATAAAGGAAGTATGAAAAGGGCGTGTATATAAATTCCTACCATACCGACATCGTCATTTAATTTTTATTTACTATAATCCTGTGAACTTTTTTTTTAATGAATGCGATTTTCTGTCTTCCACAATCCATGCAAAAATTACATCTTAATTAAAAAGGTAACTCATTTCATTATTGATTAGATCATTGTATTTTTAAATTAAAAAATACGTATTGCTGAACAATAAAAAAGAAAATTTTCAAGCTGAAATTTAAAAAAATTTTTTTGCATGGATTGTAAAAGACAGAAAATCACATTCATTAAAAAAAGTTCACAGGATTATAGTAAATAAAAATTAAATGATGATGTCGGTATGGTAGAAATTTATATAGACGCCCTTTTCATATTTCCTTTATTCCTGACAAAAAAAATTATTATTATTCATTAATGACATTTTTAAATTAAGTAACTATATTAAATTTTATTATAATGTTATTATTACTCAATTATGTATCGATGAATAAAAAAAAGCAATCATTGAATATAACGCGTACATTGTAGTGTAGCTTAAGTATCAGTTTCGACAGACACACTGTAAGTCTTTTATAGGTGAGTAGTTAGAGCATCCGACTGCCGTGTCAAGGGTCCCGTGTTCGATTACCATCGCCTGCAAAAATTTTTTAATTTCCAAATTTAATGTTTTTCTTGTACATATGTGTATTACTCAAATCTTAATTCGTGTATTGGTTAAATAAAAATAATAAATAATAATTTTACTGGATCAATTTTGTATATATCACATGATTTTCACACGATATTCACGGGATTATCACGTGATTATTTTGGTAGGATAGGCGTATTTGTTGAATGCAATAGAATCAACGGATTAGGTGCTGATAAAGTTGAAAGAGATTTCGAGCAGTTAATTGATAACCCTAAATTTGAAAAATCTGCACCAAATTTCAGTCGGAAAACTGATCGCCTTGACGATTTTTTGATGAAATCAATAGACCATTATGATTGTTCTCAACATTTAGCGAAAATTTTACAAATGATATTTGTTTTATATCACAGCAATGCTACCCCAGAACGCGGTTTTTCTAGTAACAAACAATGCTTGTTTGACAATCAAAAGGAAAAATCACTCGTAGCTATAAGGCACGTTTGGCATGCTGTTCACGATTGTGGTGGTATTAAACATGTTCAAATTAGTAAAAGCATGGTACATGCTGTTAGAAATTCCAGAAGTTTATGGGAAGAAGATCTTAAAAAGCAAAGAGAAATCAGACAAAAACAGTCGTCTGAAGAAGATGAGATAAAAAAGAAAAAAGAAAATGATTGATGATTTGGAAAGCCAAAGAAAGAAATTAGCTGAAGTAAGTGCAAAAGAAATCTAAAGACATGAAGATGAAATTTGCGGTTTAAAAAAAACAATAAAATATTAGTTATATAAGTTTTGAATCTTAATAAATAGTGTTATGAATTTATTTCTTAAATTTATATTCGTTTAGCAGTATTTGAAAGATTTAGATTAATTATGTTCTTAGCATCTAGAAAAAAATAAATGACATAAGGTATATTATATTAGCAACATGATATAATAAAAGAATACACGTTATGTTTTCTAAACATTTAATAACCGAGAGATTTTATTAATTTGAATTTTTATTTGACAATTATAACAAAAAATCGATGCAATTAATTCTTTCGTGTAAATTGATTGTAATCTTCTTACGAATAAAAATTTTTGAAATAATATGTTATCCCTTAACTGCTTTGATACGCGCACACACACACACACACACACACACACACACACACACACACACACACACACATCCACATACAATAAATACAAGGCTTAATTGAAAATTGTAATCAATTAAATAATCCTGGATATTTTGCTATTTTACACCTGGAAATCCGGGAAAAATCCGGGAATTTCATGGATTCAAAATTGTAGGTACCCTGTCACTGCAAGTTGCTAGCATGGCTTATCCTTACGGAAAATACGCAAGTTGAATGTTATTTGGGAAATTTATATCTTTTACAGCCTGTGTAGCACTCAAACTATCCGAATTTACACTGAATTACTAGTATTTACACTCAAAATAACATATTTTTCTTTTATGATTAGATCTTTTTTTTTAAGTTTACAGTTTTATTATAACAAAATGTATTATTTCTATTTGGTAAAATTATAAATAGTTTTTAGACTTATCAATTGTATTGAATTTGTTCAAATACTTCATTATATACGAAATCAAGTTTTTTTGTTAGGATTTAGGGTTTAAGATTTATTTATTATATTATAATGTACTCATAATACACTTTTTATTTATACACATATAATAAGCTATATATCATTTCTCTTGCTTAATTTATATAAATTTGCAGGCAGTCTAGTGATGAAAGTGATGGCGATGTAGGTGATAAAGATACTGATGAAGAATAAATGAAAGTTCTTTAGCAATATTATATATATCCCATATTTACATAATAAAGTTGTTTTTTAAATGTCAATGTTTCATGTTATATTTATGTATAACAAGCAATCATGAAGAAATATATTTTCAGTTATTGACATTTAACTAGTAATTTCTAATAGTAGTTTTATCATTTTAAATTTTAGTAAAAGATCAATTGAAATTTTTAATATGATAATCGTTAAATATATAATGACAAAATCATACATTCCACAATACCTAATATCATTGTGTATATTTCTACTTATGTCCCTTATACAAATTTTAATTTTTTAACCTTCAAATCTTTACTGATATCTCTTTTAAAGTTTATAGGAGTTTTGTGAGAATAATTGAAATCCTATAATACCACGGTTTCAAAAATTTTTATTTTCGATTTACGTAGGCAACGCACGTGCTATATGGATATTTTCGGCTGCTGTACTCGAATCCGTTTAGTATTTTTATCCATCCCATCCAGATTTTTGAGCTTTTATTCCCGTCCATTCTCATCAAATATGAAAATCCAATAATTTTAACTCAAAAAGTATGCGTTTTACGAAAAACCTTCTAAGAACATTTTCGATTCAAAAATACCTAGAAAACGTAACGCAATTTTCTTTAATTGCAAAAAACGATTTTTTGTTTATTGCAAATCAGTAATTTGTTTATAACAAAAAAAAAACTGACGAGTTTTGAGATTCGTAACCAACAAATTTCAATTCAGTTCACCGAAAAACATCAGAAATACCCCAAGTTACTGAGGGGAGCTAAAAATTTATGCTCAAATGTCACCAGCACCCGGACTATAAAATTCGCGAGGTTTATAATTTTTTTTGGCGTTTAGCAATTTTTTTCTTCCTCAAAGAGGAGGCTTTGTAATGGTGAAAAAAATTTTTTGAAACAAAAAATGTTCAAAAACATGTTTTAAGACTTCTGGCGCTAAAATCCGTTGTTTTTGATCAAAAAAATATTCGCGCGCGCGCGCGTGTGTGTGCGTGTGCGTGTGTGCGCGTGTGTGTGTGCGTGCGTGCGTGCGTGCGTGCGTGCGTGCATGTGGGTGGGTGGGTGCGTGCGTGCGTGCGTGCGTGTGTGCATGTGTGTGTGTACAGGCAATAACTTTTGAACCGATCGACCGATTTACATCGAAAAAGGCTTATTCTCTTAGTTTCGGAGGAGAATAGAGAGCATATAACCTACTTTTTTATTTTACCGATTTTTTTTTTACCCAAAAAACGATTCTGAATTTTTCGTTTTTTTTTTTTTTAATTTGTTTCAGCTAGTATTACTTAATAAACTAATTTTTTATTATAAGGTATTTAAATTACCTACAATTTTTTTTTTTAATTTAAATTATCTTTAGCTTGTCATTTGTTATTAATGAAAATATGGTTTATATTTCTTTAATTAATATCTCAAAAACTTTTTCATTTTTCCACTCAAAATTTTTACCACTTATTACACTTATCGAGTACAACATTGTGTTAAAATTTCAAGAGGTTATGTTGATTTGCTTCCGAGAAAAAAAATTATTTTTGAAAACAAGTGCGTTTTCTTTCCTTTACGATAAGAGGAGTAAAAGTCAATGAATCGTTTTGAAATTTGGCAGAGAATTAGCTTTTTTATATCTAAGGATTCCATTCTTTGCTCAAAAAAATATGACGGTCGTGACCAAAGATATTTGAGGCCACAGTTTTTTTATAAATTTCTTATATTGGCATTTTTAAAAAGACTATTCGATTGATTGACTCAAAATTTTTACCACTTATTACACTTAGCCCCAAATTAGCCCCAAAACACAAATATAAAGTTTTAGAGCCAAATATGCAATAGTTTTATTTCAGTTGTATATCATATATAAATAAAATAATTATTGTGTACTAGGGCATATACCCGAGAAAGTAATTTCAGATTGAGTCCCGCCGCAAGGTGTACTAGGGCAACGATAAAAATTGACTTTCAAAATATGAATTTCGTAAAAATTTCATAAAAATATTTCATAAAAATATCGATTCTTAAATATGAAAAAACTACCTCTTTATTAAATTTCAAAACGATTTATTGACTTTTGTTAAAAAGTATAACTTAGTTATTATATAATATTTGTATGATTGTTACAATAATGGATAAACTTTAAACTACTAAGTCGAGCAGGATAGTAGTTAAATACCTGTTTCAAAACAAATATTTATTACATTATTGCCAATACATACTTTTCTTTCTCAAACTAATGTATTTGAGTAGTATAACTAGGACAGTTCTGCAACCCCCCACCACTCGGCCACCGGCCGACCTGTGTAGCGTTCAGATAGGTTGAGATTGGGAGGTGAGGCTCCGCCCACTTTCGAGAAGCTTCTACCCTTCTATTTGTAATGACGTCATCGAATAAAATTTATTCGTATTTTATTGTCACATTTTTGCATGAAGGTCAAATGTTTATTTACGAGCGACTCCCGACGGCGAGCGGCAGGGCGGCGGCGGCGGCGGCGGTGCGCGCGCGGGGACTAGCATCTTACCGCGGTGACAAGCTGGACGACCGCGGGGATGAGCTGATTCGCGCGGCAGGCGCGCGGAGATGAGCTGATTTCCGCAGTCATTAGCATACACCGGCCGCGTGTAAGTATATTAACCGCGTTAATATTATATTGTTAATTTATACGTAAGAGCATACCATACAAAATATGCTTAAGGCGGTTGTGACATGATTAATATCCCTCGACAGAGGCTAAAAATTTGATACAAAATGTTACTTTTAAAACGAGACCTTGATGAAAGTGGAATGCAAACTCAGAAATAAGTAACAGACAATTGAAACTATATATATTATATACATATATATACATGTATACAGTTTCAATTGTCTGTTACTTATTTCTGAGTTTGCATTCCACTTTCATCAAGGTCTCGTTTTAAAAGTAACATTTTGTATCAAATTTTTAGCCTCTGTCGAGGGATATTAATCATGTCACAACCGCCTTAAGCATATTTTGTATGGTATGCTCTTACGTATAAATTAACAATATAATTGACATCAATCTGGAAAAATTCTGAGCAATTCTACTTACAATTTGTAAACTTTTTCCCATTTAATGTGCTATACAAAAAGTTTCAAGATTTTTAGTAAAAAAATCATGAAAATTGCTGTTTTTTGAAAAAAATCAAAATTTTCAAATTTTCAATTGATTCTAACTTTTTAACCATTGAGTATTTCGCTCTTAAACACTAGCGATGTATTTTGGGGCTAATTTAGAACTAGAAAACCCCATTTTAAGCCATTTTAAAATTTCGACCTGTCACAGTTGACGTGAAGTTGCCCATATATATATATATATATATATATATATATATATATATATATATATATATATATTGTAATGCAAGATGTATTCGCGAATTTATTCTGATACATATGTATTAACTGCATCTCTTACATATATATAAACACATAGAGTATTGCAAAAATGAAGAAGGTTCTTTACTTTCTTTTACTATACAACGAGGATAACTGACAACAATAATAAATAATAGGTTCTGTAACTCGTAAAGTGTAATATATTGCAACGTTACATAAAAATTTAGTTATAAATAACAATTCTTATACAAGCGTCTCGCCAGAATAATTTAGTTTAATTTATAAAATCTGTTCCTATATAAAGGAATGAATAAAAATTGTCACTTCGTTATATTTTTGACACTATTATTAATTTTTAAGTCAGTTTTATGTTTACACATGTACAAATAATATGTATTTTCTACTCGATAGTTAATTAGATTTTAAACCATGTATTTTAGAAGTATTAAAATATTAAGTGTGCGCAAATTTGTACAACAAAATTAGATTTAATTAGGAAATAAGTCATTTGTTAAGTTCATATACAATAATTAACACTATATAATAAATAGTTAACCGAATTTTTTATGTAAACGATGTATTTAACATTAATGAAAAATAAGCGCAGAAACACTACATGTAACGTCATCTCTGTGAAACGGTCGAAACTACAGCCGAAAGCTGGGGGATGCTCCTTTCCCCCACGCAGCCAATTAGCCGCGTCAAAGGGCCTTAGGCCCACCCTCATTTTTCCACCCATACTTGTGCGACCAGTCAACTGTCCCCAAAAATCTTTGTAAACTCCCCCACGGAGAGTACCCCCAAACCGTACTTGGCGAGGGAGGGAAGAGGGAGAAAACCGATCTAAGCTTTTCCCTCGTCCCTCCGCCGCCAGACAGTTCCTCGCTACCATCAGAGTTGAACAGACAAGTTCCTCGCTACCATCAGAGTTGAACAGACAAGTTCCTCGCTACCATCAGAGTTGAACAGACAAGTTCCTCGCTACCATCAGAGTTGAACAGACAAGTTCCTCGCTACCATCAGAGTTGAACAGACAAGTTCCTTGCTACCATCAGAGTTGAACAGACAAGTTCCTCGCCACCATCGGACTCGACCAGCCACCAGCACACCACCTGTAACCCAGGGAGGGAAACTTTGAATAAACCTAAGTGTAAGTCAAAAAATTGTCTTCGAATTTCATTTCTTCTCTCCAATCTTTTCTCAACTTAGTCCTTCACATATACCCACTTCCGAGGAGCGTTCAGATCGTTCTGTGCCGAATGGGCAGAGCTGGAATCGCTTGTTTCCTCAAACATATTAACCATTTTGTCCCTCCCTCCTTCAGTGATAAGTTCAAATAAAACGTTTGTAAGATTTGGCCATCCCTAGCTCTTGGGTAATACCAGGCTATAAACGGCAAAAGTGGTATCAAGGTACAGACGACCGTCTGGACGTCACAAGGGAATAGAAAGAAAACCAAAAACGAGACAAGTCTCGTGGGGAAGTTCAAATAAAAAGAATTATTTAATTTCCACACAAAATAAAGCTTTATTGCTTACTAAACTTTCGGGCTTGCCGAAGACCGTCTACAAAGAGTGATGTATGAGCAAAGACGGCAGCCGAGCACCAGGACGCACCCGAACTTACAGTCGGCAGTCTGCCTGCCTTGCGCTAGACAGCGCGACCAAAAATGTCGTCACCTTGCGAAGCGCGCGGAATTAGACTAGGAGAGAGCGGGGCAATACCGGTAGAAAAACTTTGAACTCGTTTAAAAAAAAAGTTATTTAATAAAAATAAGATTTAAAAATTGCGATTGATAAATAAATTCCTCTATAATCGAATACCGTAGTCTGTAAAATCATGAAAACATTTGTTATTTTTCCATGCTGTAAAATTCTGAGCTGGCAACAACACCCCGCCTATGTTAGTAGAAGGTAACATTGGCTGATGGGCGGGGCGAGTTTAGCATTGTCTTGTGTGAATATGTAGGGAAAAAAAAATTTAAGAAATTTCCTTTTCCCTACATATATTCCTAACTGGTGTAAGTACCAGTTTTTTAATCTAAATTTATCGGGTGGATTGTCGTACGATGGTCAGGTATTTAGTTATAAACAATGTTTTAAGCAATTATAGAAAAATTGACCGTATGTCTTTAAAAAAAAAGAATCTTATTCTTTAAATCATTCAAATCATTCAAATCATTCAAGGCTTCCTCAAACTTATCAAATTAATCCACTTATGCCTTCAATTAATTTTTAATGCTAATATTTAACGAAGGAGAAATGCTACAAAATGCCCTATGTCTGAAAATTTAACAATTTTTTACTCGTAAACTACTGATTGTACGTTAGAATGTGTTAGGATCTTTTTCTGCTTAAAATGATTTGAAGTACAGGATTATATTTTGCTTCCTCTTAGAGAAAGCTTTGTGATAGCAAAAAAAATTTTTTTAGAAAATCTGTTAGGAATCTTGCTTAGCACATACGAAATCGAAATACACTATTTTTAGAAAATATCCGTCCTTCCGCTCGTCCGTCCACCCGTGTCCGTGCGTGCGTGCATGCGTGCGTGTTACATTTAATTATTTAAAATTTCTTCCCAAACTATATGAATTATTTGGGATTTATTTTCTTATTCATTTTTTATATATATATATATATATATATATATATATATATATATATATATATATATATATATTTATATATATATATATATATATATATATTTATATATATTATTTGATATTAAAGGTATGATGCCATCCATTTTTTATGTTAAGTACTTGAAGACGATCTTTGGAGGCAAAAGTAAAAAGATCTTGGGTGTTTTTTAGCAACGTTTCGTTGGCTTAGTACGCCAACCTCATCAGGCCTTTATTCAAACACAGAAGTAAATTAACATATAAAACTATTTTTAACTATATAAAGACAATTAAACAACAACGCATAAATACAAAAATCGAAATTACCAAAAATAATAAACGTATATATCATACGTCGATCCGATGTTATTATCGACTGAAAACAATAACACATATGCTGTATTTATATACACCGGACGACGTTTACATAAAGAGTTACATGGTATCAAGTTCGTTAATAATCGAAAAATACATTGTGCTTAGTCTTTGGATATCTTCCTTTTTGTTAATACTATTTTTATTGTTTTTTATATAGATCATTTCGGAAATCAGTTTTTTTTGTAATTGCTTTCAAAATCTACGACAGATGTATTTTCCCAATCGAATTCATGTCTATTTTCCAATCGATGTGTACTGACAACAGACTCTTTATTTTTGTTTTTTTTTTGTGCTTATTAATGCGCGTGTATAACGCGTGTATCTTTTAGTTTCTCTTATATATGTAACAGAGCAATTAAGCAATCAAATTTGTACACCACATTCGTACGATCCCATTTTTTAGTTATATCTTTGCCTAACCGAATGATCGAAGACAAACTTTTGTTCAATAATGGGATTGTACAAATGTTGTGAGATTTTAAAACATTCGATAGACTATTAAAATCTTTATTAAACGGTAAAGACAATTTTGGTAACTTTTCATAGAGATTTTTGTGTCTATTATGTGTATCACCATACTTAAGTTTTTTTTAAATCTAATTTCAATATGTTTTTCTATAAACCACATAGGATAATCATTATTACGTAAAATTTTCTTGATGAGTTTTTTATTGTCTAAGTGAAAATTGGAATCCGAGAGTAAAAACGCCCTATAAACTAAGTTAAAAATAATATTCTTTTTTTGCTGTGTTGGATGATTTGAGAAATAATTCATTACACGTTCAGATGATGTCGGTTTTTGGTACCAATTTGTTAAAATTTTATTGTCACTTCTAATTAATGTCATGTCTAAAAAATTAATTTTGTTATTATCTTCTAGTTTATAAGTAAATTTTAGATTTATGTTATAAGCATTAAAAACTTTAATCACTGTGTCAATATGTTGTTTTTTGACACAAGTAAGCGGGTCGTCAACATATCTGTAATAAAAAATAGGGGTACAGTCATACTGTAGTTTTAATTCTCGTAAGCAATGTTTCTCCAAATCATCCATTACAATGTCTGCAAATTATGGTGAGATCGCTGAACCCATCAGGGTTCCATAAATTTTTTGATAGGCTTAACAATTAAAAGTAAAAAACGTATTATTAAACAGAAACGCGGTGCATTTTTTTAATTCATCAAGCGGGATGTTACAGCGATTGTGGATGGAAACCGCTCTTCTATCTAAACTATCAATACTAATTCGCAAGAGATGTTTGTAAATAACGACGTTACGTCTAAAGACAGTAACATGTATTCATCAGTTAATATTATATTTTTTAATTTTTCCTTTAATTCAAAACTGTTATTGATATGCGAACTAGGCTTTGGTATCGCATTCTGAAGTTCTTGATATAATATTTTTGACAAGGAATACGTGGGGCTATTAACTAATGAAAGAACAGGACGTAACGGTACATCTATCTTGTGAATCTTTGGTAATTCATAACATTTCGCCAATGTCGTAGCAGATTGAGTTAAACTATTTTTGTGAAAATTTTTACATAAAAAACCGTTATTATTTAAATAATTTAACATGGATGAATTAATGGACATGGAACATGGATGAATTAATGGACAAAATTAAATCGACTACGGGCTAATAGCAATTCAGAACGATGCTATCTCCTTGAATGCAGAAAATTTGGATTGACACCACAACACATTCAAAATTTAAGTAAAAAGTTTTTCAATATAAGTTTTCATAGTGAGCCGTGTAAAAAAAAGTTTAAAAATTTTATGAAATATTTTATAACTAAGTTGTTAAACTTAGAAATCCGAGATATCAACTTTCATATAAAATTTAGTGAGAAAAATCTTAACGTTACAAAAGAAAATATAACACGTTCCACGTTAGACGTTTTGACTATAGAAAAGTTTTTCTTATTCACTTTTAATAAATCAAAAATGATACGTGAAAAATTTGATTCCATACATATAAAAAAGCTCGCCTCTTTAAAGTCGAACAAAGATGTCATTAGGAAAAAAAGTACTTGGCTTAAGAATTTAACGAATGTTCAAATTCCGTCGGATATTATTGATATTGTTTCACTAAATTCAAATTTCAGCCATATTTCAAAAATTTCTAAGAACGATATTGTTAATACAATAAAAAATGTTGAAGACTGTCTCAACTCTTTACAGATTGACTATGATGAAAAAAATGAAATACGAAGAAAAGTCACAAGATCCTTAAAAAAGGCTGTTGATACCGATGTACATATACCATATACGGACAGAGCTTTATCAGAAAAACTAAAAATAACAAAAAACTTTTTAAAAACACACAAATAAATTTTTTTTACAAAAGCAGATAAAGGTAACGTAACGGTTTATTTGGAAAAATCTGTCTATAACGAAAAGATGATGAATCTGTTATCGGATGAAAAAATATATGAAAAGATAAGTAAAAATCCATTGAAACGTTTAAAAGATGGAACATTCAGTATGTTAAATTATTTAAATAATAACGGTTTTTTGTACAAAAAGTTTCACAAAAATAGTCTCAATCTGATACGACATTGGTATGAGTGAGTGCGTGCGCCGTCTGCTCAGCTTTCCCATTGCCTGTTCGACAACATGGCGGCGAGCAGAAGACAGGTGCTCGTGCTCCGCGGAAGCCGAGTAGGCAGCTACATGTGAGTCCGCCACAATACCCACTACCAAGACGTTAATTATCCCATAATTGACGGCTTCCTCGACCTATGATCACCCCGCATCCCGAATGCTAGGAATGGTTATACTGACTGCATCAGGAACGCCCTTAGCAGCGTCTCCTGGAGGTCTCCCGGGAGATGATGGATTATGCCGGAGTACTCCAGCAAGAAGAGCCTCTTGGGTGCTGTTGCAGACCCTATCCCTCCAAAAGGTATTAGCGGGGTCCCGGTCATTGGAGTCCAGGCGCTGTCTCCCTCACTTGTTGGGGCGATGCTGGGAACCGCTGGAGCATTCCTCCCAGGAACGGGTGGCGTCGGTGGCAACGTCGGTAGTGATGTGGGCCGGGTGCGCCGGGGCATTCTCAAGGCTGCCTGTTTGGCGGCTGATCGGTTTCATCCCCGGTGACTCGCCGCTCGCCCTTGGTCCTTGAGGTATTCGAGGCGCGCCTCTCCGCACTGTGCACACTCTCTTAATGTCGTCCCCCAACGGCTACAGTTATAACAGAACAGACTGGGTGGTCCGCGACAATTGAACCGCGTATGCCCACCATGTCTGCAATTAAAACATGCGCCGCGGGGAGGATCTCGCCCATCCAACGGTAGGGAGCGAATTCCCTCGAATAGGACACCTCGGGTCAGGGCCGCACGCAGGTCCGGAAACCGATCCGGCGACCTTCTCTGCGGCCATGGCGATGATAGCCGGCCTAACCCTTGGGAAACGGAGGGCTCTTCCTCGGACGATACGATCTCCACCCCTTCCTCCAGGGATTCCGGGTAAGGGGTTGGCCTTGCCGCTGCTTCGCCGGTATGTGCGGGCTCCATGATCACCCCCTCTACGGTTTCATCTGTGGCGGTGGTGGGTTCTCGGTAGGGAGTGGTGGCGATGACCCTTTCCTGTGATCCATTAATCCGCGGGGATGAAAGCGTGTAGGGTACCCTCGACCTCGTGGCTCTTGCGCCGTGTTCTGGAGGATCCGCGAGGAGGACGCGTCCTCGTTCCACTCCTTGTTTTCTTTCGGGAATGGCTCGATCACAGCGAATGGTAGTTGCTTGAAATTCTCCTAGCTCTCGGGCTGTTCCCACACGTGCAAGGGGACCCCTTTCCTCAACCCCTCAACCTTCGCAGCCCAAGGTACTGCTACGGGAGAAGGGAAGTTGTGAGTTTGAGTCCCATGGTCAAACGGTAGTGGCGGACTCGCCGAGTGGTCGCTTTGCAACAACCACCGGTGCAGCCCTTCCACCGCTCGTTGGCTGTGGGTTTCTACCCACCCTTTTCCATCCTCCATAACCACGCTCAACCGCTGGCAGTTGATGACTGCCACGATCAACGCCTCGTCTTCAGCTACCCCGATTGTTTCACCCCTCTAGAGGGAGTTGGAGCGATCGGGGTAGTCGCACCCGCTGACGCACTTGGGATGGGCGTACCGTTGCCCTCCAGCTTATATAGTGGCTTCTGGGCCCTCTTTCGGCACTTAGGAGCTGTTGACGCTGCCGCTCCCCATTTGTCGTCCGGATTCATGTCCGCCAACAACATGTCCTCAAGTGAGGTGGCATATGTGTTGGCATCGATAGGCGAACGAAGAGGCGAGAGGCTCAGATATGAACTTAGGGGCCTGGCGACCGCTGCAGATGTAGCGGCTTCCTTGCTGTTCGACATCCTGTAACATAATCCCGATTACATCAAGTGGGAATCATTTCTCACCCCGCTACAGGACAGAATTAGTTACACACAACAAAAACACAGAAGGAATGGCATTACTACCTGACACCTTACTTTCACGGCGATACACTTACTTCGCACCGTTGACATCGATACCTTCATCATTACTACCCCCCCCCCTTTTTTACACGACCCTCATGATACTTCTTCAACTCTTTCACATGCACTTTAGGATTCCTGCGCCCGCCCTCCATATCCAAGATATAAACATTCTGTGGTTTGCCCTCGAGAATCGCGTAGGGCCCCTCCCAAACTGGGGCGGGATTACGGAGAATTTCTGTGCTCCACTCGACAGGATTTGTGTCTTGCGCATAATCATATCCCCCACTTTAAAACGAACATCCTGGCGGCTCTTATTATAATATTCGGCCTGCCTTTGGTGTGCCCTTTCTATGTTCCTTGTCACGAGTCGCGCAACGCATCCAACTTTCTCATAGCGTGTCGCAACTCGTGGAGTAACTGGCCCCAATTTCGATGGTCATTTTTGACGAACGTAGCGATCATCGCTTTTAAGGCCCGATTGCTGCGCACAACTGGATTGGCTTGGGGATCGCTCGGAGGTGTAGTCACTCACGTCACTCAATAGACCTCGAGGACTCGCTCCAGGACTTTGTTATCGAATTCGTTTCCGTTGTCCGTGAGAAGGTAATCCGGGGTTCCCATAGAAATAGTACCAACTCCTCGAGAGCTTTTTCCAAATTTTTATAAGCGGACACTCGCAGCGGCCGCATCTCAACCCAGCGAGTGAATAAGTCTTGCAAGAGGACTGCGTACCTATACTGACATTTACCCTGGGGAAACTCCATTAAGTCGTAAGATACTACCGCTCATGGGCGCGCGATAACTCGACCCCCATTAACCATTTTGTTGCTGGCTGGTCAGGTTTGTACCGCTGGCATTCGTCGCATTCCTGCACGAACTGGTATACGTCGTGCTAAACTCCCGGACAGTAATACTCTTGTGCGACTCTTCCGTAGGTCTTTTCTACCCGCAGGTGGCCTGCTGTCAACTCGCGGTGAGCATCTTTAAGGACTCGATTTCGGTACTCAGCTGGTACCACGAGTTTCCACACGTTCTCTTTAACTGTTTTACTGGACCTAAAATGGGATCGCTCCTCAGTTTGTATATTAGGTCGTCCTCTACCCTCCACGACTTGTACTTCGACGGGCTTCCTCGAAACTCCTCGATGCGTTTAAGGTACCACGAATTCCGTTACCTCTTCGAAAGGAGCGAATTAGGCGTCGTCTGGTTCGTTCTCCTTTATCTTCGATAGCGTGTCCGGTACCCGGTGCATATCCCTTTCCCGTGCTCGATGCGGACGGTCCACTGTTACAGCTCTAGTGCCCAGCGGCGGAACGCCCCATAGGTTTCTTGAGATGATGCAGCCATTGTAAGGTGCTGTGATCGGTGATCGTCTCGAGTTTGTATCCCTCTAAGTAAGGTTGCAGTTTCTTGATGGCCCACATCAAGGCGAGGCACTCCTTCTCTGTGGTGGAGCAGTTCCTCTCAGCATTGGATAGCACTCCGTGGATGTACTCGATCGGGTGTTCTCCATCATCGAATCCTTGCAATAATACTGCCCCGATTGCATGATTGCTTACATCGCACTACACTGCAAATGCTCGAGCGAAGTACGGTCTTGCCAGGACTGGTGCTTTCTTAAGTTGAAGTTTAAGCTTTTCAAACGCCTCTTGCTGCTCCGCACTCCATTGCCATGCTCTCTCTCTCTCTATGAACCTCGAGTACCATACAACGAGTATCTGTCGCGATAATGATGTCATCCGGATACCCGAACACATTTGGCTCCATTTAAGGATCGAATAATGCGTCAATCAGCCTCTGAAACGTCGCTAGCGCATTTGTTAGTCCGAATGGCATCCTGTTAAACTGCCAAAGTACTGACTCTGGGACCGCAAAAGCAGTAAACTGCCTACTCTACTCATCTAGAGCGACCTGGAAATATGCATTCTTTTAGCTCACCTTCGAGATGCATTTCGCTCTCCGCAGCTTATCTAGTATGCCATCCATGTTCGGCATAGCATCCTTTTCACTCGTGGCGTTTAGGTCTCGAAAATCAATGCAAAATCGAAAATTTCCAAATGATTTCTGTTGGATTACAGGGGTGTGGTACTATGCGCTTGCAAATCTCACGATGATCTCCGCTCGATGCATCTCTCGGACGGCCTCTTGGGCTCCCCCCTTATTACTGGCGATCGTAGCCCAGGGGCGTGCTGTATAGGCGTATAGTCGGTCAGCTCGATGTGATGTTCCGTCAGGTATGTGGTTGGTAGATAGTCCGAGGCCGGTTTATGTACCAATCGATCGACAATTTCTTTGAGTCATTCGGCTTCACTCAGTGTCATTTCCGTTAAGCCTGCACATTCAGCCATGATCGTCGGGCTAGAATCATCGTATTATCCGCAAGGGGTGCCACCCCCCTTGCTCTCCGTACGTCCATTGTTTGGTTCGAAAACGCAATGACAAGTGCCAAAGTCCATACCTAAGATGTTACCATGATTAATCTCTTCGTCTGCTCGGAACTCCAGTATTCTTAGGTGGCCATCGATGTCGATTGAGATGCGTAAGTTGCCCTGCACCTTCATTGGCGCTCCTGATAACCCTGTTAACTGGCCACTCGACTCTCGTAGGCAATCTCGATATTTATTTAAGTCGTGAGCCCACTAGAGATATCGTAGCACCAGGTTATAATAGATCAATATACGGTAGAGCTCCGACCATGACTCGAATAAAGTTCGTGTTGTCTAGTGCTGCTGCCTCTATCACATCCTCGACCGCCACCAACTCCTTCAATCTTTCGCTACTCTCCGGAATAGCGTCCTTCCCAACACTTAAATCTCCAATAACCCCTCTCGACCACAGAAGCCCCTCACCCATTGGCGGCGATGTTGGGGTACCCTCTTGTGGACATTCTGCTGCCACAAACTCTGGTTCGGCTACATCTCCCAGCATAATGTCAACCGCTTCTTGAATTTGCGGTAACATGGCATGATCTTCTTCCTCTTCTGTATCCAGGAGTCTCCATTCTTCTAGGGACAACTCCAGTACTATCTCGTTGCTCTCCCATGGTTCTTCATCGCTGTCACTCTCGGAGTCGCCGCCATCATCGCTGCTAAAAGGCTGACATGATATTTCTTTTTGTCCGGTTCTGCTGTATTCACGCCATCCTTTTCCACTCGAACCATAACACAAAGCTTCTCCATCCTCGAATCAATTGCATTAGGTTTACTTTCTTTTTGTACCAGAACCGCAGTACAAACTCACGCTTACTCGAGGCCATTACACAAGAGCTCTCCTCACTCTCTACTCGAGCCGTAACACAAGGCTCATTCTGATCATTTGAAATTGTCACGCAAGCCTCCTGATTATTTGGACCTGCCACATAAGGTTTCTGACCATTTTCTACTCGCGCCGTTACATAATGCTTACTCTTACTCGAAACCGTTACACAACGTTCCATCTCTATTCGAACCGTAACCCAAGGCTCACTCTTACTCGAAACCGTTACACAAGGATTCATCTCTACTCGAGCCATAACACAAGGCTCATTCTTACTCGAAACCGTTACACAAGGTTTCTTCTCTATTCGAGCTTCTCCCCCCAATCAACCACAACTTAACGTCATCGACATCTAACGATTCCTCTTGCTCTGCGCTTTGGGTCCCAGTGACTCTTGCACATAACGCAGGGTCTTCGAGTGTGTTCTGGCGGCATCATTTTCCAAAGCTGTGATAACCTTGCCGTAGCTAGAACACTATCTTATTGTTACCCCCTCTTTGCACGAGTAGCTAGCCCGCTTTGGGCAATCTGCCGCAGGATGCCCCACCAGCTGACATATGAAGGAGGGACCTACAAAGCTCGAACCTCCCGCCTTCAGCGGCGTTCCACGTATTGGTAGCAAATACGGGGCTGGTTGACTGGCGAAGGTATTCTGCTTCGGTGCCTCGCCCCCGGGAGTCCTTGCACCAGCTGATGTGTTCGCTGCCCGCGTACTCCTTGGGTAGAAGCGTCTTGTGCCCGCTTTCCATTGTACGGACAGGGTGGACCTGGGCAGTTCACAGCTACCACTTTCTCCGCGGTTCCTTTCGCCCGTCTGAGTTTGTTCTTCTTGTTCTTCTTCCCTTTCTCCAATTGGCAGCTGCCCTCACTGGATGATTCTCTCGCAGCCACAACCTTATGGGCACTCCGGTGTAGCCCACCGTAGGTCATTCCTGGAATCCTCAATTTGTCTCCGCGGAGCGGAGAATGTTACCTCTCCTTGATTGCCTCACGTCTCCCGAATTCCATCCCAAATTTCTCAATTGCCTCGAAACTGTCCAACTACTTATCCCATAAGTAATCCTGGTACTTCAGGCACAAGTGGGAAAACGCGAAGTTCAGTTCATCTCTCACTGGAGGTCGCCTCTTGATATGAGCGATGATCCTTCGAAACTTGGTTAGGAACGGAGACACCTCTTCCTTCTACCTTTGGTAGTGCGCTCCTCCATCACATTATCTTCGTGCAACTGGCCAATAAATTGGCGTTTGAAGGTCTTCTCGAACGTCGCCAAGTCTCACAGCACCATATCGTCCTGGTATATGTCGTACCAGTTACTTGCCTCCGTGGTCAGGACGCTCGCAAGACATGGCAACAGCTGTTCATCACGAACCTCCGTAGTGCGTTTGGATGCCTTCAGGTGTGACAAAAACTGCTCTGGTGAGTCTTTGTCATCGTCTGAATACCTTAGGCCCGAGCTCTTCAAGGTTTTTATCACGTGAAGGCGGTTGTCTCGAATTGCTGCTGAGCCTTCCTCTCGAACCGCCGCTTTGCGGTCTCAGATCGCGAAAATATGCCCTCAGCCTACTCGAAGACAGTTGCAGAATATCTTCCTCTGAATCAGAACTTGAGCTTTCTGGGTATACTATTTTTCTACACCGCCGAGGGAGAGAGCGGTTTAAGGTGTTTATTAATCCTTATAAATCGCCCTTCCCTCGATTCATACTCCTCGTGCAAGTCCGCCCTCTCTGTGCGGCCCCCGAAGTCTTGTTATATTTTAACCAGTCTCCCAGCTGCTTAATCCTCAAAGTATGGCATGATTCGTCGTTCCTCGACTGTACTCGAAGGCGCACAGTGTGTGTTAGCGTCAGCCTCCGTTTCTGCGATAGGTGGGAAAGTGCCTCCGATGTGTGCATTTACTTGTCGCTGCGATAGCACATTCTCCTCCTCGGTCTCGTATACCTTGTCGTGATCACTAAAGGCCATCACTAGTTCATCCTCCACCGGTACGTCCCTTCCGTTGGCCTCATCCGTCTCTAGGAACCACGGCATTTCTGCCACACCAACCATCCTCAAACAACCTCGAAATAATCTTTCTACTTTCGCTCGGTGGCTACCGTGGAAGTTGAGGTTCAATTCTTTTAGGTTGTCTTCAACTTCTCCACTCGACTTCTTCATCACATCGCGAAACCTGGCCCTGTATTCTCTGCTGTCTTTGAGTTCTCTCATCCTGGTCTGGTATTGATCGATTTTCTTCGTTCTTTTCGCAGCCATTATGTGTGTATTCTCCATAAGAAGAAGCAGAAAGGGAGATGAATAACGACAGAATGCTCGACTCTTGTTTGTAGTTGTCTGATATCAGGTTCTGATCTTGGGACCCCAAAAGAAAAAATCCTCAAACCTAAATCCAAGCAATAACTGGACCCAAAATCCTCAAAAGAAGAAATCCTTAATCCTAGATCCAAGCGATGACTGGACACAAAATTGTTTTCGCCCACTTGTACGTTCCTTCAGGGAAAGAATTTGATCAGAGTCTCCTTAGAGAAAATTCGTCTCGACCCAAACCCGCACTACACTTATTCCAATGCGTGTAGGGGAATGATTAATATAGTGATATTTACCAAAGAAGAGAAAACTTTTTTTTTACCCACCAATGTTAATAATGCTCTCTCAACGGTTTCGAAGATTAATCTAGGACAAGGGAAAAGAAATAAAAACTAGACCCACGATCTTGCAACACAATTCACACTGTAGGTCCACCTGAAAATAATAAAATCTCAACCCACAATTTTGTAACACAATTCGTACTCTGAAGGTCAACCTGGAAAAGAAAATCTCGACCCACGGCTTAACTACTTCGTAGCCTTGTGTTTAACGCAGCGCCTACATGTTGTAGAGTGCTAGTTAACCCCAGAGGGAAGAATATCTTTCTTCTATTTAATTTACCCCCTTTGTGATTTGGCAATAACGGTTGATCTGAAAATGAAAATTCAAACTCGACCCACGCATACGTGGCTATTATTATGTACCTAATTTCCTCGATTCTTATTCCTTCACCAGGGATAATTTGGGTTTAATACATATGCTCCACCACCACCTCTCCACACATACACGTTTTCCTCGAACTTTCAGCGTCTATGGTTTGTAGTTCGTTTTGTATTTAGTTGGGTGCCATTTGTAACGCTCTAATTCTAATCAGCTAAGTAATAGGTTGCCTAGCCTCCAGGATCCCGGAGATCGAGGTTTATTAAGTGCTGCGATCATTGGGAATGGCTGCCATTCCAGCCATCATTCGAGAGTGGTTATTCCAGCATCCATTTTGTGTTGTTCTAGGCCAGCTACCACTCCAGGAGATGAGCGAAAGGCTTCGACGGCAGTTGCTGCCTATCTTTTGCATTTAATAAACTTAGTTAATATTATCTTCTGTGTTCTTACTGGTGAGTGTAATTTCTATGTGTGCGTGTCTAATTCCACCTTCTCTCTAGACGTCTTCAGGGCAAAAAAATAGCGGTTGTAAGCCGTCGTGGGCTTGGTTGTGCATTTCGTTCGAACCACCCGAGACAGTCGACACTCAACACTCCGGTGAGGAGTGAGTGATCGTGGTGTAGTGATTGGTGAGGCAGTTCGGAACAATTTCGACCCTTAGGTGTAGGGTAATCGAACACCACGTTAGAAATGGTGCCCAACTATGTACAAAACAAACAGCAAACCATAGACGCTGAAGGTTTGAGAAAAACGTGTATGTGTGTAGAGGTGGTGGTGGAGTATATTTGTTAAACCTAAATTATCCTTGGTGAAGGAACGAGAATCGAGGAAACTAGATACATAAAAATAGAGACGGAAGCGTAGATCGATTTTGAATTTTCACTTTCGGATCAATCGTTATTGCCAAATAACAAAGGGGTAAATTTAATAGAAAAGTGGTTAATTAGCACTCTAAAACACGTAGGCGCTACGTTAAACATAAGGCTACGAAGTAGTTAAGCCGTGGGTCGAGATTTTCTTTTCCAGGTAGATCTTTAGAGTGCGAATTGTGTTACAAAATTGTGGGTCGAGATTTTTATTCTTCTCAGGTAGACTTTCAGAGTGGCAATTGTGTTGCAAGATCGTGGGTCAAGTTTTCATTTCTTTTCCCTAGTCCTAAATTAGTTTTCGAAACCCTTGGGATAGCACTATACATTGGCGGGTCAAAAAAAAATTTTTCTGTTTGGTAAATACCACTATATTAATCATTCCCCTATATGCATTGGAATAAGTGTAGTGCGGGTTTCGGTCGAGACGAATTTTTTCTAAAGAGACTCCGATCAAATTCTTTTGCTGAAGGGATGTACAAGTGGGCGAAAGGATTTTGGGTCAAGTTATCGGTTGAATTTATCGGTTCGAGGATTTTTTCTCTAGGGGTCGCGAGGTCAGAACCTGACATCAGGCAAATACAAACAAGGGTCGAGTATTCTGCCGTTATTCATCTTCCATCCTGCTTCTTCTTATCAAGCATACGGACATAATGGCTGCGAAGAGAACGAAGAAAATGGATCAATACCAGACCAGAATGAGAGAACTCAGTGACAACAGAGAATACAGTGTCAGGTTTCGCGATCTGATGAAAAAGTCAAGTGAAGAAGTCGAGGACAACCTAAAATAATTAAACCTAAACCACCACGATAGCCACCGAGCCAAAGCAGAAAGATTATTTGGAGCTTGCTTGAGGATGGTTGGGGTGGCAGAAGTGCTGTGGTTCCCAGAGACGGATGAGACCAATAGAAGGGACGTACCGGCGGAGGATGAACTAGTGATGGCCTTCAGTGATCACGACAAGGTATACGATACGGAGGATGGGAATGTGCTATCGGAACGACAAGAAAATGCACACATCGGAGACAATCTCCCACCTATCACAGAAACGGAGGCTGAAGCTAACGTAAGCCGATTGGCCTGCGGACAACATGGCCGCGCAAACCATGGCATTTGGTACCCTTATCACAGGGCCGTCCTGGATTCACCAACAATGGAACAATCTGCAGAGCCACTGTCAGCACAGAATAGAAGACAAACTCGTGGCAAGGGAATAATATGGGGTTGCGAATTCCAATTGACAGCCGATACATGATGCCACCGCAACCACGTCACCACGCATTAAAGGCTAAGGCGAGATGGGATACACCTAGTTTATGCTCGCCACCAACACACCCTGTGAGCCTTCGTGTACAGTCGCGAAACGACGAATCATGCCATACTTCGAGGATTAAGCAAGTGAGGGACATGTCGAGACATACGTAAGACTTTGAGAGCCGCACAGAAAGAGCGGGCTTGGACGAGGAGTATGAATCGAGGGAAGGGCGATTTATAAGGGTTAATAAACTGACCTTAACTCGCTCTACCCCCCAGTGGCATAGAAAAATAGTACTCCCAGAAAGCTGGAGTTCTCGTTCAGAGGAAGATATTCTGCCCCTGTCCTCGAGGAGGCTGAGGACAGATTTTCGCCCTCGATCTGAGCCCGCAAAGCGACGATTCAAGAGGAAGGTATATGACACCTCGCAATCGATAAATTGTGATGATGAGTCGCATGCGAGGCAGCAGATGTCACGGCAAGAAACTGCTATAAAGACTCACCAGCAATTTGAGACAACAGCCTTCACGTGATAAAAACCTTGAAGAGCTGAGGCCTAAGGTATTCAGGTAATGACAAAGACTCACCAGAGCAGTTTTTGTCACGCCTAAAGGCATGCAAACGCGCTACGGGGGTCTGTAATGAACAGCGGTTGCCATGTCTTACAAGCTTCCTCACCAAGGAGGCAGGCGACTGGTATGACATATACCACGACGATATTGTATTGTGGGAGTGGCGACGTTCGAGAAGACTCCAAACGCCAATTTATTGGCGAGTTGCACTAAGATGATGTGATGGTGGAGCTCAGAGCGCGCTACCGAGGGTAGTAAGAGAATGTATCTCCATTCCTATCCAAGATTCGAAAGATCATCGCTCACCTCAAGAGACCACCTTCAGTGAGAGAACAACTGAACTTGGCGCTTTGTCACTTGCGCCCGGAATATCAGGATTACTTGTGGAATAAGAAGTTGGACAGTTTCGATGCAATTGGGAAATTTGGGAGGGAATTCGAGAGACATGAGGCAAATAAGGAGAGATAACATTCTCCGCCCCGTCGAGAAAAATCGAGGATTCCAGGAATGACCTATGGTGGGCCACACCGGAGTTCCAACAAGGTAGCTGCTGCGAAAGAATCATCCAGTGAGGACAGCTGCCAATCGGAGAAAGGGAAGAAGAAAAAGAAGAATAAAAAGGAAGGGACGAAAGGAATCGCAGAAGAAGTGAACAGCCCTCCCGTACCATACAATGGAAAGGGGCACGAGCGAACTCATCAGCAGGTGCAAGGGCTCCCGGGGGCGAGGCACCGAAGCAGCAATGCCTTCGTCATCCAATCAGCCCCGTATTCGCTACCAATGAGTGGTAAACCGTTGGTGGCGGGACGTTTCAGCTTTATAGGTCCCTTGTTCATCTGTCAGCTGGTGGGCCATCCTGCGGCAGATTGCCCGAAGCGGGCTTGCTACTCGTGCAGGCAGAATGGCCACTTCGTCCGCGACTGCCCCGCACGAAGAGCAACGCAGTGTCAATAGTGAGGAATAGAGAGGGTAATAATAAGAGAGTGCCCTAGCTGCCGCAAGGTTACCACGGCTTTGGAAAACGATGCCGCAGGAACGCATTAGAGAGCCCTGCGTCCTGTGCAGGAGTCACTAGGGCCCAAAGTGCAGAGGAAGAACCAACGTTAGTCTTCGATGACGTTAAGTTGGGGTCGAGTGGTGGAGGGAAGCTCTTGTGTAACGGTTTCGAGTAAGAGTGAGCCTTGTGTTACGGCTCGGCTAGAGGCGAAACCTTGTGTAACGGTTTTCAGTAAGAGTGAGCCTTGTGTTACGGCTCGAGTAGAGATAAAACCTTCTGTAACGGTTTCGAATAAGAGTAAGCCTTGTATGACGGCTCGAGTAGAAGATCGTCAGAAACCTTGTGTGACCGGTCCACATAATCAGGAACCTTGCTTGACAGTTTCAAATGATCATAATGAGCCTTGTGTTCCGGCTCGAGTAGAGAGTGAGGAGAGGTCTTGTATGACGGCCTCGAGTAAGTGTGCGCTTTATTGTACGGCTTGACAAGAAAAAGAAAGTAAACCGAATGCAACGCTTTCGAGTAAGTAGGAGCTTTGTGTTACTGCTATAGTGGAAAAGAATGGAGTGGATACAGTAGAACCGGACAAAAAGAAATATCGTGACAGCTGGCAGCCTTCTCGCAGCGAAGATATCGGCGACTCCGAGAGTGAGAGGGATGTAGAACCATGGAAGAACAACGACATAATACTGGAGTTATCTCTAGAAGAATGGAGCCTCTCAGATACAGAAGATCATGCCATGTTACATGAAATTCACGGGGCGGTCAACATTATGCTGGAAGATGTAGCCGAACCAGAGGTTGTGGCAGTAGAACCTCCACAAGAGATTACTTTAACATAGCCGCCAACAAGAGAGGGGCTTCCGGGTCGAGAGGAGGGGGTATTCGAGATTTAAATATGGGGGAGGACGCTATTCCTAAGAATAGCGTAAGACTAAAGGAGTTGGTGGCGGTTGAGGATGTGGTGGAGGCAGCAGCACTAGACAACAGGAACTTTATTCAAGTCATAACGACTTTTAAATAAATATCGAGATCGCCTACGATTGTCGGGTGGCCAAGTGAAAGGGGTATCAGAATTCCCAATGAAGGTGCAGGGTAACTTACGCTTGTCAATCGACGTTGTTGGCCACCTAAGAATACTGGAGTTTCGAGCAGTCGAGGAGATTAATCACGATATCATCTTAGTTATAGACTTTAAGATTTGTCGTTATGTTTTCGAGCCAAACAATGGAAGTACGGAGTGCAAGGGGGATGGCACCCCTTTGCGGACAATATCGAGGATTCTAGCCCGGCGATCATCGCCGAATGTGCAGGCTTAACAGAAATGACACCGTGTGAAGCCGAACAAATCAAAGAAATTATCGATCGATTGGTTCATAAACTGGCCACGATCTCTACCAAGCACACACCTGACGGAACATCACATTGAGCTGACCGACTATGCGCTAATTCGTCATTCTCCTAGGCTACGATCGCCAGCAATGTGGAGGGTAGCCCGAGATGCCGTCCGAGAGATGCATCGAACGGAGATCATCGAGAGATCTGCAAGGGCATGGTGCCACGCTCCTGTAATCCAGAAGAAATCAGATCGAAAATTTCGATTTTGCATTGATTTTCGAGAACTAAACGGCAGGGGTAAAAAGGATGCTTATCCAATACCAAACATGGATGGTATATACTAGATAAGCTGCGAAGAGCGAAATACATTTCGAGGGTGAACTTAAAGAATGCATATTTCCAGGTCGCTCTAGATGAGAAGAGTAGGCAGTTTACTGCTTTCGCGGACCCAGGGTTAGGACTTTGGCATTTTAAGAGGATGCCATTCGGAGTAACCCCCAGCGACGTTTGAAAGGCTTATTGATGCATTATTCGGTCCTAAAATGGAACCAAATGTGTTCGAGTATCTGCGTGACATCATTATCGCGACCGATACTGTCGAGGAACACCAAAAATGGCTGGAAATCGTGCTAATGAAGAATCGAGATGCACAGCTAATGATGAACTGGAAAAAGTGCGAGTTCGGGTGTTCGAGGGTGAGATATTTGGGGTACTTATTGAATCGTGATGGGTTCAGACCAGGCACAGAGAGGGTTGAGCCGATCTTACAATATCCAATCCCCAAAACAAAGAAACAGTTGAGACTGCTGAAGCTCATCAAGAACACACAAGCATTCCAATGGAGTGCGATGCAGCAAGAGGTGTTTGAAAAGCTTAAACTCGCACTTAAAAAGGCACCGGTCCTGGCAAGACCGTACTTCACTCGAGCATTTACAAAGCAGTGCGATGATGTAATGATGTAATCGGGGCAGTATCATCGTAAGAATTCGATGATGGAGAACACCCGATCGTGTACAGCCACCGAGATGCATGATAAGTTAGGGAGCCCATTTTCTAAAATCGCAATTTTAACTATCGGATTAGTTGCCCTTAATTAGCCGTCAATTAGTTGTAAAGCTAAGAAATTTGCCACTCTTAATTTTTAAACAAAAGAGGGTGGTCCGCTAACTTGATATCCAAGCATACGAACCAGCTTCCCAAAACCCTAAAAAAATCATATTATGAAAAAACTAATCAAAGCAATAATTGGCGCTTAATTAGCCGTTCATGATACTACTGCTTAAAATTCGAATATATCAAAATTAACGATCGTTTGTTGAATAGTCTCACATGGCGCACTGACTTCATAATCAAGTTAGCGGAACATCTCCTTAAAACATACAATATAATAAATAGATAAAAAGTATGTCCGACCATTAATTGCCGCTTAATTAACCGTTAATAATTCTGCTGTACAAGAGTGGAAAATATTCAAATTAACAATTATTTGCTGGAAAAACGTGACTAGTCCGGGGACAAAACAGGGTTTTTTGTAGCAGTTTGACGTTCATGACTCCCCCAAATTTTTTTAATGTTTAGTGACCGCCTGAATCTCAATTTCGAAAGCGAAATTTCGTACGATGATAAGGAAATTATAGTTATAAACAATGTTTATAAACAAATTCATAAAATATAATTTATTACAAAAAATACAAAAAATGTGCCCAGTATATACATTAATATCGAGACGAGGCATTCTAAACAATATAAACCGTAAGCTTCTCTTATTTTGCCGTACCCTAGAGTAGCCTGAATCCGTGGGAAGTCAACATCTTTTTCCTTCTCGCGGCCCGCTAACTTGGTGTAGCAAGTACATACAAGACAAGGTTCTCTAAACAATGCATGTAGTTTCCCTTTTAGCTCTAGTAATTAGCCGTAAACTTCGTTTATTTTGCCGTGTTGGACGGCAGCCTCTCTTCGGTGATTACTAAAATTTTTTTCCTTCTCGCGGCCCGCTAACTTGATGTAGCGAGTACATACACTAATATCGAGACTAGGCATTCTGAACAATACAGTTAATTGCCGTTTTAGCTCTAGTATTTAGCAGTAAACTTTGTTTAATTAGCCGTGCACTATGCCAGCCTCTGTTCCCGATTTCCTTAATATTTTTCGAACTCGTGGCCCGCTCAATTGATGTCGCAAGTACATACACTAATATCAAGCCTAGACATTCTACACAATGCAGATAATTGCCATTTTAGCTCTACTATTTAGCCGTAAACTTCTCTTATTTTGCCGTGCCGTACATAAGCCTGAATCCGTGGGTAGCTAACATCTTTTTCCTTCTCGTGACCAGCAAAGTTGACCTACCAATTACGTACACTAATAACAAGACTCGGTATTCCAAACAATATAAGTAGCGGACGTTTTAGCTATAATAAGTAGCCGTAAACTTTGTTTATTTTGACGTGCTCGACAGCAGCCTCCCTTCCGTGGTTACTAAAAAGTCTTACATTCTAGTGGCATGCTAACTTAATGTGATTACTACATACACTAATATCGAGACGAGGCGTTCTAAACAATACAGATAATGCCGTTTTAACTCTATTTTTTAACCGTAAACTTCTCTTATTTTGCCGTGTCCTACAGTAGCCTAAATCCGATGAAAGCTAAAATGTTTTTCCTTCTCGTGGCATGTTAACTTGATGTTCCGAGTACATACATTAACGTTGAGAATAGGAATTGTGAACATTACAGATATTGTCGTTTTAAATCTGCTATTTAGCCGTAAACTTATCTTACTTTGCCGTGCCCTACGTAAGCCTGCAACCGGGAGTAGCTAAAATCTTTTTCCTTCTCGTGGCCCGCGTAGTCGACCTAGCAATTACGTACAATAATATCAAGTGGCAGGTTTATAACACAATATCTAATTGTATTATAAACAATACAATTAGAGGCCCTTTTAGCTCTAGGAAGTAGCAAAAAACTTTGTTTATTTTTCCATGCTTGATGGCAGCCTCTCTCCGCTGGTTACTAAAAAGTTTTTTATTTTAGCGGCCTGCTAAAGCTCTTGTAATTAGCCGTAAACTTTGTTTATTTTGCCGTGCCCTGCTGCAGCCAGAATCCGCGATTGCTAAAATATTTTCTGTTCCCGTGGCCCGCTAACCTGATGTGCCGAGTACATACATTAATATCGAGGCGGGGCATTCTAAACATTACAGATAATTGCCGTTTTAGCTCTACTATTTAGCGGTAAACTTTCTTTATTTAGCCGTGCACTATGCCAGCCCCTGTTCGCGCGTTGCTTACATTTTTTCCGTACTCGTGCCCCGCAGACTTGATCTAGCGAGTTCGTACATTAATATCAAGACTAGGTATTCTAAACAATACATGTAGTTGCCATTTTAGCTATAATAATTAGCCGTAAACTTGGTTTATTATGCCGTACTTAACAGCAGCTTCTCTTCGGTGTTTACTAGAATTATTTCCGTTCTTGCGGCCCGCTAACTTGATGTGGCTAGTACAAACATTTATATCGGGACGAGGCATTCTAAACAATACAGATAAAGGACGTTTTAGCTCTAGTAATTAGCCCTAAACTTCGTTTAATTTGCCGTGCCCTGCAACAGCCAGAATCCACGAGTTGCTAAAATCTTTTCCGGTCCCATGTTACGCTAACTTGATGTGCCGAGTACATACATTAATATCGAGACGAGGCATTCTAAGCAATACAGTTAATTGCCGCTTTAGCTCTACTACTTAGCAGTAAACTTTGTTTATTTAGCCGTGCACTATGCCAGCCCCTGTTCGCGAGTTCCTTAAATTTTTTTGGTACTCGTGGCCCTTTCACTTGATGTAGCGCATACATACACTAATATCGAGACTAGGAATTCAACACAATGCAGATAGCTCTACTATTTAGCCGTAAACTTCTCTTATTTTGCCGTGCCCTACATAAGCCTGTCGTGGCCGGCGAAGTTGACCTACCAATTACGTACATAATATCAAGTTTCAGTATTCTAAACAATACAAGTAGCGGTTGTTTTAGCTCTAATAAGTAATCGTAAACTTTGTTTATCTTGACGTGCTCGACAGCAGCCTCTCTTCGGTGGTTACTAAAAAGTTTTTTATTTTAGCGGCCTGCTATCCTCATCTGGCTAGTATATACACTAATATCGAGACTAGGAATTCTGCACAATACAGATAATTGCCGTTTTAGCTCTTGTAATTAGTCGTAGACTTCGTTTATTTTGCCGTGCCCTGCTGCAGCCAGAATCCACGAATTGCTAAAATATTTTCTGTTCCCGTGGCCCGCTAACCTAATTTGCCGTGCCCTGCAACAGTCAGAATCGACGATTTGCTAAAATCTTTTCCGGTCCCGTGGTACGCTAACGTGATGTGCCGAGTACATACATTAAATATCGAGACGAGGCATTCTAAGCAATACTGCTGAAGTTCAATAACAAGAGGGACATTATTTCTTTAGTCAAACATATACTTCAATGTTTCAAAATAGATGAAACTCTTAATTTTCCAAATTTTTTCCTAGACTCGTTTAAATAATTGGAGAATAGATTCCAGATAGTTTCGTGATGTTATCTTCAATTGTTTTTAAGTAAAAAATGTGTCGAATAATGGAGCTGATTTTCTTTCTAGTGATTGCAAATTACTTCTGCAAAACTGTGCTAAACTCTGGCAAAGTGTGTCAAAACTGCGCTGAACTGTGCACAACGGTATTTAAAATCAAATTATTCTTATTTTGGACAAAACGTCCTTTGGACCAAACGTCCAGTGGACGAATCGTCCTTTGGACCAAACGTCCTTTGACCAAATGTCCTTTGGACGAAATGACCTTTGGACCAAACGTCCTTTGGACCAAATGTCCTTCGGGCGAAACGTCTTGGACAAAACGTCCTTGGACGAAACATCCTGACGAAACATCCTTGGACGAACCATCCTAAGCCCATTTCTCTATCTTGCCATTATACATCAATATATACTTTTATTGTGAAGTTTTCGATTTAAAGACAAAATTCAATTTTTTTAGTGTCCGAGATAGGACTCTTTTACGCGAAGCCGAAATAGGGCTTTTTTCCATGCGAAGTTGAGATAGGACTTTCTTACGCGCGAAGCTAAGATAGGACTTTTTCTCTCCCAGCCGACGACATGAAAAAAATAGTGTACAATTAAAACCGCCGCCAATTCATTGGCACGTAGCTTCCTCAAACTTAATTTACTGATTTCTTTAATTAATTTTTAATTCCAATATTTAAAATTTAATAATTTATTTTGTACGACGAGACTATGTTAAATGGTTTGTGACTTTTTATTTTTACTCTTACTATTTTTTAGCATTAAAAAGGCATTATTATTATACAATTTTATATTTTACAAAAAAAATTCATTGCCCACAAAAAATACAAAAAAATGATCATCAGCCCAGATATTCGAGATTAAAATAGTATAATCGTACCTAGGCCGGAAAGTAGGATATTACATTCGCGTGTTATCAGTATAAGACGTGACTATAACCTGCAATTTCCCGGCCGTAAAACATGTATGTTTTGGTAAACTTTCGAGCCAGGGTATGAGAAAAATAGTATTTGCACCTCGGCCGGAAACTAGAATATCATATTCGCGTCTTTACCGTCCGAGGCGAAGCTGAGGACGGCAATCTACACGCGTATGTAATATCCTACTTCCCCGCATAGGTACGTAATATACTATTAAATTTTAATGTTTCTTAATACTGATATCTCGGAGAATATTTGATCGACTTGAAATTTTAACCATTTATTACAATCATTTATTATAATATTTAGTTAAATTTTCAAGAGATTATCTTTATTTCTTTTGATAAAAAGCGTTTTAATTAAAAACAGAAACCACCACAATGCTAGCAGCGATCGATACATTTTTAATCATGAATTGTAAAATTTGTCTATTGGAATACGATGTAGATATTGAAATAGCTTAAAAAGAACAGGTAAGTTATAAAACTAGAGCTCAGACTTTCAAATTAATAAAATATTTATTGATCTAGAAATCAATTTAATTTGAGACTGATATTTTCTGGAGATCACAGATATTTTGCCGATCGCAATGTCTTAAGAACATAATTTATTCTAAATTTAACCTCAAATATCTTTGGTTGTAATGGACCATTTTTTTCTGGGCAACGAACTTGATCTGAAAATATACAAAGGATACATATGTGCCAAATTTTAGGACTATTGGATAATTTTTACTCCTGTTATCGTGCGATAACGAAAACGCAAATTTTAGATTTTAGCAACTCGCAGATTCTAGCTGCTGAAGGGCACAGAAAAATAAACGAAGTTTACGGCTAATTACTAGAGCTAAAACGGCAATTATCTGTATTCTTTAGAATGCCTCGTCTCGATATTAATGTATGTACTCGGCACATAAAGTTAGCGGGCCACGGGAACGGAAAAGATTTTAGCAACTCGCTGATTCTTGCTACTGCAGGGCACGGAAAATTAAACGAAGTTTACGGCTAATTACTAGAGCTAAAATGGCAATTATCTGTATTGTGTAGAATACGTAGTCTCGATATTAGAGTACGTACTCGCTAGGTAAAGTTAGCGGGCCACGAGTACGAAAAAAATTCAAGCTACTCGTGAACAGGGGCTGGCAGAGTGCAGAGAAAAATAAACAAAGTAAAACTGCAATTATTTGTAATGTTTAGAATGTACGTACTCGGCACATCAACTTATCGTGCCACGAGAGGGAGAATCATTTTAGCTTCCCGCGAATTCAGGCTTATGTAGCGCACCGTCAAACAAACGAAGCGTACGGCTAAGTAGTAGAGGTAAAACTGCAATTATCTGTATTGTTAAGAATCCCTCGTCTCGATATTAATGTATGTACTCGGCACAGCAGGTTAGCAGGCTACGAGAACGGATAAGATTTTAGCAATTCGCTGATTCTCGCTGCTGCAGGGGACGGCAAAATAAACGAAGTTTACTGCTAATTATTAGAGCTAAAACGGCAATTATCTGCATTGTTGAAAAAGCGTAGTGTTGTTATTGGCATACATACGCATCACGGCAAATTTACAAATCACGATTTTTGAGTAACAATATTGGCGAATTGCCAAAAAATCCCCATTTGCGGAAAAATTTATAGAATTTTTGTTATTCGAAAACTGCTTGTCGAATGTTAAAATGTGCACTGACATTTTTGACTCAAAATGGTCGAAAGAATATGATTGTATTTTTTGTAATAAAATATATTTTATGAATTTGTTTATAATCATTGTTTATAACTTTAATTACCTTATCATCGTACGACATTTCGCTTTCAAAATTGAGGTTCAGTCGGTCACTAAACATTAAAAAAACTTCGGTGGAGCCACGAGCGTCAAACTGCCCCAAAAAATCCTCTTTTGTCCCCGAACTAGTCACGTTTTTCCAACAAATAATTGTTAATTTGAATATTTTCCACTCTTTTACAGCAGAATTATTAACGGCTAATTAAGCGGTAATTAATGGTC
Source organism: Torymus aiolomorphi (assembly GCA_036365515.1). NCBI lineage: Eukaryota > Metazoa > Arthropoda > Insecta > Hymenoptera > Torymidae > Torymus > Torymus aiolomorphi. The sequence continues at coordinate 90,500,299 of CM070875.1, read as the reverse complement.
GGACACGTTGTCTATCTATTGATTATATTGTATGTTTTAAGAAGGTGGTCCGCTAACTTGTTTAGCAAGTTAGCGAGCCATTTGAATCTTTTCAACAAACGATCATTAATTTTGATATTTTCGAATTTTAAGCAGTAGTATCATGAATGGCTAATTAAGCGGCAATTATTGCTTTGATTAGTTTTTTCATGATATTATTTTTTTTAGGTTTTTGGGAAGGTGGTTCGCTAGCTTGGATATCAGGTTAGCGGACCACCCCGTTTTTTTAAAAAATGATGAGTGGCAAATTTCTTAGCTTCACGGGTAATTAACGGCTAATTAATCCAATAGTTAAAGTTGCTATTTTCGAAAATGGGCTCGCTAACTTATCATACGTTCCACCGAGTGCTATCCAGTGCTGAGAGGAACTACTCCACCACAGAGAATGAGTGCCTCGCCTTGATATGGGCCATCTAGAAACTGCGACCCTACCTAGAGGGGTACAAACTCGAGGCGATCACCAATCACAGCGCCTTACGGTGGCTGCAACATCTCAAGGAGCCTAGAGGACGCCTCGCCTGCTGGGCACTAGAACAGTAGGACATCCGCATCGAGCACAGGACGATGGCTATGCACTAGGTACCGGACGCGCTATTGAGGATATAGGAGAGCGAACCAGACGACGCCGAATTCGCTGCTTTCGAGGAGGTAAAGGATTCATGGTACCTTAAACGCATCGAGGATATTCGAGGAAGCACGTCGAAGTACAAGTCATGGAGGGTAGAGAACGACCTAATATACAAAAATGAGGAGCGATCTCATTTTAGATCAAGTAACAGGTAAAGAGGACATGTGGAAACTCGTGGTATCAGCTGAGTACCGAAATCGAGTCCTTGAATATGCTCACCGTGAATTGACAGCAGGCCACCTGGGGGCAGAAAAGACCTACAAGAGATTCGCACAAGAGTATTATTGGTCGGGAGTTTGGTACGACGTATACCAGCTCGTACAGGAATGCGACGAATGTCAGCTGTACAAACCTGACCAGAGAGCACCAGAAGAGGTAATGGGGGGTCGAGGTATCGTGCGCCCATGGGCGGTAGTAGCTTCCGACTTAATGGAGTTTCCACAGGGTGAAGGTCAGTATAAGTATGCAGTCGTCTTCCAGAACTTATTCACTCGCTGGGTTGATATGCAGCTGCTGCGAGCGGCTACTGGCAAAAATGTGGCAAAAGCTCTCGAGGAGTTGGTACTATTTCCATGTGGATCCCCGGATTACCTTCTCATGGACAACGGGAAGGAATTCGATAACAAGGACCTGAGGTGAATCCTCGATGTCTATGGAGTGACCCCAGTGACTACGCCTGAGTACCATCCCCAAGCCAATCCAGTGGATCGCAGTAATCGGACCTCAAAAACGATGATCGCTACGTTCGTCAAAAATGACCATCGAAATTGGGACCAGCATCTCCACGAGTTGCAGCACGCTATGAACATTGCGGTCCAGTTGAACACTCGAGTTTTACCGGCATTTCTAAATTACGGTAAGCAACCTGCCCCGGTGAAGAGCCTGAAGAGAGAGGTAGAGGTCAAGGGTCTTATGGTGCGCATCTCTCCTGAAGTATGAGCGTACTGAGTGAGAAGGTTGGACGCGTTGTGCACTCTCGTGACAAGGAACATGGAAAGAGCACATCAAAGGCAGGCCGAATATTATCATAAGGGCCGCCAGGATATCCGTCTTCAAGTGGGGGATATGGTCATGCGCGAGACACACGTTCTGTCGAGTGGAGCACATAAATTCTTCGCTAATCTCGCCCCAGATTGAGGGAGGCCCTACGCGATTCTCGAGGTCAAACCCCCGAATGTTGATATATTTATTGGATATGGAGGGCGGGCGCAGGAATCCTAAAGTGCATGTGAAAGAATTGGAGAAGTATCGCGAGGGTCGAGTAAAAAGGGTAGGGAGTAGTGGAGAAGGAGGTATCGATGTCAACGGTGCGAAGTAAGTGTAAGTAGTGAAAGTAAGGTGGTAGATAGTAATGCAACTCCCTCTGTGTTTTTTGTGTGTAACTTATTCTGTCCTGTAGCGGGGTGAGAAAAGATTCACACTCGATGTAATCGGGGTTATATTGCAGGATGGCGAACAGCAAGGTAGCCGCTACATCTGCCAAGGTCGCCAGGACCCCAAGCCCATGTCTGAGCCTCTCCCCTCTTCGTTTGCCCGTCGACGCCAGCAGCTATGCCGCCTCACTGAAGGAGATGTTGGTGGACATGAATCCGGACGACAAATGGGGAACGGCAACGTCAGCAGCTCCTAAGTGCCCAAGGAGGGCCCAGACGGCGCTAGGGAAGCCGGAGGCCAACGGTGTGCCCATCCCAAGTGCGTCAGCGGGGGTGACTACCCTGATCGCACCATCTCCCTCTAGAGGGTTGAAACGATCGGTGGCAGGTGAGGTGGAGACGTTGATCAAGGCAGTCATGGACTGCGATAGGTTGACCGGGGCTATGGGGGATGGAAATGGGTGGGGACAAACCGACAGTCAACGAGCGGTGGAAGAGCTAAACCGGTGGTTGTTGCAAAGCGACCACCCGGCGAGCCCGCTACCGCCGCAAAGTGTCAAAACATATTTTTTCTTGAGTTAAAACCTAATATCTCACGATTGCATCAACCGATTGGGATGAAATTTAGACTGAGTAATCTTGAAGTAATTTGGAATAAGGGAAAAATATTATGATAACGTATAAATTATTTTAAATGCCAGAAAAATCGTGGCAAAATCGAGTATTTTCTGATTTTTACTATAAATCCGATCATATCTTTATAACCGTCCTAAATTTTTTCGTAAAATCGATTGTGTTTATAGATTTTGATATACAAATTTGAAATCTAATGATTAAGGGAAGCCACGAAATATTTTTTCTCGGAAAAATTGATTAAAGTTGAAAAATCGTGTTTTTCGTGGTGGAAAGACGAACATTACTTTATAAAATATAATAAATTATGAGAAAGCTTTTAAACAACTTAGAATATTATATAAAATATTATTTTTGAGTAATATAACGCGAAAGATTTATTTATAACATGACCTTGTAACGGTCATAAATGCCTTACATTAATTATATATAAAAATATATATGTATGTATGTATGTATATCATGATTAAGTCTCACAGTCATAAGGAATTCTGTTTACCGACACACGTCCCTCGCAATGACCCCAAATAAGCATAAATGGTACTCGACGCACCATCTAGGAAATGGAGCAAGTACTCAATAATCAGATCCCTAGATGAGTACACTAACACTAATGGTCATGGCGGGAGATTTGAATTATAAATCCTTTTTATTTATTAACAACTATATACGGCACGAATAATCAACCAGAAATATTGAATGTAATAACATACAAGCACCAATAACATACTCAATATAACCCCATATTAACATGATCATTATTAACTAATTTTGAATTTAGCGCCATACAATGCCAGGTGGCAGATAAGTGTAGCATATACGTAACTAGATAGTTACATGCCAGCCCACGTGTTATCTGATGCAATCAGACAAGGATAGCACGATGGGGAATAGCATGGGTGCGAGTGAGACAGATTGTCTTACTTATTTTATTTAGCTTATTCTGATAAGCCTACCGTACGAAGACGTAAATGAAAGTTTTATTTACATAAATTAAAATATCCAGCAGCTGATTTTGTAATATTTTTAACTACAAATTATGGAAATACTTAATTGTTCTCCAGTAGCATGACAAAAGTATCTCGCGAATCAAGCCAATTAAAAGTCGAGAATTCTCGGAAAGTTGCGCAACTATATCCTACCGTATATGTAAATGAGTTAATTGCGCACCCTCCCGAACAGGTGATCAGATAGATAATCTATCATCTGCGATTTTTCGGTATAAATATAGGGTGCACGCCACGAGGAGCTCACTTAATTTTAGTCTCCAGCTCCAACTCCGGTCCAGTTCTCTAGAGCACAGCAGAAAGCGAGGTAAGATACGCAAGGCGAAGTAAGGGCATAGGTCAGGGATTACTCCTCCGGGATAAACCTGACCAAGTCGAGTTGGTTCGCCCAACTCGGCGTTTCCCTTACTTGTATAAGGTAGTGGCGTAAAGCGAGGGGCAGCGTGGCCCCTCACGCCGGGCCCCTAGGAAGATGACCGCAAGGTCATCCCCTTTGAGAGCCTTTGGTTGCTTCTACTATGTACGTGTAGCGTGCATGAACGAGGACCAGAGGTAGACATCCGCGGATGCGTTTTTTTTTCTTGATGTTGTTATTGATACAATTTACAGGTTATTAGTATATCGAATTTTCGGTTTATCGTCGGGCAGATTCGCGGTTACTCATTTTTGACGCGCATTAAATGAGTAGTTTATTTTGGTAGGCGCGACATTAATCATATCTTTTTGCGTTAAATAATATATAAAATTGAATTTAATTATCTTTATTTTTTTTTTTTTTGTGATCTATCTTATTACGTTAGGTACGAGAAAATTGTATGCGATTAGGTCTTCATAATAAATTGATGTAAAATATTGTAAATCAATTAAAATTGCTTTATTTTTTTTTGTAATGGTTCATAACCAAATATATATATATATATTTCTTTTTTTATAATTCCATAGGTATTTACACCCAAATAAGGGTATGAAATAAATAAGTTTGTTATAAATTAATCATTTTTGCTATTATTTAACCTGGGCGTTTTCCACCACCGTTTCCTATCTCCTGACACTTACTTTTTTTTGCGAATACAATATCAATTATTATTATTATTATTAATAATTTCTTTGAACTTTTTTTTATTATTTTGAATATTTTAATTAACTATTTCATGCGTATTAAATAATTTTTATAATAATTCGTTCAATATTAAGTAATTTTTATATAACAAATATTGCTATTTTTATAATAATTCGTTCAATATTAAATAAATTTTATATAGCAAATATTGCTATTTTTATAATAGTTCGTTCAATATTAAATTCATTATTTGAGAATAATTACATAACTATAATCATTTATCTAACGACTGAGGACATCAGCAGCAGAGCGAGCAGCACCGATATTTTCAGCACTCAATCATCGTATATGCACATTTAGTCACCATTGCACTTAAGGTGACTCCTAATCTAGCTTTCCCTCCCCTATCCACAGAACCTACTATAAAACCTTACAACCTTAGAATATTATATAAAATATTATTTTTGAGTAATATAACGCAAAAGATTTATAACATGACCTATTACTAGCTTTTTGGCTGTAAAGTAAGATGTTCATTACTTAGTAGTGATTAATTGTGTGTTTCATATTAGCAAGACAGAGATTCCGTAAATTTCAATAAGAAAATGATTTTGTTACATTGAAATTATGATGATTAATTTAAAAATGAGAAAAAGATCAAAGAAAAATTTTTGAAGACGGGAAATTCAGGGAAAAGTGGATGTTTTTAACTTTCAAACAAGAAAGCCTATTACTTTCTCATATTTAATGATAACTTTTTTAAATAAATAGGGATTTCTATAAATTCCAGTCTATCAAAAATACTTATCTAATAAAATACGTATTCACAGATTTTCATTTTTCCAAAAAAAAGTATATAAACCTTAAAAAAATATATGTTTTCGTTACTAAAAAAACGAGTATTTCTTTTGATGAGGTAACACATCATTTGAAAGCATATCAAATGACTTGAAATATGCAAGAAAAAATGTTTCTAAGTTAAGAAATGAAAAAACTGTGTAACATAACTTATCACCAGTTCTGCCGGCTGAAAATTTAGCTTGAAAATTCTAGTTTCTTTGCTCAGTTTAAATAACATGCTTACCATACAATCTTGATGTAGACTCTAAACGGGGGGTCCAAAGTTTAGACGACTCACTTAAAAATTGAAGTCAACTATAGACGTGCTCGGTTTCGATATAAGCTACTGCAGATTGTGCAAAATTTCGAAATTCTAAATTACGAAAATTATATTTTCGAATCTAACAATTCACCTACTGTCCAAAACATCGAATTTCATCAATACGATTTCAAAGCAAATATAACTTGTTTCTAATGATTTATTTCGAAATATGTTTATTGTATCCCTATTAAAATTCTATTAATGAAATTCGATGTTTTGGACAGTAGGTGAATTGTTACATTCGAAAATATGATTTTCGTAATTTAGAAATTCGAAATTTTGCACAATCTGCAGTAGCTTATATCGAAACCGAGCACGTCTATAGTTGACTTCAACTTTCAAGTGAGTCGTCTAAACTTTGGACCCCCCCCCCCCTCTAAACAGTACAAAATCGAAACACTATCGTCTTATTATAATTATGTTACATAAGATGCAAATGGAAATCACATCGAAAAAAAGTCTTTCAATCTTGAAAAATTTAGACAAAAATGGCTTTTTTTAACTTTTAAAGTTTTAACTTTAAAGTTTAGAGAAATTTTTTCTGCAAAATCTCATACATTTTAAAATATTAGTTCTTTACTAAGTTTATTGTTTTACAAATAAGTTTTTCTGAATATCGTTTTTCTCGAATATTTATCTAACAACTCGTAAAAAAACGAGTTCTTTGCTTTTTTGGCTACAAACTCAATCACATTCTGGTAATTGTTTTATGCAACTATGTTTTACATTTTATTTTACTTGTGAGTTAAATTTTAATTAAACTAAAAGAGTTATTTAAAATTTATACATTAATTTTAGATATAATAAAGCTTAGATATAATAAAGCTTTAAAAAATATATGTTCATAAAATAAATAGTGTTACGTTTCAGTTTTAATCATCTTAATTCAAAATTCAAGTTTTACACACCTCGTGTTATAAAATATCTCACAATACAAGTGTGATAAAATGATTTCACTTTCGTGCAAACGTTTTTGCACTTGCTATGCTCGTACAAAAACTTTCACATGTATCGTATAATTTTTTGAAATATAGTTTTACTTTAATAAATAATTTTACAAATCTCACATGATTTTATTGAATAAAATTTTACTATTATTATTAAATTTTTTGCAATTAGCTGAAACATGTTGTGAAGTCATTTGATGTTCGAAGTTAGCCGCTACAAAATATGCAAGTTAACAATTATATATTGTTACTATAGCAACATATTATTTACTTGTTGGGTTAGAAGTTATTATAGTCTAAAGCCTTACAGAAAGGTTGGATCCTTCCTATTTTTATATAAAGTGTCTATCCCATATATTTTTCAATATATTTATTTAAATGTCGTTTTATTATTCTTATACAAGCATTAAATTGAAATAATAGTAATAAAAATTTATCTTATATTTATAAGTTTAAAGATCAATTTTAATCGAAGTAAAAGTTTTAAGTGTCGACTATTTATATATGACAAAAATTTACATATGGAAAGCAAAAGATAAATTAAATATATTTATTTGTCATGGTAATAATACTTGCAATTGAATTTTTATCGATCATAAAAATTATTTATCCATTGAAGGAAACACCCGACGATTTATGTTAATTTAATAAGTGAATCTAACAGCTATTCAGGGCGAAATATAACAGATAAGGAAGGTAACTAACTTATCAACCACTTTTTTCTTTATATGTGTTTAAATACATCTTTCAATTTTTAGAAGCTATTTGAAACAATAAATAGCAGTCAAGAATTATGAACAATATTCTAATAATTAAAGTGCAGTCAAGAATTTTTAAAGGATATGGAGAGGAAAGGTAAAGATACACTGAGAAAAATGTTGTAGTAAATTTTATTATAACTGTAATAAAAATTACTATAAAGTATAGGAAGGGTGAGACAAATACACTTTATGCTGCATTTTTATTATAATTGTATGAATAATTATAAAATTTCTTGTAATTTTTATGACAGTTGTTGATTAGAAAGTATTATAAAATAAAAGAAAAATTGCTATACACATAGCAAAAACTGTGATATAATAAAATTTAAAATATATGCTTTTAATTTTTATTAGAATAGAATATAAATTTTATTTTGTAGTGTTTAAATTTTATTTTGTAGCGTATAAATTTTATTCTGTAGCGTATTAAAAATTACTATAAACATAGTAAAAAGTGCCACATTCAAAGATTGCTACTGGCCATAAGAAAGTTTGCTATCCAACATAGTAAAAATTGCTACAACATTAGTACTTTCTGCGCAGATCAAGGTGCCCACGTGTCTGATTGAGGTTATTTTTCTACGGGAATTTCACTTTGCCTTGCTTTTAAGTTTACAAAACATTCAAAATTTTACTTCAATTATTTTATTTTTATATTATGCACATTAATGATAAGTTTCTTTGTGTTATCAAAGTTATTTATTGTCATTATTTAATATTATCTGAAATTTTCTTGAAATCGATAGCTTGACATATACAAGTTCCAAAATTTTACACTCAAGAATCCTATTTGGGTAAGTGGTTAGCGCGTCCGTGCCGCGGTGAAGGTTGCAGGTTCGATCCCAACGCTCGTAAAAAAAATATTTTTATTTCTCATTTTAATTTATTTTCACATTAAATATTGTATGATTAGAGTCTGAAAATATTTCTGAAAACAGGAAGAACGAGAAAAAATTTAATTTTTTGAAATTTAAGGTCATTCATAAAGATTACTATGTTGCATAGCAAAAATTGTTATAATTTCGATTTGTCCCTCCGTTCCTATAAAATATAGTAATTTTTCTTATGTTTATAATAAATTTTACTACAACATTTCTCTCAGTGTATAAGATAAAAAACCGCTGCCAATTTATTGGCAATATGCTTCCTCAAACTAATTTATCGATTCCATTTTTCAAATTTAAAAAACAAAATTAAATTTTTGACAACAAAACTTTATTAATAAATAAAACTGTTTTCTTTGTGGATCTTTGTTGTTTGTTAAACAATTTGACTGAAAATAAAAAATATCTTTTTTGTTTTCTCATTTATGTATCCTATACAAACAATTAATTATTGTTATAAAAAATTTTAAAGAAATACATTAGTTTGAGAAAGAAAAGTATGTATTGGCAATAATCTAATAAATATTTGTTTTGGAACAGGTATTTAACTACTATTCTACTCGACTTACAAGGAAAGGATACTTGGTGTCCGCCTCCGATTTTCATGAAACTTCGCATATGAGTAGCGTGTCAAAAAATATTCCACACATATTTTTCTTACCTGCGGAAAAACACAAGGGGTGAAAACCGCCCTTAAAGTTCACCCACAAAAACCATTTTTTTTTAAATCTCAAGATGGGATCGGAATTTTTTAATGAAACCAATACCTATTCGTTTCTTATGAAAAGTCGAGTTTTTCAGCACAGTTATAATGCTGGGGGGTTACATCCCCTATTTTTTATAAGGGTAAATATGATATTTTACCTTGTATTTTTGATATAAAAATGTTTTAATGAGCAAAATTTGATTGAAAATTACCATGCTATAAAGAAAATTGATAATTATAGTTTACCTGTTTCGAGATTTAAAAATAAAAACACGTTGACGGGGTGAATTACCCTTAATTTAATTAAACACCTTTTTGTTAGTGTCTGCCTCCGATTTTCATGAAACTTTGCAACTGGTTAGAGTATCGAAAAATATTTGACACGTATTTTTTGTTTATCTGTGGAGAAAGACATCTGGGGGTGAAAACCACCCTTAAAATTCACCCCCAAAAAGTTTTTTAATATCTCGAGATGGAATCGGAATTTTTTAATGAAACCAACACCTGTTTGTTTCTTATAAAAAGACGAGTATTTGGACACAGTTTTAATGATAAGGGGTTGCACCCCCTATTTTTTTTATGGGGGTAAATATAATTTTTTTCACCCTGTTTTTAAAATAACAAGGTTTTGACGAGCCATATTTGACTAAAAAAATGCCATGTTGTAAAGAAATTAAAAATTATAGTTGACCTGTTTCGAGGTTTAAAAAAACACATAGAAGGGGTGAGCTACCCCTACTTTAGTTATTTATCTTTTAGTGATTAAAAAAAATTGATCACAACATTCTTTTTGATTTTTAATTTTGAGATGCTTATTTAAAATCATATTTTACGTGAAATACTAAAATTGACTAATTAAATTTAATACATTAAATGAAAATTTGCAAGAAAATTTTTATCGATTATTTTTTTTTTGTTTATGAAATTAATGATGAAATTATTTATAAACAAAGAATTTTTCTGGATAAAATTCTATTAAAAATTTATCCTTTTTAGATTATATTAGGATAATATTTCATTTCCCGTATTGATACTTGTATTGTTGATGTCATAAAAATTTAAGTTTCTTTATCAACGAAGGTTTCATTCTTACCGAAATATACAATATAATTATAATTATATTAAATTTACATTACAATTTTCAATGTTATCACCCTTCTACGAATATTTTTTTCGCGACGACATTTATAAAAATATTGGTAAGTTAAAAATAACCTTTGAATACGAGATAATTCTTGAGTAAACAAGAGATATTTTTATTCGACTGTGGTCAGTTTTGTAGTGTTTCCTTGTATTGACTACACGCTAGTTACTAAACTAATTACATATTGTTGGTGTTTATACAATTGTTTAAATTGATATAATTATACATTTTATTATCTCTTCAAAAAAAATTTTTAAATTACGCATTGAGGATACAGAAAATATATTATTAAAAAGGTCTTGTAAGTATTGCTATTTTATTTTTAGTCATATGGGCGAAAAGTTTAAACATATAAGAATTTTCTTGAAAAAAATAAAATAGTTTAAATATTAAAATGATATCTAAAGTCAAATAGTAAGTTTGATTAATAGAAGTGATATAATGTAAATAGGATTATTATAAAAAGGTAAAATAAAGTTATGATTTTAGTAATGTTCAATTTATTAATATAACCATGATAAGAAGAATATTTGTAAAAAAACATCGACTTGTATTCATTTTTTTCAAGATAATAGAATTTATAAAATTTATTATATACATAAATATCATATCATGATATATTAATAAATTTTTCGTTTGCCTTTTATTGAGTGTATGTTAAATAATTACAATTGTCTAAAAAAATCGTCAGATTTTTCAACCCAAATATCTCACAGATACTATAACAAAAATGATCCACAAAATTTCTGCAAATTATCTCCGCATAAATCGAAGGCCTGAAGTCGAGATTATATCAAATAAATGTTTACAAATTAATTTTTTAATTAAAACACGTGGGGGCCGGTAAAGTTTCTTATTCTTATTCGACATGCCCTCAATAACTGTTTTAAATAAAACTAGTATAATAATTTATTGTAATGAGTACCTTGCCCATTTATAACAATTAATAAATAAAATTAATGAAATCGTATGAGCGTGCGTGTGTAAGTGTGTGAATGCGTGCGCGCGCTTGAGTGTAAATACAAATACATATATCCAATTTCATTATTTTATGTATTTATTATATTAAACTGGCACGATTCTCTCTACCATATAATAAACAAATAAAATAAATTAAATTATTTGTATGTGTCACATAATATTGTAGTAATTATAATATTTTTATTTCAATGTAACATAACTTTATTTTAAAAAGAAGACTAGATCAAACGCGCGCTACGCGCGCGGAGATGAACTATGCTTTGATTCAAAAAGGGGAAAATAACCTTATAAGAAATATATAAACAAACAACATTACGTGGCCATGCACATAGCTACAGCATGGCAACGCTTCCGACCAATCAGATTACGAATAAAACGTGAAATAACATAGCCATCAATTTTAATAAAGGGGATAAAATTATGAAATATCTGAAATAAAAGTAAGTTCAATTAACGTTCATGAAAATAAAATAAAGTTGTTTTAAGTAAAATAATAATTATAGAATAAATAATCTACGGCTGTTGCTTGAACGTCATTGCCTCAAATAAAATTAAAAAATAGCTATTAATCAACTGGTTGTAATATCTTTATTATTATCTATAATCTTTAATCACAACAAATTGAAGAATCACATGCTAACGGACAAGAGATAACTTTATATCATATAATAGAAAATATAATAAAGGAGAGTGTAAATTACAATTTACATACAGAAGAAGAATATACTTTACTTTTTGAGGATGACTAGAGTGATACACTTCCACAAGATACTGAAGAAGAGGATAAATTAAATAAAGATTATGCAGAGGTTCCTGCTTGTTTACTGAATAAAGAAGGTGTAGACTTTGAATATAAGAAACAGGCAGTGCAGTATAGGCAAAGTGGAAAAAGAAAGCCATTATCCTTGACAAGTGTACAATCGAAGTATAGAAAAGTTACTTCCGATCGTAAATTGCGACGGTGGAAATTACAAATTGAAGCAGAGGGTACCAGAAAAACTATTCTATATGACATAACAACTCATGTACTTCAAAAAGTTAAAGAAGCGGTAGAATCAAAAATAACTCTGTATGATATTGATATAAAAAGATGGGCACTCGTAAAGAAAGCAGAACTAAATATTCAGTGGTTTAAAGCTTCACATAGATGGATACAAATATTCAAAAAAAAACGTCACATTGTTTCACGTAAAATAACAAAATTTATTACTATGTCATCTACACAGAAGGCAATAAAAGTAGAACAACACAAAGAAAATTTTGTTAACGATGTCAAAAATCTCATTAAAGTACATGGTGCTCAAAAAGTTTACAATTCTGATCAAAGTGGGTTCAATTTAGAGATACATAGTGGTCGCACTCTTTGTTATGAGGGGATTAAAAATGTAGAAAACATCGTTCAGTCGGTATCTTCTACAACACATAGTTACACTATTCAACCAACAATATCAGCAGAGGGACAGCTTATGTCCCCGTTATTTATAGTTTTCAAAGAGGCTCATGGGCAATTTGTACCTAAAGTAATGAAAACTTTATTCAAACCAGAAAATATATACGTAGAAGCATCAGTGTCCGGTAAATTATCCAAGGAACTATTTCAAATTTGGATTGAAAATGTATTTTTGATTCACAGTGGGAATTCACCTATACTGTTATTAGATTCATGGAGTGGACAATGTGAAAACGCTGTAAAAGAAGCTTTACCGAAAGAGTCAAATCTTATATTGAAAACGATACCAAAAGGCATAACTGGTCAGATACAGCCTCTTGATGTATATGCTTTTCGACTATGGAAAAACTTCAGAAGAAAATTATCAGACATAACACTTCTTATGAATTATGATGCTAAATTACACGAGAGAAATAATATAATCAAACTACAATCTCTAACCCATAATCAATTTTCTTCACCAAAATTTCAAAATGTTTTTAAATATGCCTAGTATACAAGTGGATACCTAACGAAAAAACCTCCAAGACATCAAAATCCAGTAGATTTCTGTTTCCATACTCAAGAGGAACCAATTTGCGACATATATGGAGGAATTGCAGTGATACGATGTGCATTTTTTCACAGATTATCATTATTGTCAAACGTATATTGAATAAAAGTTGCAAATTCACCAATTTCTGTAATATTTATATATGTTACATTGACAAATCATCACATTGTACAAATTAATAAAAATGAAAAAAAGTTTTCGATCATAATCTAGTAATAATAATGTTAATAGGGGTAGCCACCCCCACTAAAATTAAAATATTTTTTTTAACTTATAATAGTAAATATGAGTCAAAATAAGCATTACAAAATTAAAAATCCAAAGGAATGTTGTGATTAATATTTTTTAATCACTAAAAGATAAGTAACTAAATAGGGGTAGCTCACCCCTTCTATGTGTTTTTTTAAACCTCGAAATAGGTCAACTATAATTTCTAATTTTCTTTACAACATGGCATTTTTTTACCAAATATGGCTCGTCAAAACTTTGTTATTTCAAAAACAGTGTGAAAAAAATTATATTTACCACCATAAAAATAGGGGGTGCAACCCCTTATCATTAAAACTGTGTCCAAATACTCGTCTTCTTATAAGAAACAAATAGGTGTTGGTTTCATTAAAAAATTCCTATTCCATCTCGAGATATTAAAAAAAAATTGTTTTTGGGGGTGAAATTTAAGGGTGGTTTTCACCCCCAGATGTCTTTCTCCACAGATAAAAAAAAAACGTGTCAAATATTTTTCGATACTCTAACCAGTTACAAAGTTTCACGAAAATCGGAGGCAGACACTAACAAAAAGGTAATTAATTAAATTAGGGATAATTCACCCCGTCAAAGTGTTTTTATTTTTAAATCTCGAAACAGGTCAACTATAATTTTTAATTTTCTTTATAACATGGCAATTTTCAATCAAATTTAGCTCATTAAAACATTTTTATATCAAAAATACAAGGGAAAATATCATATTTACCCTTATAAAAAATAGGGGATGCAACCCCCATCTTTAAAACTGTCCCGAAAAACTCGACTTTTCATAAGAAACAAATAGATGTGGGTTTCATGAAAAAATTCCGATTCCATCTTGAGATATTAAAAAAAACGGTTTTTAGGGTGAACTTTAAGGGCGGTTTTTACCCCTTAGATATATTTTTCCGCAGATAAAAATAATATGTGTTGAATATTTTTTGACACTCTACTCATATGCGAAGTTTCATGAAAATCGGAGACGGACACCATGTATCCTTTCCTTGTCAGTATTGACTAACACCACGACGTCTGCGGCGCCCGCTTCAAGTTCCGTCGAATTTTACGTTGATTTCGGAAAAATTTTACGGAAAAATGTTATGAAAGTAACTCTAAATGTTCCCGAAACTACAGGTCAAGTCCTGGAAACTAACGTTACACATAATGAATGTCCTGGATACTAGCGTTACACATAAATATATATATATTCCCGGAAGTGGGAAGAAAACGATCTGATCATGAAACATGGAGAAAATTTAGAATCAGAAACCAGACATAAAAAATTTCACTATTTAATATCTCTAATACGAGAACATCTTTTTACATGAAATTTTTTGTGCAGCATAGTATAACAACATAGCATCTAGTTATATTAGTTTTTGCGAAATAAAAGCGATTGAAAATTGCAGTGAATATTTAAAAAAATCTCGGGCACTCATTTCAATGTATATGTAGCGCGGTCGACCCACAGGCTTCTTCTAACTTGCCTTCGGAGCGCTCCTGCTCTACTTGATGAGATATAGTTTAAACTAATCTTAGTAAAAGTGGTATATAATAGTAGGATATAATGATAAATACTTATTCGGAAATACTTTAATATAATTTGTAATTCGTCTATAATATTCTTAATATTTCTTTAGAAATGATTAATAAAAATATTGTAATATTCTTTTATTGAATATTCTTAACATTTCTTTCGAAATTATTTATGAATAATATTAAGACTATTTTTCAGTTTTCTTTCTTAAAAAATCATATTTTACCAATTAACATGAAAATAAACTATATAGTTTTATTTGAAGTATTAATACAACACTTCTTTATCTACAATATTTTTTCATTAAAAATATTACTTATGTCGACTGCAACTTACTATCAACTGATGAGAATTTTTCCATCGGTCTTACAGTCTTATAAATTAAATTAAAATAATTAATATTTATGGCAGTCAGATTGCCCTTGTTTATACACACCCCCGCAGAATCTGAAATAAAAACTTAATTAAAACCTGGAAAAAAAAACTTTATTAGCAAAGGATTATCTGACTGCCCCCCACCACCAAATTGCCCAATTGCCCAACGTTTCGAGCCCGGTCCGGCTCCTCCTCAGGGACTGAAATGAAACCCGCGATACACCTCCTTATATACCCATACCCACTTATTTCCTCTTACCCCCGCCACCATCCAACTTCCCCTCTCCAACTTTCCATTCTCACTTAAATTAATGAAGAATGATAAATGTTATCTAATTTACTTGACTCTACCATTAAATTTACATTATTCCAATTCCTCAGAATGTGAATACTTTCAAGGCTTTCCCTCTTATATTTATTCTTAATCCCTTGTTCCAAAATATCCGCACTCCCAAAATCGAAAGAATGCAAACAATTTAAACAATGTTCTTTCAAACCCGATGTAAAATTTTTACTACGTAAACTATATTGATGTTCATATATTATCTTCTTCAAATATCTATCCGTTTGACCAATATAACATCCATTACAATCCCTACAATTCATTTTATAAACTACTCCCGATTTTTTGTATAAATATTTATTTATTTTAATTTTACAATATTTTTTGTATAAAGTTCATTATGTTTTAAATTTTTATTTATTTTATGTTCATTATTGTCTTTTCTGCGAGCAAAATTTTTAAATTTTCTTTGTTCATCACCCGAGAAAAGGCTACATGTAGTTGACCATGGCTAAATACTGGATTGGGTAAGTAAACCCCAACTTTTTTAAATGATTGGCCTTGGGCTTTATTAATAGTCATTGCATAAGCAAGTCTTACTGGAAATTCTCTTCTTTTCTTGTGAAAAGGAACTTCTTCGCGATAAGTCAATTCTCGGTATCAAGACACTGGTTCCAGCCTTACTACCACTTAGTATTTCAGCTAATATAGTATACTCTTTCAAATATTTTACAATTAATCTGGTACCACTGTATAGTCCTTGATTTACGTTAAGAGTTCTTAATAAAATTATAACAGACCCATTTTTTAATTGTAACTTATGTGGTAGTAATTCATTAGGTGATAAAGAATTTAGAAACTCTAAAGGTAAGATTTAATTTAAATTTTCATTTTTTTCATTTTCAGAAGAATCTACGCCTAAATATTCTTTAGTAGGTCCATTAATTTTTTGTAAAATTTTCTTATTTAATTCACTAACATCTGCATTTTTAGGACCTACAATTATACCTTCATTCAACACCGAACTTTCACAAGAAATCATTTCATTTCCATAAATTTATTCCATTAAATTACCATTTAAAAGTATTTCTTCGGGAAGCTTAATTACTTCATGTTCATTTTCATATCTAGAAGAAAACTTTCCATCACCAATATCTAAAAGCTATTTTTTAAAATTCTTATCACTATCTTGAATACGTTTGTTTTCTTCTAAAGTCATACATTTGAATTGTTTCCATGATTTGCTATTTTTTACACAATTTTCTACTATTTGAACTCTATTACTAAAATATGTCAAAAAATTAATTTTTTTTATATGATTTTTCAATTATATATGTTATTATGAAACTTAAAAAGTGTGGTTCATAAATAAAAAAAATTTTAAATGTTTGTTATAGCTCAAGAAGATAGACACCTGTAAAAAGACGAAAAACTTGATTTTCTTTTATTATCTATTTAACATTAAAGTAACCTACGTTTTAATTTGAAAACTAATCGATTGGTTTTTGACCGTAAATTTTGACCACTTTACTCGAAATTGACCAGTCAATTTTCGATAGTAAAGTACTCTCTTTTTTGTTCCATAACCATAAACTATAAGTAATACCTACACATAACAGACTGTTACCATCAATGTAAACACAGCTGACATCACATAAGCACTATGATTTTAAACTTCTTTATACGGCATTTCTGAATTAATTTAGAATTTTTTGTACTCTTGAGTTGATTGGAAAGTAAAGACTCACTATATTATCAGAGATGAATAGGGAGATTGCCAGCGCCCATGTTAAAAAGTGAGGCGACTTTGCGAGCGCGCCACACTGCTGCCTCTCGCGGTCAAGCTGCCGAACCATACGTACGTTTCGTCATCGTGTGACGTAACGTACGCATACAGCGGAGCGGGGAGGCGGGATGAGAAAGAGAAGGGCTCGGCAGGCACGGCACGAGGCTGGCGGCGCTGCTGCGGACGCGCGCTTGTCTGCTGTCGGCTCTCGGCGTGCTCGCCTGCGCGTGTTCGACGGCTCTCGCGACTCTTCGCTTCTCCCAACAGCGACAACAGCCCGCGACAATGGCCCGGCCGGCGGCGGCTTGATAGAGCCAGGCCTTATAATCGGCATTGGACCGAATGTTTTACGAAACATAACAGCATGTTTATGTATATAATGTAAAATGTGCAATTCTATGAACAATTTCTAAACCAAATATCTAAACCTTAACTTCAAGGGGGTTTGGTAAAGATGATCATAAACGATCTGGCGTTTTTATTGATCAATTGTAGCGGTAGCTGCAGGGGCTAAGGCGCGCGGCTTGTGGTGCTTAGTCTTTTTGCCTCGGGTGGGGTTCGAATCCCGATCCCGGAACTTTTTTTTTTATTCATAAATTGTTTTTTACTTCACAGTATATAATACTATAAAAAATAAAATTATTTTTTTATTGTTGTTAGCTTTAACAGCATCTAAAATATTAGGAATATTATCATTGGAAATTCATTACATTAATATAAATGTATTTATATCATTAAAAAATTTATGTATTTGTAAGAAACTTTGTCTACAACATACTTCCATGATTATAATTAAAAAAGATATGAAAATACTTTTACTAGAATTAGTAAATTATTAATCATTAATAAATAATGTTCATTGGAATTATCTTTATTTAACATGTACTTTGAGTATACAGGGTGTTCCGAAAATACCGGGACAGCTGAATAACTCACCAGGGAAGCGTTTTAGAGAAAAACGTTAAATACAAAAGTTGTACGAGTTAAATCAATGTATGATGGTAGTACTAACCTTGACTACCATCGCGTACATTGATATGACTCGTATAACTTTTGTATTTAACATTTTTCTCTAAAACGCTTCCCTGGTAAGTTATCCAGCTGTCCCGGTATTTTCTGAACACCCTCTATAATATGCTTTTATGTAATAAATCCACATATCACACTATTTTTAATAAAATTATAATAAACATCATCTATCCATCGGAATTATTAAGAATAGTATAATAAATTATGTAAATAAATGTATTCTTTTGTTTACATAAATACAATACTTAACAAATTTTTTTTTGACATTTCGTGCGTAAAGCACGATTTCTCATATGCTTAAATGAAAAAGCACGCGCTAACGTAAACCCACACACACATTGTGTCAAATAAAGTTCGATAAATAAGCGAGAAGATAATTTAATCTCGTGTGGTCTTTTTGTCGTCGCTTCGCACGCTCGAGTATAAAAATTTTCAAGAGGTTACCCTACTGAAAAATCTCAAGTGAGATCTCACCTGAGATCTCACCTGAGATCTCACCTGAGAACTCATGTCAAAATCTCATGTGACGTGTGTTAACATAATTTTAAGGTGAGATCTCAGGTGAGATTCTCATCTGAGTTTTCCTTAGAAAATTTTTACTTTTTCGGAATTTAGCCATTAAATTCAGATAAAAACTCAGGTGAGATTCTCATCTGAGTTTCATTAGAATATTTTTTACTTATTAGAAACAGCCATTAAATTCAGATGAGATCTCAGATGATATTCTCATCTGAGTTTTTATTATAATATTTTTCACTTATGTGAAATTTAGCCATTAAATTCAGATGAGATCTCAGGTGAGATTCTCACCTGAGTTTTCATTATTATTTTTTACTTATATGGAACATAGCCATTAAATTCAGATGACATCTCAGGTGATATTCTCATCTGAGTTTTCATTAGAATATTTGTTATCTATTTGGAACTTAGTCAATATATTCAGAAGAGATTTTAGGTGAGTTTTCATTATAATATTTTTCACTTATTTGGAAAATAGCGATTAAATTCAGATGAGATCTCAGCTGAGATTCTCACCTGAGTTTTCATGACAATATTTTTAACTTATGTTGAACTCGGCCATTAGATTTGGATGAGATCTTACGTGAGAATCTAATCTGAGCTTTAGGAACTTGTACTTTTTATACTTATAAGGAAATAAGTTATATTTCGGACTTACCAGGAGAGTGTCAGGGATCCTGATTACCGATTCGGCTCAAATTTTAGTATATGTTTTTGGACGTAGAAACATGAAGAAAGCTGCAATATTAGACCCTAACGCTCAAAAAAACTTAAGTTATGCACATCATTGCTTCATTTTGAAAACATCAGTTTCAAAAGCCGCTTCTTAGAACCGTATCCATTTAATCTTGCAAAGTCTCAAATACCATTTCAAGTAGAGAAAATAAAACTACCCTGTTGAAAATATCCATGTGGATTTTACATTGATTTCCACATGGAATCCATATGGAATCCATATGGAATCTATACGGATTCCATATGGATTCCACGTCGATTCCATGTGGAAATCAGTCCCAAATCGTCCTGTGGATTTCCACATGGAATTCCATATAGATTTCTATATGAATTTTTCTACAAACATTTGTAAAACAAAATCCGTATGGATTTCCATGTAGATTTCCATGGAGAAATCCAGATAAAAACGATATGATCCATATAGATTTCCATATGGATTTCCATGTGGTAATTTAAATGTTTATAAAAATGTTTATTTATAAAATTTTTAAATTTTTTTACCATATCAGTAAAGCATAAAAAATTATAAACTATAATTTCCTCTTATGTAATTCTTCGAAAAGATTCTACAGTACTTGTTGTCAAAAATATGTATCCTAGTAAAAAAAAAATATAACAATTTTATAAATAAACATTTTTATAAACATTAAAATTATCATATGGAAATCCATGTGGAAATCTATATGGATCATGTCGTTTTTACTTGGATTTCCCCATGGAAATCTACATGGAAATCCATACGGATTTGGTTTTACAAATGTTTGTAGAAAAATTCATGTAGACATCTATATGGAATTCCATGTGGAAGTCCACAGGACGATTTGGGACTGATTTCCACATGGAATCGACATGGAATCCATATGGAATCCGTATAGATTCCATATGGATTCCATATCGATTCCATGTGGAAATCAGTGTAAAATCCACATGGATATTTTCAACAGGGTAGAGAAAACGATTTTTAATAAGCTTTTTTTCGGAATTGAAAAATATTGATTCGTTCTAAAGTTATGAAAGTTTAAAATTGAGCAACGAAAATGTACCAAAATACGCATGAATTCAAACAGCGAATTTTAGGCATTTAACAGTTTTTTTTATTACTTAAATTTAAACTTTCATAACTTTAGAACAAATCAATATTTTTCAATCTCAAAACAAGCAAATTAAAGATCATTTTCTCCAGTTTTATTTTCTCTGCTTGAAATAGTTTTTAAGACTTAACAAGAGTAAATGGTTACTTTATTGAGAAGAGGCTTTTTTAAAATATTTTTTCGAAATAAAGCAAAAAATGTCCATAGCTTGAGTAGCATACTTTTCTGGGAGCAATATTTTCTTGATAAAACAGCGAAAAACAGCTGAAAACATTTAAAAAAGTCGATTTTTTGCTATTACTTTACAGGATTTGATTTTACACAAAAATGTCAAATACAAAATTTATATGTAATATTTAAACACCACAACTTTTTCCTATTGAACACTTTCTTTGCACAATCAATTCTTGATCAGCTAAACTCATAAAAACGATTTTTAACGCTTAAATATACATAAAATGGATGATTTTCGCTTATTGTTGAAGGATTTTACTTTACACAAAAATGTTAAACACAAAAGATGTAGATACGATTTAAACAAAACTTTTTCCAATTAGCATTTTCATGTACAACCAATCCCTGATGATCAAAACCTATAAACACGATTTTTAACACCTCAATACAACTTATATAGTCAATTTTCGCTTATTATTTAACAGAGTTCGATTTAACACAGAAATATGAAATACAATAGCTATAAATTAGATCAGAAAAATCAATATAACATTCCACAGATCATATAATTATATAAATGTGTGAGCGGCCTGTTACAGCGAGCTGGAGTTTTTACAATCAGGGACTCGTATGCTTGACTAAAGAAATAATCTCCCTACTCTGGGCTGTAGTATTAATAAAACTCGCCAAAAGTGTGGTTTTGTACCAAAGCATATATGACGAGCTCGCCAAAACTGTATAAAACTCGCTAAAAGCGACATTTCGTTCATTATATGATCGTCAAAAGCGACATTTCATATAAATATAAAAATATAATAATAAGATACAAAATTACGTTTGATTACAATGTTAAATGATATAAACACATTAAAAACATAATTAAAAACGAAATATCTACTTTTCATTTTTTATAAAATGACAAATATTATGCAAAATAAAACATTGTTGATACTATATTATGCTCTTTTTAATAGCATTCTAAATGATGAGACAAAAAATAGCTTGGGGTGGTTTGTGTATGAATAGTCTACGATCATTACAAAATCTACACAGCAAAATCTTGAAAATTATACACAAAAATACTTTTGTGATTGAAGAACTAATATTATTATGAGTAACTAAAAAGTAGATATCAGAGATAAACAATTAACACAAGAAATAAAAGTATACAGATACCAAAAAAACTAAAACAATAAGTAACAAAAACTGCTACATAGAAGCTGTCAGAACTTATAATTCTTTACCAAATGATCTAAAGAACTTAGAATGTAAGAGAATTACTATTAAGAAAAAGTTAAAAAATTGGAATGCTAAAAATATATAATTATGTTATGTTAATGTTTTTATAATAAATTTTAAATAAGAATACACAGCTTAACCTGTTAACTATGTTCACAGGACCTAAGCGATATAAACAAATTACTCACATTATGTTATGAATACACACACTACTAATCTCTCTGTTTTTTCTTTTTGAGATACATGTGAATAGCAGTTATGAAATTAGTACGTGAGTTAGCTAGAAATTTTTTTTTATCTACCGGACCTACAATCAGCTAATTGATTTACCTACGTAGGATTTACTTTGTAAATTTCTGATTTCAATAAGTAAATAAATAAATATAAATTGATGCTCAACTAAAAGAATCAAAATTACGTAATATTATATAAGTATATAATATATATAAAGTAATATCATATTTAAAAAAAACTCTCGTATGATGTATGTGTTGTAGATTTTATAACTTTTATAAAGAATGTTTATGTAGTGTAATGTTCTAGCTGGCTTTGTCAGTCTTATAGTGCTTTAGAAAACTATTAGATAGGCAGGTCTCGCTGGATAGTCTGCGAAATACATAATGATGTATTTTAATACAACAGACCCTCTGAGGCGAGTTCTTATACACTGGCTAAACTTATAAATTAATATGCCGAACTAATCTTACCGGTAATAACTACCTACCCGTAGCGCATCTAAACACACATACTGTACTTTTTAAGTTTTTCGCCAGTCCTTCATTACCTTATCCGTCAAACCATAAAACACTGACACTCTTGAATCACTGCTGGGGCTACAGAAGCAACCAAGTATGGTTGGCTGGTCCAGGTTGGCGCTACTCATGGATGTCAGTCTGCTCAGGATAATCTAACCAGGAACCAGCCGCTAGATTAGCAGCCACGCCATCTGATGGAAGGGAAGATCTAGTGGTGACCTTCACTCGTTGTCTCACTGTCAGGAACAGCCTCAGCATAGAAGCCGACCAAGGCACAATCAGCAAATCAGCTACACTGAGCCACTACTATGGGCCAAGCAGGGAGAGTTGAACACCTAAAAATCACATATGGCTAATAAATAATTGACTCTAACAACATCACCACACCCAAGAGAAGGTCTGAAGCAGTGCTCATCGCTTACTCCTCTCGCTGCTCCAGATACCTGAAACAAGAGAAATGTTCCATCAGTCCCCCCCTCAGAGAGGTTAGGAACGGGAAAGGGCTTACCAAATCTGCTTCCGTTGCTGACCCTGCTGCCTTGCTGTTTCCGACGAGTCACCATCAACCACCGGACACGATGAGAGGAATAACATCCACCAGGATGCCATATTATAGTAGCCGCTGCCATCGTTGGGAACGCCGGATGTCGGGCGACACGATTGTGTACAATAGGTATACTTTCACGCGCTCACGGCGATACGATTCGCGCGTTTCTAACTAATAAAAGTACAGCCGCCCGGACGTGGCTCTTGTACTTTGGCACTACAATCTCAATTACGAAAAATAACCGCTGGTGCACACAGACACGGCAAACAGGGGACGAAAATAAGGAAAAGGCTCGGCACTACTACATATAGCACTCGACAGTCTGGCTCTTCTTTTCCGTCCCCGTCACCAGCGTCTTGACGTTAGCGTCGGGTGTATGAGCACGAAATACTATTGCCGCAGCCGTGACTGGCCGCCGCTGCCGTGGCCGTACCGCCCGTATGCGCCGTGCGCGCGTATATTATACCTATTGTACACAATCGCGTCGCTCGACTCCCGACGTCCCCAACGATGACAGCGACTGCTATAATACGGCGTCCGGGTGGATGTCATCCCTCTCATCGTGTCCGGTGGTTGATGGTGACTCGTCGGAAACAGCAAGGCAGCAGGGTCAGCAACGGAAGCAAATTTGGTAAGCCCTTTCTCGTTCCTAACCTCTCTGATGGGGAGGGGGGGGGGCTGATGGAACTTTTATCTTGTTTCAGGTATCTGGGGCAGCGAGAGGAGTAAACAATGAGCACTGCTTGATACTTTCTTTTGGGTGTGGTGATGTTGTTAGAGTCAATCATTTATTAGCCATATGTGGTTTTTAGGTGTTCAACTCTTCCTGCTTGGCGCGCCCATAGTAGTGGCTGTGTGTAGCTGATTTGCTGCTTGTGCCTTGGTCGGGCTTCTATGCTGAGGTTGTTCTTGACAGTGAGACAATGCGTGAATGTCACCACTAGACATCCATGGAGTAGCGCCAACCTGTTCACTACTACACTCCAGAGACCAAGGAGCAGTCAAAACAGTGGACCTTACCCGGTGAACCTGCTCCGAAGAAGGCGAAGACGGTCCCGTCGGACGGAAAGATGATGGCCACTGTTTTCTGGGATTCTCAAGGTGTGATTTTTATTGACTATCTGGAGAAGGGCAAAACGGTCACAGGACAGTACTACGCCGAACTATTGAGCCGATTTGACGCCGTGTTAGAAGAAAAACGGCCCCATTTGTCTAAAAAGAAAGTGCTTTTCCACCACGATAATGCACCGGCTCACACTTCTGCACTCGCCACGGCTAAATTGGTCGAATTACACTACGAACTTCTGCCCCATCCACCGTATTCTCCAGATTTGGCTCCGTGCGACTTTTTTTTGTTTCCGAACCTAAAAAATTCGCTCGCCGGGAAGAGATTCCACTCCAATAACGAAATAATCGCCGCCACGGAGGCCTATTTTGCAAACCAAGAGAAAACATTTTTTTCAACGGGGTTAAAAAAATTGGAACACCGCTGGACTAAGTGTATTCAACTAAAAGGAGACTACATTGAAAAATAAATTTTATTTTTTGTAAAATTTTGGTGTTTTCATTTGTAGGCTAGGTACTTATCAAATGACCCTCGTAAGTATAAAATGTGTGAGATGTTACAAGTAAATAGTTGAGTGTATGACTGTTACATAATTCTGAGTGTATGAGTGTTACAAAATTCTGTGAGTATTGGTGAGTTTGCTGTTTGAGTGTATGAGTTTTCTGTGTGACGTTGCGAATCACTGATGAGTGTACTAACCATACAATAAGCAACACAATCAATTATTATTGAACTAATTGTGGTTGAGTTTTCAATGAGATGACACGATTAGGTATTACTGACCTAATCGTGCCTGAGTATTTCCCGCTGTACAGCTTGGTTATGCTTTCCGTGTAGCAGCGCACCTTCGTATAAAATGGCCGCATGTATTTGAGTTGTTACCTTATCATACGTAGAGGTTATATTAATCTTTACGCCGACGAGTTGGTCCCGTGATGGTGATTCCGCAACGAAGCTGAGCAGTGGAGAAGAACCATATGTTGAGCATGACAACGAAAGATGAAATAAGCTGGTGAGATGAGTGCGAGGATGCGAAGCAGCCGATGAGAGAAGCCAGTTGAGCAAAGCCGATTGAGAACTGCCAGTGTAATTTTCCTGCTTGAAAAAACCATGCCCAAATCCCGTTGATATTATTGATCACGGTGATCATGAGTTTACTGCCGGGGTTGCATTTGTGAAAGTGCAGGTGTGAGCGAGAATCCGTGCAAAGTTGCTGAGTGAGTATATGCCATGTGAGGAGAAGCCGCGTGAGAAGCTGCCTTGTGAGACGCACTGCACTATGAATATGCCGTGTGAGATATTGCCTCATGGCGCGCTCGAAGCATCGAGCGCCGGTGAGAAGATGCCGCTTGAGTATCACCGCCGTGTGAGAAGTTTCCGTGTGAGAGACACTGCTGCGTGAAAACATGCCGCGATAGACGACGCCATATGAGATGTTGCCGAGCAGCAGTCCATGTTGAGAGAGTGAGCAACACTACACTTGAATTTTTCACTTGAGAATCGCCGAATGTGCACAGTGAGTTTCTCTACGAGACGAACCGCTACACAGAGTGAGTTGACCGAAAGAGAGAGCTCCATCACATGAGAATCGCCGGCACAGTAGATTTCCCTCGTGGTAGACCATTACTGACAGAGACTTTTAGTGAGAGGTTTGAGTGTATCTACTGAGAGCCAAAGTACCGTGAGTTTTTCCACGAGGCGAACCATTACAGTGATACTAACTGAGTGTGAGAATTAAGAGAGCACTTCCGTCTTCTTCCTCGTCTCGTTGTTACCGAGGAGTGAGTCAAATCACCGTCTCTCTCATTTACATGTGTAAGCATGAGAGAGACAGCATGAGTTTTGCCATACTCGGCTAATCAGTATAGCGATTCAGCTGTTCCGCAGAGAACAGCTGCTGAGTGCTGCCGTCGCGCGGCTGCCTGCTGAGTTATCCCTCAGTCGCGCAACCGCGGGAAATTCAAAACTTGATATTTCCCAAACATTCCGCCCGCCATCAACCAATAGGTTGATTAATATTCCGATGATGCTGGTCCGATGGCGAGTTGCTGACTTCCGAGTGGATTAAGAGCCATATACTATGTGAGGATTATCCGTATTGAGTGCCATGAACTCCACTTGATTTCGTGAGATAAGTGATGCCTGTTTGATGTTGATTGAGACCGTTGTTGAAACGATTTGCTGCCAGCGTTACTGAGTCATCCATGAAGGAGTTTCCCAACTGGACAGCCGAAATGCATTGACATTTAGAAACCAAGTGAAACATTGAGTTTAATACCTTGATGATGAGGACAACGCCACAGTGAGTGTATCTTCTGAATCCTTTTGGAGTGGTTGCAATGGCTTTGAGTTGAGCAACCTTCACTTGAGTCAGCAATAATAATGAAATTCCAATTTGAGAATAATGTTGTCCATGGTCTGTTGGCGATGAAATATTATTGATTTCAAGTCCCTTTTTCCCACTTACGTCATATGAAATGCAGCAGGTGGGTTGAGTGTGCATGGAGTGTCATCATTGATGAGTTGTACCAAGTTGAGTTTTTTGTTGAGAATGTTGCGAAGGTAGTTCTCCAATTGAAATAAACCATAATTAAACCGTAATGAAACCATTCGGATGAGTAGCCACTAACCATGTATGGATGAACAGCTAATGACAATGTTGTAAGAGAGCACATAAATACAAATCCAGCACTTGTATGTTTTGGATTCACACCCCTTCGATGAGTTGATGAGTGGTTCTGCAAGTTGACCCCAGTTTGAGTGAAGAGTAGTGATGGGGAGGTCCAGCGTCCTGGATAGTTGCCCCCATGAGTTGCTGAGTCCGATGAGTCCGGTACCTAGCACAAGTCACAGAGTCTAGAATAAGTGACTTGGCCGGAACTCTGCTTCCAATAATCCAAATTTCCTGCCTGATGTGTGCAAAGTGAGTTTTCTCGGTGCCACCGAGAGATGTTGTTATGTGAGAATGCCGAATGATCAGTGATGAGTTGACTGCACCGTATTAATGTAGCTGGATGTTGAGTGATACTCCAGTTGAGTTTCGTAAAATCGACCTCCTACCCTGATAATTCCTTCTGAGTACGTGCAGTCAATCTATTGAGTAGAGAATTCCGTGGGATTTGAGATATTTCAGCATGAGGAGTTCAAGATGGAAATGAACTTGCTGAGTTTTCTTAATCCAGAAGAAATTTTCTTTGCTGATCAGATCAGCTGTGAGTCTCGTCTCTGTTGAATTTTCCCTTTTGCGGACGAGATCCCATGAATTTTCCGAATGGGATGTGGCTGCAGTGAGTGTGCCCTTTGCTTCTTTCTGGAAGGTATTCCTCATTTTCTGAGTCTACTTGAGATGGTCATGGTGATTAATTGCCTTTGGTTGTTGGAATTATTCTTTAAGTGGTTCCAACAGATTCCTTCCATCATGAGGCACGTGAGATTATGCGTGTGCATACCATATTCTGATCTGTCCATCAATGAACATGAGTGCTTGGCAACTCAACATTGTCCAAACATACCTTCTGAGTAACCTTGCCGCTCTGAACTCCAACCTTGATCTGGAGTTCGGATTGAGTGTTGCCTTCCTTCTTGATGAGACTAGGAATAATAAGCCAATTGTGAGAAATGTGGTTTACCGTGGGGTGCTGTAGCAGTTGCCTATTGCGAAGCATTCGAAAAGCCATAAGTTTTGAGAATCGAATCCAATTGAGTGAGATCTTCTCGAATTGCAGTCATTCTTCGCAGTTGAGTTAAACTTGGTTGTCCCATGAGTACTTGAGTAGCCACAGCTCTTGTAGGAGAATTTGAAAGAATAACCACATATGAGATTGTCCATGCGGGGTCGAATAGTGGTGAGTTTTGAAAGATAATTATCCAGTGGTAATTATTTCTTGAGTGAGCGGCAATATCATTCAGATGTGAATTTAAATGATAGTGAAATCCGTTATAATTTGAGTAATTTCATGACGCAATCATCAGAATTAACTGCTTCAATTGCTGTTGAATTGTGAGAAATTCCTTGTTAACCATCGGCTAGTTGAATTGCAATTTTGCTAATGCAGAGCCGCCCGCCGTGCAGAATCCTGATATCTGCATGGTGCTGTAAATGAATGTGTCCGTTGATGCAACTCCATATGTGAATTTGCTAAACCGAAGTGCGTGAGTTGATCTGGTTCTTTTATCTATGATATGCGTTGTAAATTCATCTTAAGAATGTCAATTAAGAATAATTCATGCTGGATGCCAATTCGAGTGAGTTTGCCATCCCTTTTAAGGTTAAGTTTGATGATCCAACAATAATCATCAGTGTCAATGAGTACATTCACAAGTTGAGGCTACCAAAATATGCGCTGAACCAATAAAGTTTTCTTTCGTATAATTCCAAATAAAATGTTAAGATAGTTCCGACGGCACTGTAGATGAGACTTGGCGTATGATGAGCAGTAATCCTAACCTCAAATTCCAATAATTGATGGATGAGCGGTGCCATGAAGCGTTGAGGATTCAAATCACATCCTTTGAGATAAATCACAATTCTGACATTGAATGGATTAATAATCCAAGTTTGTGAGGTGTCACCGGTGTGTCGTATCATTTCAATGCAGTTGCAATTATTGACGATTAAGTAACTGAGTGTTGCAGGTGAGTTGACCTTGAGTGTAAATGATTGCACCAAAATCCAATTGTTGAGTATTTTTGAATATGATCCATATATAGTGAGAGTTACTTCATCTTGCACCTATAGTTGATATGCAGTATTGCTGCATAAATCCAAAATCTGAAGGACATTGCAATTGTAAGAAAAGTAAGAAGAGTGTAATTGCATCTCTCCATCTCGATGCAATGTTGATTATTGTGACCGCCACAATATACGAGTGAAATTACTTCCAATAGGCGCAAGTGTGGTGAGTAATGCATATTCAATGTATCACTTTCGGTTGAGATGCCCTTGTAGAATTCCTGTGAGGCTCCTTTCTGAGTTAACTGCTAAGGCAGCACTGAGTTTGTACGTCCACACAGTGATCCACATGTAGTGAAGAATTTGTCCGTTAATTCCTTGAGGTTGTCCGTTTGAGAGTTGAGAGTATCCAAGTCACTGGTGAGAATAGCATCCATGAGTATGTCAATCTCCTTGGCCTCAGCATCTTCAGCCATGATCCAATGCATGTAAACAGTTCAGCAATGAGTAAAATGCAATGACTATAATACACACCACAGCATGTTTAATCCGGCTCGAAGGACCAAATCTTTGAGAATTCCATAAATTATAATGAGGACATGCTGTGGGTGTTTACAAAATAAATTCAGCCAAACACTTTGGTAAATTAAACTATAATATATTCACAATAACTATAAAATTATAAATTACTATTACAAATTTGTCGATATAAAAGTTGTTTTAAGAGTAAGTATAAAATGTGTGAGATGTTACAAGTAAATAGTTGAGTGTATGACTGTTACATAATTCTGAGTGTATGAGTGTTACAAAATTCTGTGAGTATTGGTGAGTTTGCTGTTTGAGTGTATGAGTTTTCTGTGTGATGTTGCGAATCACTGATGAGTGTACTAACCATACAATAAGCAACACAATCAATTATTATTGAATTAATTGTGGTTGAGTTTTCAATGAGATGACACGATTAGGTATTACTGACCTAATCGGGCCTGAGTATTTCCGGCTGTACAGCTTGGTTATGCTTTCCGTGTAGCAGCGCACCTTCGTATAAAATGGCCGCATGTATTTGAGTTGTTACCTTATCATACGTAGAGGTTATATTAATCTTTACGCTGACGAGTTGGTCCCGTGATGGTGATTCCGCAACGAAGCTGAGCAGTGCAGAAGAACCGTATGTTGAGCATGACAACGAAAGATGAAATAAGCCGGTGAGATGGGTGTGAGGATGCGAAGCAGCCGATGAGAGAAGCCAGTTGAGCAAAGCCGATTGAGAACTGCCAGTGTAATTTTCCTGCTTGAAAAAACCATGCCCAAATCCCGTTGATATTATTGATCACGATGATCATGAGTTTACTGCCGGGGTTGCATTGGTGAAAGTGCAGGTGTGAGCGAGAATCCGTGCAAAGTTGCTGAGTGAGTATATGCCATGTGAGGAGAAGCCGCGTGAGAAGCTGCCTTGTGAGACGCACTGCACTATGAATATGCCGTGTGAGATATTGCCTCATGGCGCGCTCGAAGCATCGAGCGCCGGTGAGAAGATGCCGCTTGAGTATTACCGCCGTGTGAGAAGTTTCCGTGTGAGAGACACTGCTGCGTGAAAACATGCCGCGATAGACGACGCCATATGAGATGTTGCCGAGCAGCAGTCCATGTTGAGAGAGTGAGCAACACTACACTTGAATTTTTCACTTGAGAATCGCCGAATGTGCACAGTGAGTTTCTCTATGAGACGAACCGCTACACAGAGTGAGTTGACCGAGAGAGAGAGCTCCATCACATGAGAATCGCCGGCACAGTAGATTTCCCTCGTGGTAGACCATTACTGACAGAGACTTTTAGTGAGAGGTTTGAGTGTATCTACTGAGAGCCAAAGTACCGTGAGTTTTTCCACGAGGCGAACCATTACAGTGATACTAACTGAGTGTGAGAATTAAGAGAGCACTTTCGTCTTCTTCCTCGTCTCGTTGTTACCGAGGAGTGAGTCAAATCACCGTCTCTCTCATTTACATGTGTAAGCATGAGAGAGACAGCATGAGTTTTGCCATACTCGGCTAATCAGTATAGCGATTCAGCTGTTCCGAAGAGAACAGCTGCTGAGTGCTGCCGTCGCGCGGCCGCCTGCTGAGTTATCCCTCAGTCGCGCAACCGCGGGAAATTCAAAACTTGATATTTCCCAAACAAGTAAAGTAACACGTTTTTGAACTTTTTCGCGTAGAGTGACAACTTTTATGTCATACAGTAGCACCTTTTTATGTCTCGGAGTAACACCTTCTCAAGTCATAGAGTAAGGCCTATTTCATGTTATAGAGTAACACTACTTGATGTCATATTCGCTACAGTAAGTGACGAGCGCCCTCTGAGCAAGCAATGACCGGCAAAGTATAGAAACTTCGAATACCCCTTATACAACACATACGCGTATGCGTTGTAAAAGGGGCTGTCAGAGCTTCCAAGCTTTGCCCGTCATTGCTTGCTGAGAGGGCGCTCGTCACTTATTATAGTGAATATGACATCAAGTAGTGTTACTCCAAGACATAAAAAGGTGCTACTGTGTGACACAAAAGTTGTATCTCTTTGAGAACAAGTTCAAAAACTTGTTACTCTACTACATAAACGGTGTAACTCTATGACATAAAAAACATGTCACTCTAAGACATAAAAAAGGTATTGCTCTCTGACATAAAAAGGTGTTACTCTATAATATAAAAAGGTATCACTCTATGACATAAAAAGGTGCTACTATATAACATAAAAAAGGTGTTACGCTACGACATAAAAAAGGTGCTACTCTATGACAAAGAGTTTCAAAATGTGTTACTGTATGACATAAAAGGTGTCACTCTATGACATAAAAAGGTGATACTATGTAACATAAAAAAGATGTTACGCTACGACATTAAAAAGGTGGTACTCTATGACAAAGAGTTTCAAAATGTGTTACTGTATGACATAAAAGGTGTCATTCTATGAGAAAAAGTTCAAAAACGTGTTACTCTGCTACATAAAAGGTGAAACTCTATGTCACTCTAAGACATATACGATGTTACTCTATGACGTGAAAAAGGTGCCACGCTATATAATAAAAATCGTGTTACTCTATGACATAAAGAAGGTGTTACTCTATGACATTAAAAGGTGCTACTTTATAACATAAAGAAGGTGCGATTCTATAACATAAAAAGGCGTTACTCTATGAAATAAATGTGATAATGGGGTTGCTCTATGGCATGAAGAAGGTCTCTATAACATAAAAAAGGTGTTATTCTATGACATATATAAGGTGTTACTCTATGACATATAAAAAGTGTTACTCTATTACATGAAAAAGGTGCTACTCTATGACATAAAAAATGTGTTACTCTACTACATAAAAGGTGTAACTCTATGACATAAAAAGGTGCTACGCTCTAACATAAAAGGTGTTACGCTACGTCATATAAAAGGTGCCACTGTATGAGAACAAGTTCCAAAATGTGTTACTGTATGACATAAAAAACATGTCACTCTAAGACATAAAAATTTAAGAAGGTGTTACGGTATGACTTAAAAGGTGTTACTCTATAACATAAAGGAAGTGTTACTCTATGACATAAAAAGGTGCTACTCTATGACGAAAAGTTCAATAACGTGTTACTCTACTACATAAAAGTTGTTACTCTATGACATAAAAGGTGTGACTATATGACATAAAGAAGGTTTTACTCTCTGAGAAGAAAAGGTGCGACTCTATGACATAAAAAAAGTGTAACACTATAACATAAAAAAGGTGTTACTTTATAACATATAAAAGATGTTACTCTATGACATAAAAAAGGTATTACTCTATAATATAAAAAGGTGTTACTCTGTGACATAAAAAGGGTGCTACTCCATGACATAAAACAGGAGCTACTCTATGAGATAAATGTTTTAACGGCGTTGCTCTATGGCAAAAAGAAGGTGTTACTCTATAACATAAAAATGGTGTTATTCTATGACATATATAAGGTGTTACTCTATAATATAAAAAGGTGTGACTCTATGACATAAAAAACATGTCACTCTAAGACATAAAAGGTGTGACTGTATGACATAAAAAGATGTTACTCCATAACATAAAGAAGGTGTTACACTACAACATAAAAAGGTGTTATTCTGTGGCATATATAAGTTGTTACTCTATGACATATAAAAAGTGTTACTCTATGATATGAAAAAGGTGCTACTCTATGACATAGAAAACGTGTTACTCTACTACATAAAAGGTGTAACTCTATGACATAAAAAACATGTTACTCTAAGACATAAAAGGTGTGACTATATGACATAAAAATGTGTTACTCTATAACATAGAAAAGATGTTACTCTATAACATAATAAAGGGGTCACTCTATGAAATGAAGAAGATGCTTCTCTGTAACATAAAAAAAGGTGTGACTCTATACCATAAAGAAGGTGTGACTCTATAACATAAAAATGGTGTTACTCTATGACATAAAAAGGTGCTACTTTATAACATAAAGAAGGTGAGATTCTATAACATAGAAAAGGTGGTACTCTATGAAATAAATGTGTTAACGGGGTTGCTGTATGGCATAAAAGTATAAAAAGGATGTTACCTGTATATTTATTCAACTGATGCTTAACTATTGAAGCATAAACATGGCAATCGCACAGGATGTTATTAGCAAATTTCAGGATGCCATAGTACAAAAATCCCAGTCTTTATTAGATTTGAGAAAAAGTGCTAAATCTTCCGATACAGCTGATGATATGGAAACTTATGAAATAAAACTATCTAATATGAGCCCTGAACGCAATAAAATAGCTAGCTCCAATAATCGTAAATTTGCAAAACGAGTCAAGAAATATGTAACGAAATTAAACGGAAATTCTAGGAGATATCTCTATAATATATATGGCGTTTACAAACGAAGATATCTACTTATGATCGGAAATTCTCCAATAAAGTTTGAAGGCGACTTTATCCAGGTAATAGAACGGAACTATCGTTTGTCCGTAGGATTACTGCAATTACTATTCAAAAAAGTGCGGATGAAAGACTTATTAATTCAGATGATTTGGATAATTATCGTACGATTATTGAAGTTTCAAACGCTCACAAAAAGCACTATTGCGTGAATAAGTCGATTCGAAAACTAAAGAGTAACAAATTTTAATTTTATTGCTCCAATGTTCGATAAGTCGTCTGTAAAAAGTGTTTTGTCATTCTCTCGGAAGACAATGTTAACGAAGTAGAAAGCGCAAGAGAGAAAAGTAAAACGATTGAGCAAACTAATTCAGTGGCAGCGAAAAAGATGTTTGAACCAATAGTCAATCTTCAGAAGTTTGTAACTGTCGAACCAGATATCCGAATTGATTCCCATCTTCTAACTACTAATGAGACAGATAATTATTACGAAGCTGATCATTCTAGTGAAGATGAATCAGGTTTCTCAACCAATGAATATTTACCGAGAAGAATTCGTGATAGCTTCATTAGTTCGAGATTCCAACGTAAAATGTGGATCAGTAGTGAAGAAGAAGAGGAAGAAAAAGAAGAAGTGGCAAATGTTACAACTGCATACGAACTCAATGTCTGGGATGATCCTAACAAATTAGTCGATCGCTTACGAGTACTCATCGATGAGCAAAACATGGGAATAAGAACTAAGTACGATGAAATCTGTTTTATTCTTAGTGAACTTCGCAATGCTGGAATTATAAATTAATGTTTGAAATGTTATATTGCACTATATTATCGAAAAAAAATGGCAATATTCGGTAAGCTATAATAATATTTATAATGTAATTTTTACAATAAAAACATTTTGGTAAACAAACATTTTTAAATTATAATGAAATCCCATGAAGTGATGCCTATCATTTACAATTTTTCCGCCAAACTCTATCGACAAGATTGATTTTTGGACAGCTTGATTAAATCTCTATTCAGGTCTGAGGTTCAGGTAGGTAAATCGTATATTGAAGTGCTAATTAGCTTCTAGTATAATAACAGTACATGTGAATGTCTAATATCGCATACGTTTTACACTTTTTTATTGCAGTTATTTAGATAAAGATCAGACAAAAAGCTTCCTCGTTGAGGAAGCAATATATATTAATGTTGTTCGTTATACATTAGTCGATAAAAAATGTTATATAGACAAAATCATGACAAAGTGGATCAATTCAATAGGTACAAAAACTTATTTAACAGAAGCATTGATAATGGTAGTTATCGAAAGGGTTTTGACTGTTTTTGTCATAGATATAGCTGTAATGTAAAATAAAACCGGTTATTCAGTTAAAGCATTAACACAACGATGCCCAATTTCCAGAGAGAGAAAAATGTATTGAGGCAGCTCGTGCAAGCACGAAACGCCATCAAACATATATATATATATATATAGATTGCTAAAATTTGGTAAAGAGAATGTAGGAAAGATGCTTTAAGGTAGCATGAACGACTTTTGTAAAATACTAGCTGTAGCTACAACAATTAGACTGTATTCTTGAAGTATTTAACTAATCATATCCACCCAGAAAAAATAGGATTGTCGATCAAATTATCGAGAAAACAAATGTTGAAAAATGTTAGTTTTACACGGGCCTTATGAAAGTTCCCTTTCCCAAACATGATTCATCAGGAATAGCTCAGTCATAAAATATTAACTCTTGAAGAGAAAACTACAGGTTGTAGCTTATTTCGCGCAGATTAGCGTAGAACCAAACAAAATATGCGTTGCTGAGCAAAATGCCATGAAAATTATGATAAAAGTTACTTTCGATAACCCCGTGTATAAAAGCGTTTACTGCGCATGCGCGTGAAACCAGGCTTGTTTACATGCTGCGGCTACGTCCCAACATACATGTGTAGATGTCGCGGCAGGTCGCGTCAGGAGCGTATGAAAAATACGTGTCTTAACTCGGAGAGAGAAAAGAGACGGAATTATTGTTTGATTAACTTTAGCATTAATGTTTTTATTTCACTTATCATTGTCAAGTGATTTTGCACATTCATAACTAAAATTTGCAGAAAATTAGTATTGAAATTTCTTTAGGACCATCAGATGCCCTCGCTTGGTACGATACCCGCCGCTCATGCTACCTTAACTGAACTATAACTAAAGAAGAAAAACTACTCAGGAACATTATTGTAAAATGTTTTCACAAAATCACCAATGACTTTATGTCTGAAAATTGAAAAATTTTTAAAGTATCTATGAGAGATTCCCTTTTCTTACTAATGCTTTATTCAATTAAAGCAAGCTTTAAAATAGTAAAACAAATGATGTAGAACTGTAAAATATTGATATAAATGCATACGATGAACTATGAAACAAATTCTTCGAAAAATTGACTTATCGGTCCTCATTGTAATGGGTGGTACATTATAACTCTGGCTGTAACCAAGATATTGAGCTGAAATTTGATGTGTAGGTATATATTCTACAATTGAAGAGATTATGCTACTTGAAAATATGATATCAAAAGCTTTTAATAAAATCACCAAAGACCCTATGCCAAAAATTTTAAGAAATCAAGAAATAAGCATGAGGACTTCAATTTTTGTTATTAATGCTTCATTATTGTAGAACAAGTTTTAAAATAGTAAAAGAATTTAGAACCATAAGTTGTTAGTATAAATGAATAGAATAAATTTTAAGTATGGTAAATATAAAGGTAATTATAGGTTGAGGAACATTATAGGTTATGTGTTACGTTTGAAATAAAAACATAAGAATTAATATAAAAGTATTCAAGATATTCGAATATCTGTATTAATATTATTCTTTAAAGTACCACTTATATAGAACCTAACCTACAAAACAAACTATGGCGGCCTCCAGCACGTGGCAACGCCGGAGCACATATCGCATGCAGTAGGATGCTCGAATATGCTCTTCTTTACGATATGTACAATAGCTAATAGCTACATGTAAGAGAGGCTGACTTTGGAGCGGTATTAATTAAATGGGGTACCTCACAGATGTAGGCGATGGTTGGGGCCTACATCCCTCCTCTCTTACAAATTAATTTGTCGTTCAAACGAGTTCAGACGCGCCCGGCGGCCTCCATGAGGCTGACAGCTGACCGCTCGCAGCGCCACAGCTGGCCGCCAACCGCAGGCCGCTCGCAGCGCCACAGCTGGCCGCAGGATGCTCGATGGGTTATCTAATCTCCTACAACTCTAGACCTCCCACCTTAAAACCCTGTGGGGGTATTGGCCCACTTGGGTTAACTAGCCTCCTACAACTCTAGAAACCCTGTGGGGGTTCTGGCCCACTTGGGTTAACGCACCTCGTGCAAATCTGGAACACGCATGTTCCAGAAAACACAGTAGGGATTCTGGGCTACTTGGATTAACGCACCTCGTGCAATTCTGGAACACCTGGAATTCCAGAAAGTGGCCCAGAACCACCACTGCTTAACTACTTGAATGCGCGCTACGTCTCGAATCCTCCGTACGCGAAATTTACGCTTTTTCGCACGAATTTTCCGAGATATGGTGCCCGGAAAATTGTACTTTCACTACCCGGAAATTGAAGGCGCACAACGAATCTAATTCCCCGCACGTTAAATTGGCGCTCTTCCGCACGAATTTTCCGAGATATGGCGTCCGGAAAATTGCACTTTCACTACCCGGAAATTGAAAGCGTGTAACGTATCGAATTACCCGCGTGTGAAATTTATGCTTTTCTGCCAGAATTTTCCGAGATATGGCGTCTGGAAAACTGCACTTTCATTACTCGGAAATTGAAGGCGCGCGACGTATTGAATTCCCTGCACGATAAAAAAAAGAATTAAATAAAATTATATTCAAAAAGAAAGAAAAGAAAACCGAACTTAATCACCCGATTTAATTCGTGTTTCATGTGTATATATATATATATATATATATATATATATATATATATATGAAACGCTAGTAATGCAGACACTTTCCGGAATTGAAATACACTTACGCAGACAGAGACCGACTTATGCAGACGTCAGCATAAATAGAGAGATTATTTCTTTAGTCACACAAGACTTGTGCAGACACTTGTACGTATAAACAGTATTACACTTATGCAGACGGGTCACGTGGTCTTATACATTGCTGTCAGTATAAGTCGAAGTTCATATGACTATATATATATATATATATATATTTATATATACATATATTTTCTACCTACGGCGGAGATCCCCAAGTCGAAGGGGAACCCTGTCGTCCGTCTGTAGGCTCGCCTTGCGGCAAGTTCTACCAGGACCGGGAGAGAGGCTATGCCGTCCCTTATTTTCTACACCCCACTCCTGGGTCCCTGACCTACTGGTCGCCGAGTTGTGCGAACTAACTCGACTCGGCCTGGTTTATCCCGGGGGAGTAATCCCAGGCCTGGCGCGCACTAAAACTTATTTCAAAATAAACTCTTAATCATGAGACGGGACGTTCCGCCTGGGCACGAGGTTGTCCTCGTCGTGCTCGTACGCGCTGGTGGAGATTAAACTGGAGCTCGAGCTGGAGCTGGAGCTGGAGACCAAGCCCTCCTCGTAGCGTGCGCCCTATATTAATATGGGAAAATCGCAGATGATGGATTATCTGATCACTTGCTCGGGAGGGTGCGCAATCAACTCATTTACATATACTGTAGGGTATAATTGCGCAACTTGCCGAGAATTCTCGCTTTATAATTGGTTTGATTCGCGAGATACTTTGTCCTGCTATTGGAGAAAAATTAAGTACTTCGATAATTTATTAGATAAAATATAAAAAAAATTAGATGCTAGATATTTAAATTTATACGAATATAATTTTTATTTGCGTATTTATATGGTATATTTACCAGAATAACTTAAATCAAATAATTAAGACAATCTGTCTCACTCGCACCCATGTTATTTCCCATTGTGCTGTTACGTCCGTGACGTATTTCTAAAATCAATTTACATGCATATTTCTCATCAGTAGTTTTCTGACCCACAAACTGATGTAATTGCGAATTTGACAAATGCAGCACTTCGGCTACGCAACAGCGTGACGTAGCGAGCCACCTACTTCGCGAAGGTGTACGCACGCCGGAACTTTTATGTAGACTCAGCATTTTTCAATTTCGAAACCGAACGATTTTTGTCAAATGTTTACTAAATTTGTTTAAAAAGATGATTTTGACTCATCGTCAAAATCATCTTTAACCCAAATTAACCGCTTAATAAATACGGCGACTCTCAGCACACAAATTAGTAATCGTGCAAAAGTCGCGAGCTCCGTACAACTCCAGCCGACAATAGGAGTAGCGATTATTATTATACAGGCCAATACGAGCCACATCAGATTTCTTATAATTTCATATACCAAATAAAGTGAATATTCAGCTACAAAGCTATCAGTCTAATTATTTACGAGTTCACCTGAAGGACGAAATGTAATATAAACCATATATCAATTGAATATAATTCAAATATAATTTGAAGATAAACCATACAAATTTCAATACACATATAAGAGTAGATTCCTCAACATTCAAGACGTAACAGTTAATTAGCTATTTAAAATTTAATGTTATCAGATATTTCCTGACACACATCGACGAGAACGCAATTTTATACGACGTAGCACTTCGTTCAGGTGACATCCTGACGTAACGAGTCACCGGCCTCAAGAAAAACAACGTATTATATTTTCTTCAAAATCAGCATTTTTTCAATACTATACTGCCGAAATTTATATCGAAATTTTTGCATTTTATTTATAATTTATTGTAAAAGCATTTCCTTAGAATATTCATACGATAGCACAACTATTATATTAAATAGAAACAGAATCCAAAAATTACGATTATTACAAATTTTTATATTATACAAGTTATTATTATGTTTAAGCGTTAATTTAAGATTAATTATTATTTTAGTGTTTCTCATAAATCAAATTCTAAAATCACTGATACAATTTTATTAAGTATATTCTGGTGTTATGAAGGAAATTAGTGAATTTATTATTCGAAATCTTACTATCATTTTATCATTATTGAAAATTCTGTAACAGAAAATCACTGATATTTAAAATATTTTAATATCTGTAGAATCTCTACGATATAACAACAGTCTAAGGGGGAGGTGTTACGTCCGTGACGTATTTCTAAAATCAATTTACATGCATATTTCTCATCAGTAATTTTCTGACCCACAAACTGATGTAATTGCGAATTTGACAAATGCAGCACTTCGGCTACGCAACAGCGTGACGTAGCGAGCCACCTACTTCGCGAAGGTGTAGACGCGCCGGAACTTTTATGTAGACTCAGCATTTCTCAATTTCGAACCGAACGATTTTTGTCAAATGTTTACTAAATTTGTTTAAAAAGATGATTTTGACTCAGCGTCAAAATCATCTTTAACCCAAATTAACCGCTTAATAAATACGGCGACTCCCAGCACACAAATTAGTAATCGTGCAAAAGTCGCGAGCTCCGTACTACTCCAGCCGACAAGAGGAGAAACGATTATTATACAGGCCAATTCGAGCCTATAACAGACTACGAGAAAATACTTATATCTATAAAATCAATAATCTATCGGTATTAATTATCCGCGCAAGCAACGCATATATTACACATATTAATCGAACAGATCGAATATAATTATTTTGTGACTGTATATCAATTTATTGTTAATTTTATAAACGAATAAATAGTGCAATTATTGAACCATTAATCTATTCATTTCGAGAACCTAAACCAACAAGAAAAAAGGTAAATAAGCCAAAATATAACTAACAATCAAATATAAGAGTATTTCCTCGACACTCAAGACTTAACAGTGCTATCCTTGTCTGATTTCATCAGATAACACGTGGACTGGTATGTAACTATCTGTTTTAGTTACATGCCTCTTATTGTACTTATCTGCCACCTGTAATTGTATGGCGCGGAATTAAAAATTGGGTACTAATTATTATGTTAATATGGGGTCATGCGTAGTATGTTATAAAAGCGTAGCTTTTATGTTATTTAATTGAGTATTTCTGGTTAATTATCCGTATCATATATAATTATTATTAAACAAAAAGGATTCGTAATTCAAAACTCCCGCCGTGGCTATTAGTGCTAGTGCACTCATCTAGGCACTTATGGACTGAGTTATTGCTCTATCACCTAGATGGCAGGTTGAGTATCACTTTTGGCAATTTAGGTCACAATGAGGGATTTGCGACGGTAAACAGAATTCCTTATAATCTATATCATAAGTTACTATATATATATATATAAAATGCAGCTTTTGAGGATCTATGTCAGCACGGAATCGATACTTTAAGGATTTTTCGGACTTTTGAGGACATCCTCAAAATTCCTTCGGTATGAAACGGTACTTTTGAGGATTTATATTAATACCTTCAACGCAGAGAGGGAGTGATTTCTTTAGTCAAGCATATACGAACTCTGGAGAAAGAAACTATAGATCCTCAAAAGTACCGGTTTCCGTAATGTATATATATATATATATATATATATTTTTTTTTTAATGTAAGGCATTTATGACCATTGCAAGATTTACATCAACTTTTAAAGGAAGCGTAAGATATGCTATTGTGCAGAAAAATGTTATGGAACCTTCGCTTCTGCCAGAAAGCTACTATTATCAGCCATCGGCTGAATCTCACTATGATATAATTGACATTTTATTTTCTGAAGTAAAAACAGTTATGAACTGCAATACATATGTATCAGTCGTATTCTCTTTATTAAGTAATAATATTATATGTGAAAAAAATAATGAAGGACAAGTAAAGAAGTTCACCCTATCAGACATTAAAAGAAGATCAATATAGGAGTGTTGCAGCTATAAACATTTTTCTTAAGCATTTGGCTATGGCGATACTGGCTTCATAAGATGCATGAAGGATTTTGAATTTCTCAACACATTCTTTATTTATCTCAGTATATGTATAAGAATCTAATATATGTGATAAAGATTATTAAAAACATGTGGATTTAAAAGCACCAAAGGATCTACATGTTAAACCACTTAACAAACTTGACTGACTGATGTGGATAACTGTTACGTGTGCTCATAGCTTACAAGTCTGATGGACCGTATACTACCAGGTACCAGAATATTTATTCTAAATGTAAAATATTTTGAGCTAAAAACAATACTTTTTTGTATTTCAGGGCAGAGATGGAGTTAAGAAATAAAGAAGAAGAAATAAAGAAGTATTTTAGTAATTTTATCTTTAAAGCTGTTTTCTACATAATGTAAAGTTTTGAGCTCTGCCGTCGACTCCAGATTCAGGAACTGCATATATTTTAATGGGAGAGGTCCTAAAATTTTGCTATTTTATATGTCTATTGACTGAAGAGTTGTATGTATCCAATTTACTTGATTAAATAATTTTTTACGGTCAATGATGGCTAAAAAATTTGAATTTCCTTAAATTTAAGATTTTTTAGCAATTTTTTACCGTAAAAAATTATTTAATCAAATAAATTGGATACGTACAACTCTTCAGTCAATAGTCATATAAAATACCATAATTTTAGAAACTCTCCTATTAAAATATATGCAGTTGCTTAATCTGGAGTCGACGGCAGAGCAAAAATTTTGAAATGGCCATGTATTTGGTTAAAATCGATCAAA
This sequence comes from Torymus aiolomorphi, assembly GCA_036365515.1. NCBI lineage: Eukaryota > Metazoa > Arthropoda > Insecta > Hymenoptera > Torymidae > Torymus > Torymus aiolomorphi. The sequence goes on along the minus strand of CM070875.1, from coordinate 90,457,321 downwards.
AAATTTTTTTTGTCTCTCATTTTATCACAAATTGAATATATTTTTATGATATTACTTCTAAATATTTCTAATTATGAAAATATATTTTTTTCAGGTCAGTTTATGAAGAAAATTTTAATGGTGTCTGACCCCCTTAATACGAACTTCAGGAGTTTTTAAATTTCTTGTTGGGTGAATTGCTGTTTGTTTCGGAAGTTCTTTTAACCGATTCACCATCTTCGAACAGCTGTATAAGAGTAATAAGTTGTTGTATATCACAGATATACTTCTGTGTTGTAGACTGTTTGCTGCAGCCGGCAGTTGGTTATTTTCTTCAGGCTTAACGTCGAACTTATCCTCTTCATGTAAAGATGATGTTGTAATATGTGGAAGCTCAACTTCTTCGACTACTTCATCAGCTGCCACTTTGTAATGACCTTATGGGAGAGCGTCTGTTTGGCCAGACAGCAGATGGCGCTTATCACCACCGGCACTGAGAGGGATCTTCCTTTCCTTTTCAGTGTGCAACACATGATGTCGTGATCTAATGTTTCGTTGCTCTCGAGTTATTATTATATTTTCTCGCAAGCATTGCATGTAGTCGTCGAAGCTAATGGTAGCCTTATCCACAGAACTTTTAACGCCATTAGCTTTTCTTAATTGATTTTTGATCTTGAATCCGAACACTATACATTTTACTTCTTAAACCTACAAATTCCAACATTATTTCACCATTACTTTCATCTTTCATTAGACCTACAATCTTTTTGTTTACACGAGGCATATTGAAGGGATTGGTCTCTGGATAATCAGATGTATCAAATTCGTGGATGTTCTGGTGCATGATCTCGTAAATGTTGACGTTCGTGATTTCATAGATCAAGCTGTCTGTATCAGTGTATAGATTTTTACAGTTGTCACCCACACGGGTTTTCATGTATTCATAATGGAATCTATACACAAGTGTTTTTTGTTAAATCTAAAACACTGAGACCTACATAAATAGATTTTCTGATAGATATTTCAGTGCGTAGAAGTTGTATAGGGGTTCTTGTCAAACACGTCGCAGCTATGAAAATTAGATTTTGTGATATATGCTTCAGCTCCACAGCGAACTTCCCATTAAATTACTAACTTCAAGTCAACTGGTTTTCTCTCGTTTTCCATAGTTTTTTCGTAAACGGCATTGTTAAAAAGTTTGAATAACATTTTTTCAAAGTCATTTTTCGCTTCTTTTTTTTAGCACTGTTTAAATCTATATACTTTTTAAGCCATAGGCGTTGATTAAACTTTATGGCTCGATGAACTTTAGTCAATATTAAACCATGATTCAACACCTGCTTCAGTGCTCTATAGTGAAGCACATAACGTTCTTTGTTGTGAAGCGTAGTCATAAGTTTCTTCTGCTTTGAACCAGGAGGCGCCATGTGCTCAGCACAGAATGACAGGTCTTTGTGAGTATCATGGAGTGTTTCGGGGTACTTCAGGTCCATTTCAACAAAGTATCCAAAGTCATAGTCGTCGGGGATGTCGAAGAAGTTTGGCTCATTCACATTCTTCACCCATTCAAAGCGCCCATAGGGTAAGGATTCAGTCATTGCCCATCCATATAAATTATAGACATCATAATACATTAGATATTTTTCTTCCTCGTCAACATTATAACGTTCGCTTATATACGGATTATTCCCTTTAGCATAGCGATTGCAGCATTGACTATAATTCCTTCCCGTATACCACGCTCGATGAACATCAGCATGTCAATATGTGTGAGAAGCTCTAGTTGTATCTGCTAAAATATATAAATAAAAAGAAAAAACATGAGTATACATATATATATATAAATATATATATATATATATATATATATATATATATATATATATATATATATATATATATATATATATATATATATATATATATATATATATATATATATATATATATATATATATATATATATATATATAGAATCTATACCTCAGCGTACTTTAGCATTGCATCCCACGTTAATCCAGGTGTCGTATAGTAATGAGCAGGATCCAAACCATAAGCTTGAAGACAGTTCTTTCTGAAATTTTCGAAAACTTTAGCCAACAGTATTACATCGGTCTTCATATATAAGTCCGAATATTGTCCAAGATCTTGAATGTTGAACATCTGCCATACTTTTTTAGTATGTTCATAATCATTATTGCTGTTAGGACTTTGATATGAGCTGCTGAAAAAATCATCTTTTGAAATAAGATTGGATTCTTTGAGTTTTTCGAACAATGAAACGTAATCACATGGGAAAACTTCTTTCCTCTTCAGTAGCATAATCTGTTCAATAGAGAATCCGCCGTCTTGTTGAAAAGATTTTTTGAGAATAGGAAAATTCTCTAAGTATGACGCTAACTTGTCCAAGGAAGAAGCCATAAACCTGAATGAATTGATGAACCGCAGGTTTATGTCTGTACCTTCCACAAACTTAGTAAAAGATATATATCTTTCTTTAGTTTGTGCTAGCAACCAAACTCGACCAGCAAAACAAGTTGCGATCTCTTTAGTAAAGAGATGGGAGTCATAACCACTTAAATTGTGAAAAACTATGGGAATAGTTCTTGAATCTTGGTAGCTAATATTGCATGAGCTATGTGCAAGAGCTTGGTATCTGTAAATCATATAATTTATCAATATTTCGTTTATTTATAACATTTTAGTAAAAAATATAATTAAATACTCACTTTCCCGTGAAGTGGCAGTGATCACGAACTTTCTGCTCCGTTTCAGAAAATGATTTCTGACAAATATGACACAGTTGAGCAGTACTAAACTGGATTTTCTCCTCAAGCGTCATATCTTGCATCGGCTTTGGATATTTGTACATTTCTTCTAATTTTAGAGCTAGAGAGTGAAGGCTCATCACCAACCACTTAGCCGGAGATTCGTCTTCTTCTTTTTTACGCCTATAGCATTTATATTCCGACAAGCTGTCATAGTTACATTTTACAAAGAAGCCTACACTAAACGGCTCATGGTGCTGATAAGCACGTTCGTGATCATGGGCTTCCTTCAGCAAACACTCAAAATCTGCGTAAATAATAAACGGTACTTGGTTCTTATGGGAAAAGTTCTTAAACTGTAATATATTATCTTTTGTGTGGGAAGTAAAATTTTACATTCATTTATTTCTGAACAGTCAATAGCATGCTTTCTTAGCTTTTCATTTAACCAGAAAAAATGCAAGCAACCGTCACAGATATAGGCTTTACTTTTCTGAGAAGATATCTGACTTCGTACGAGTCTTGATAAATCTTTTATCCATACATAATGATTTTTAAATACTATGTCAGTGTCGTGAAGAGGCTCGTCATCTTCCTCCTCGTCTACATAATGACTTTCCACAAGAAGTTAATTAACATGCTTTTTTTTTCTTACAAGGTGTCAAGTGTCGCGGTAAGACGTCAAAAATTTTTCCTTTTTTCTTCGGGTAAGACATTTACCGAAACATCTTTCTGTTTTTCAAATTTGTTAATTTGTTTAGGATCTACTGGAAATTCAATCCTATCAAAGTTGAACTCATCTTTGTATGAACCGTAATATGACATACGATCTGCATTTCTACTAACGGGATGTGATGATGATAGAATAGCCCATTTAAAACACTCATCATGATCGTTTTTAACGTTAATGCAAGCCTCTTTTTTCGTGATAAATGGAGGTAAATCTATATAAGTGCTTTCCCTCATTGGATACTTACAAATATTTATCGTTAAGTTTAAAATAGATTTAAGTGACCAGCTTTATTCTCGCTCTTGGAATTCTTCCATGTGTGCGTCGATAGGGTGCTGCACATTCACAACAAACCACTCATTTAAGTCAGTTGATAAATATATCGACGTTGTCTTCGTATTAAAATACATGATATCTGTAGTTTCTTCGTCATTTTTCATCAATCCATATTCAGCTGCCAAAACTGTGTTAACTTCAGAGTAGAAAGCTTCTCAAGAGTTTCATTTACTTTAAGAATAAACTGTTTTTTAGCATCTTTCATGCAAGTTAATAGGTCGAGATGTTTTAAGTTGGTTATCGCACCTATTCTTATTCTATTTTCAAAAACCGAATGAATATCATCCCACACAACATTATCTTCTTGTAACTCGCGGTCTACTCGACGTTCACATAAGTGTCGAACAGTGTTAATGAGAGCAATAGCTGTTTGAAGTTTTTGCTTGTCAGATACTTTTAAATTATTTGTAGTACGTAATTAATATTGAGTTGATTGTATAGCATTATAACAGTACTCCAACCAAGTATCAATGTCGTTTCCATCGACGTCACCAGTCAAAGATGCTTAATATAACTTCTATAGCTTATTAGCAGTCTCTCTTAAGTGCCGAGCCATTTTCAACTGCTTCGGATCGCTTCAAGAAACGAATTGAGTTTTGCAAGTCTTAGTACCTTCTTTTTAAAGAGAAGATGTCGATTATGATTGGTTAGCGGGAGGTGGCGTAGTTAGTCAAAGACCACACGATATGTTTTTGAACTAGAATATTCAACTGCTGTGAGCAATAGACTAATTCTTTTCACTCATTCAAGTAAAACTTCTTTATTTGTGAGTAGTAACGTCACGGCTGGTAATATGGTGAGAAAAATCACTCATGCAAACTTTACTATATTGCTTCGACTGCTCGGAGCAACGAACTGATTTTCCCTCTCAAATGCAGCTCCTTTTATATTAAAATTACAGGGAGAAATCAATCGTGATTGGTCGTGAGCAGCATGGTGGGGATAACTTAAGTGAATATAAAAAGGCGAACGAAGCTCCAAGCCTCATTCGCTTCTCCGCTCTCGTTCGAGAACAGTCACAGTAGTTGCAGCGGTCGCAGCAGTCATAGCAGCAATCGTTGAACCTCAAAGGCTTAACAAATCATCGTATTCAAATATTGAAAGACGCAGTGCAGAATGGTTTTACGCAAAATATGTTTGATTGAAGGACAAATATGGAATCGCATAACGCATGAAAACCTAAATATAGCTAATATAGAAAGCGCTCATAACACAGCCCCACAAAAAAAAGAAAAGGTTCTGTACTTTAGATCGAGCTATCATATCTCGGTGTATTTTGGCCCCACAAGTATGATTCCAAGGTCAGAATTCGTCCACCACGTCTGAATTTGGAGATATCATTAGGTATAAGATTTTTGGGGTATCTTAAGAAACAAAGTAAAAACAATTTTTTTGTTAATCTTTTCTAGAAAACAATGTAGCATTGTTTGCGCCCTTCAAGATCAACTTTACACCATCCCTCTACAATTTTTTTCTCGGAGATCTGAATATGTAAATTTCGAGATAGAAATAAAGAATTTGATTTTAAGAGATATATGTGCGAGTTTACAAAATTCAGGTATTTAGATCTCGGAGAAAAAAAAATTTAGAGGGATGGTGTAAAGTTGGTCTTGACGGGCGCAAACGATGCTACATTGTTTTCTAGAAAAGATTAACAAAAAAATTGTTTTTACTTTGTTTTTTAAGATATCTCAAAAATCTTATGCCTAATGATATCTCCAAATTCAGACGTGGTGGACGAATTCTGACCTTGGAATCATACTTAGGGGGCCAAAATACACCGAGATATGATAGGCTGTGTAATCAACCAACAGGAAAGATTTGCACAATAAGCAAACATATTATTGGTACAAGCAGCTAAATGCATGTAGCATTGCCCCGAAATTCTTTTAATTATACTTGCATAGGGAGATATGAGAGTAAAATACTTGAGCCGATTCAGAATCCGTAAATATTACAGAGTATAAACAATAAATTAAAAAGAGCATATAAAGAAAAAAAACATATATCACAAAGCAAATAGCTTCTCTCATCAAATAATTTATCTGCCTATAAATTTATCACAAGTTATACAACTTATTAGTATATTGAGAAAATAGTAATGGTTACTGATCTGACTGAATATTACTAATTTTTTTCTTTTAATAAACTTCAATAATTAACATATTAAGTTAGAAAACTTTATATGTTAGTAAGCAAAATATTGTGAAATATGTTTACACGCGTGAGGAATATGTTTACACATGCACTCCGAGTCGTTGACAAACATGGAGACGTCTATTAAAAAAAAAAAAAACAATCGATCCTTTCAGGGCCAGAAATATTTCAAACGTTCGAATAATTATTTTTTTTGAGTGATATTAGTTTCATCAACATAAACCTAATACATGAACTTGATATAGTTAATGAAAGGAATATAAATTTTAAAAAATTGTTTCTTTAATAGCATTTGAAATAATTTTATTTAATACTGAGACAGATGCCTTTCGATTACTTTGATGATTGTACATTTTTAGTTAACTAGTGAGAATTTTTTAGAACATGATTAAAGCATGCACTCGTTTATAGTTAATAAAAGACAAGTACTATAAATTGTTTCTTTCATAGCTTTGTAATAATTTATTTAATCTGATTTAAAACGCGAAATTAGTAAAGAAATAGATTTCATCGATTATAAACTCGCTATTTCTCGTATTAATTTTGTAGACGATTTGAGGCTGATAGGTGCGGAAAATCGGGGTTGAAAATCACTGTAGGTAATCTTGCTTAAAAGTTTGTTAAATGTAGCCAATGGTAGGTTTTGGTATAGTTATAGAATTTGTAGCTAATGGCCGTACTACCAAGGTGTTTTTTATAAGTAAAACAATTAATTACAACGTTTCGGACATTTTATTACGTCCCTCTTCAGGTTCTAAATACAACAAATATACAATTATTTTTTTTACAATTCACAATAACTTAATTTCGCATTAATAAATAAAACTTACATTTAAACCGTATAGTCAAAATTCTTTTATGGAAAGTGATCCGTTCGTCACTGCTTACAATTCAGATTTTTCGTCGTATTTATACAGATGTTACGCATATATGTGTGTGTATAAGAAGCGCGTACAATGGTGGGGATGCAGTAGACGATTTTCGAAGCGACACAGCAGGTGTGATATCAGGAGAGTATGTCTAAGTAGAGGGGGGACCCCAACCAATGTTACAATGTTCTCGACCTCGAGCAATCCTACGACAACGTGGGCGTGCGTGGTAACTCTACCTCAGCATGTTCTCCTGTTCTCCTTCACTTGCTGCTTTCAGTATTTTACTCTTATAAGCACATAAATTGACAATTATTTATTAGAGTGGTATATTCTTTTGGTAAACTATTAATTTCGAATTGTTTATTCATATATCTTGATTGTGTGTGTATGAATACAGCTTCCGAAAATAATCTTTTTCCTCTATTAATTTCTGTATCTAGAATTTGTACATTATTGAAATCTATTTTATGATTATTGTTTTTTGTGTGTAGATATAATGATGAATAATCATCTTTCCTAGTGTATTTTTTAGAGTGTTCATTAATTAATACATTTAAACGGCTACCCGTCTGGCCAACGTACGAAGCCTCACAATCTTCGCAATTAATTTTGTAAACAACATTCGCTTTATCACAGATTTTAGTATTATCTTTACCTAATTTAATAATATTATTGAGTTTATTCTTAGTACTATATATGATATTTGTATTGTGTTGTTTAAACAAAATGTTCATGGATCTTTCTAATTCTTTAACATATGGAAGTGTAATAAACATTTTTTTATTTTTCTCATTGCATCTATTGTTATTACTATTTCTTAATTTATTTAGACGTTTTTTTATATGAATTTCTGATAATTCAGGTGGATAATTATTCTGTTTTAAAAGTTCCTTGATAAAATTTATATTTTTATTGTGAAAAGAGTTGTGTGATAATTTAAATGCTCGGTCAACTAAACTATAAATAATGGCAATTTTATTACAAAGAGGATGTTGAGATAAATAATTTAAATATTTTCCAGAAAAAGTTTGTTTATGGTACCAATCTGTGATAATGCGTTGTTGATTATTAACAATAATTTTGATGTCAAGAAAACTAATACAGTTATTAAGTAGTAGTTCAACAGTGAACTGTAAATTTTGGTCATAGGAATTAAACGTGTTTACAGTATGATCAATCGTGTCTTTTTGTATACATAAAATAATATCGTCAACGTAACGGAAATAAAACAAAGGTTTCGTATTAAGATTATTTAACGCTTGAATTTCCAAATCTTCCATGACAATGTCTGCCAAGATGGGGCTAATGGGATTACCCATAACTGAACCGAAAATTTGTTGGTAAAATTTTCCATTAAATTGAAAAAAATTATTGTTAAGCATGTATTTTATTATATGTAAAAACTCTGTGCAATTCATATTAATTTTATTATATATCTGTGTCCATCTTTTCTCTATTGCTTTATAAACTAAATAATCAGGAATATTGGTGAAAAGACTTACTACATCAAGGCTAATTATTACAAAATCAGGTGGGATTTGGAAATTATCTATTTGTTCTCTTAGTTTAAAACTATTATCTACATGTGAATTTGGTTGTTTTAGATTGTTTGATAAGAACTTCGTAAAGAATTTAGAGATGTTGTAAAGCGGTGAGTTAATAGCCGAGATTATCGGTCTTATGGGAAAGCCATTCTTATGAATTTTTATCAATCCATATGCTTTTGCAATATTGGACTTTTGTAAAATAGAATCCAAATTTTTTCCGCTACACGAGAAGTCAATCTTATTTAACCATTTGATTAATTCGTAAGTTCTTCTTTCTAAACCAGATAAAGGATTTGTTTTGACTAATTTATAATACTTGTTATCTTGAAAAAGGCTTTCAGTTTTTTCTATATAATCAGATTTTTTAATTATAACGGTAGCATTTCCCTTATCAGCTCTAGTGATAAGTAACTGTGAATTTCGCTTTATAAATTCTTTTGTTTTCGTTAAATCTGTTTTGAACTGTTTATCAAAATGGTTTTGATTTGATAATTCTTTGTTGTAGTGTCTTTTTAATAGGTTGAGAAAAGTACCCCTTAGTGTTTTAACAGTTTCATCATTATCATTATTATTTATGAACATCTCAAAATTCTTTACATATTGCAATGTTAGTGTGTTGTCAAAACGGTTATTAAAATTAAATTTCTCTCCAAGTTTCAACACATCTATTACATATCTCGGGAGTTCAATGCCCGCGACATTCACACACCACTTTTCTTGTATATTTTCGCTCAGTTCAATAACCTGCGTGTTATGATTTTCGACATTGCTTTTATTCAAATTAACGTTATATCTATCTCTGTCTATATTACTATTATATTTTTTGTAATAGATATCATTTAATTTTTTTGCTAATTTTTGTTTGAAAGGCACATTATTAAATTTAAGTTTTATATTATAATAATTAACAAAAAGAATGACGTTATCATTATCAATGGTATGTTCCAAAGTTTTTTCCACTTTTGTAATATCTTTTTTTATACTAGCTAAACGTATGTATATGTCACTAATTTCTGTATTTAAAAACTGTTTTTTGACTTTAGTTATTAAATTGTATTGTTTCATTTTACACTTGTTAGAATACATATGGTTTTTTGAAATATTTTGTGTAATGAAATCTAAGTGTTTTGACAACACACTAACATTGCAATATGTAAAGAATTTTGAGATGTTCATAAATAATAATGATAATGATGAAACTGTTAAAACACTAAGGGGTACTTTTCTCAACCTATTAAAAAGACACTACAACAAAGAATTATCAAATCAAAACCATTTTGATAAACAGTTCAAAACAGATTTAACGAAAACAAAAGAATTTATAAAGCGAAATTCACAGTTACTTATCACTAGAGCTGATAAGGGAAATGCTACCGTTATAATTAAAAAATCTGATTATATAGAAAAAACTGAAAGCCTTTTTCAAGATAACAAGTATTATAAATTAGTCATAACAAATCCTTTATCTGGTTTAGAAAGAAGAACTTACGAATTAATCAAATGGTTAAATAAGATTGACTTCTCGTGTACGGGAAAAAAGTTGGATTCTATTTTACAAAAGTCCAATATTGCAAAAGCATATGGATTGATAAAAATTCATAAGAATGGCTTTCCCATAAGACCGATAATCTCGGCTATTAACTCACCGCTTTACAACATCTCTAAATTCTTTACGAAGTTCTTATCAAACAATCTAAAACAACCAAATTCACATGTAGATAATAGTTTTAAACTAAGAGAACAAATAGATAATTTCCAAATCCCACCTGATTTTGTAATAATTAGCCTTGATGTAGTAAGTCTTTTCACCAATATTCCTGATTATTTAGTTTATAAAGCAATAGAAAAAAGATGGACACAGATATATAATAAAATTAATATGAATTGCACAGAGTTTTTACATATAATAAAATACATGCTTAACAATAATTTTTTTCAATTTAATGGAAAATTTTACCAACAAATTTTCGGTTCAGCTATGGGTAATCCCATTAGCCCCATCTTGGCAGACATTGTCATGGAAGATTTGGAAATTCAAGCGTTAAATAATCTTAATACGAAACCTTTGTTTTATTTCCGTTACGTTGACGATATTATTTTATGTATACAAAAAGACACGATTGATCATACTGTAAACACGTTTAATTCCTATGACCAAAATTTACAGTTCACTGTTGAACTACCACTTAATAACGGTATTAGTTTTCTTGACATCAAAATTATTGTTAATAATCAACAACGCATTATCACAGATTGGTACCATAAACAAACTTTTTCTGGAAAATATTTAAATTATTTATCTCAACATCCTCTTTGTAATAAAATTGCCATTATTTATAGTTTAGTTGACCGAGCATTTAAATTATCACACAACTCTTTTCACAATAAAAATATAAATTTTATCAAGGAACTTTTAAAACAGAATAATTATCCACCTGAATTATCAGAAATTCATATAAAAAAACGTCTAAATAAATTAAGAAATAGTAATAACAATAGATGCAATGAGAAAAATAAAAAAATGTTTATTACACTTCCATATGTTAAAGAATTAGAAAGATCCATGAACATTTTGTTTAAACAACACAATACAAATATCATATATAGTACTAAGAATAAACTCAATAATATTATTAAATTAGGTAAAGATAATACTAAAATCTGTGATAAAGCGAATGTTGTTTACAAAATTAATTGCGAAGATTGTGAGGCTTCGTACGTTGGCCAGACGGGTAGCCGTTTAAATGTACGAATTAATGAACACTCTAAAAAATACACTAGGAAAGATGATAATTCATCATTATATCTACACACAAAAAACAATAATCATAAAATAGATTTCAATAATGTACAAATTCTAGATACAGAAATTAATAGAGGAAAAAGATTATTTTCGGAAGCTGTATTCATACACACACAATCAAGATATATGAATAAACAATTCGAAATTAATAGTTTACCAAAAGAATATACCACTCTAATAAATAATTGTCAATTTATGTGCTTATAAGAGTAAAATACTGAAAGCAGCAAGTGAAGGAGAACAGGAGAACATGCTGAGGTAGAGTTACCACGCACGCCCACGTTGTCGTAGGATTGCTCGAGGTCGAGAACATTGTAACATTGGTTGGGGTCCCCCCTCTACTTAGACATACTCTCCTGATATCACACCTGCTGTGTCGCTTCGAAAATCGTCTACTGCATCCCCACCATTGTACGCGCTTCTTATACACACACATATATGCGTAACATCTGTATAAATACGACGAAAAATCTGAATTGTAAGCAGTGACGAACGGATCACTTTCCATAAAAGAATTTTGACTATACGGTTTAAATGTAAGTTTTATTTATTAATGCGAAATTAAGTTATTGTGAATTGTAAAAAAAATAATTGTATATTTGTTGTATTTAGAACCTGAAGAGGGACGTAATAAAATGTCCGAAACGTTGTAATTAATTGTTTTACTTATAAAAAACACCTTGGTAGTACGGCCATTAGCTACAAATTCTATAATCTTGCTTAAAAAATTACTTTAATTGTCTTAAGAACACTATTTACAGGGCCATAAGGCGATAAAGAAAATAATGAAATAAGTTGAACTTAGTTGTGCGTGTTTTGTGTTGTCGCGTTTGCGGTTCGCGATAGACTCAACTTGCTACCGCGGTTGACCTGTAAGGCATGAAAATTGTGTATGTGTAAGTTTTGAGTCTTATAAGTGTGAAGACACTTGGAGTTTCACGGTGGTAGGGCACTGCTTACAAGGAAGGTACCCCAAGTGTCAGTCGCTGATTTTAATAATATTGCTATATGTTATAGTACTTACAGAAATAAGAATTTACGTATTTTATTTTATCGGCCGATATTCACCCCCGAAAATCGTTTTTTTAGTATATTTCATAAACGAATGCAGATATCTTCACAAAACGAAAGCCAAAATATTTAGAATAAAGAAGACTATAATACTGCACCATTTTCAATTTTAAGGGTTGCAACCCCTATTTTTAAAAGAGCAAAATCTTAGTTTTTTAAGGAATTTTCAGCTACAAAAATATTAGTACGAGTATATTTTTGAAAAATGTATTCTATTTGAAAGAATATTGAAAAGTAAAGTTGAAATATCGAGGTTTTTGAAGAAATAATATTTCTAGGGGTAACTACCCTTCATTACATTTTGTTCATTAATTAAGTTTTCGTGAGTTATATGACGTTAAAATTCACTCAAATAAAGTGAGATTGATTAATAAAAGGAATATTTATAAATTTACTTTTTATAATAAAGATAATATCCCCTACTTTTTAGTGCAAACAATATTAAAGCATTATGGAACATAAGTAGAACAATAATGATAATCTTCGAAAATGTGTTTGAGACAAAGCGATTTTTTGCACCAAAAACATCGAATGATAGCAATATTATTACAACAGTCCATTTCACAATGCGTTCCACATGATTGTCTAAAACTGAAATCTACAGTATTTTCAAATTCCTCTGGTTTATTGACAAGATAACCACTTTTATACCACGAATATTGTAATAGATTTCGATATCGAGGAGATGAGAACTGATTGTGAACTAACGACTGTAATCTAATTATATTATTTCTCATATGCAAATTTAAGTCTTCATCCATGAACATCACATTGTCAGAAAAATGTTTCAGACAATGTTTTTGTTTGTTTTAACAAAATTTTTCCATACGCGGAATCCGTAAACATCTAATGGTTGGATACTTCCAGTCACAGGATTCGTTCCTGTAGGTATTAATATTCAAATATATTTTTTATTTTTACTCCATTACATTAACAAAAATATAAAGGCAAATGGGTGTTTTATCAAGTTGTTTATTTAATAAAATAAACTCGGGTTAGCCTCGGCCGTCATGTTACGTACGTGCAGAGTTCCATTTTCCTCCCGTATAAGAAATAGTATTTTTCTCAATCCCAGGGCGAAAGTACGTTCACTATTTAGTCAGAAAAAGTTGAAATCACCGTTGCTGTTAGCTTCCAGCTGACAGTTGCATTGCGCGCCATGTTGTTACTTTCGTCGTAAGGCCAGCTGGTAGCATCGCAGCGCTCTCGTGACCATTCCACGCAGTGCTTGCAGGTTAGATGATTCGCCTGGTCTGTTTATCTGCTCTTTCCCGTTGTGCGCGCTTATGTGCGTTCGATACCCGCCGAATATTTCGTCGGTTGGGAGGAAAAAGGAGCTATTTCGAAAAAGCGTTGAAAAAGGAGCTATTTCGAATGAGCGTTGAAAAAGGAGCTATTTCGAATGAGCGTTGAAAAAGAAGCTATCTCGGAAGTTATTATTTTTTCTCAAAATTTAAATTGGCAATACTGTAGTATAGAGAAGAATATGTTTAATATTAACATGGTATTTTAACTATTAACATGCCATTGTAACTATTAACATATATTATTTAATTTAATTTACTGAGAAAAATGTTTTATCAAAATGTTTATATTTATCGCGGCATTGTAACTATTAAAATATACATGTTAATAGTTACAATAGCATGTTAATAGTTAAAATACCATGTTAATATTAAACATATTCTTCTCTATACTACAGTATTGCTAACTTAAATTTTGAGAAAAAAAATGACTTCCGAGATAGCTCCTTCTTGGGCGCTCATTCGAAATAGCTCCTTTTTCAACGCTCATTCGAAATAGCTCCTTTTTCAACGCTTTTTCGAAATAGCTCCTTTTTCCTCCAACCCGACGATTTTCTGGTTGGGGCGGGCATCGAAAATACATGAGCAAGCAGATTGTTACGTACACGAGAGAGAGCATATTTCCAAATAAATAAACATGAATTTATTAATAAATAGTTTAATTTTCAGTCTCTATTTCTATAAAAATATGTATCCACTTTCATGTCAATAAAATAGTTTCTTATATTTATTATAGTTTTTTAACTTTTTCTATAATCACGAAGCATCTTATGACTATTTATTGCAATTTTCGCACGAATACCTTGATAAAAGCATGCGCGATGTATCCGGAGTAAAAATTCAACGGAACCATTTAGCGAGAGAGAGATTTCTTTCGTGAATGTCTCTCTTGCTCTCACCGGCTTCAATGGTTCCGTTTAATTTTTCCGAACTCGAATCCGCTGTAGCGGATATAGTGACCATCCTTCTTAAGAACGCCATGCTCCCGATGCGAGACAGTTGCGCACCGAAGTCGCACTATCCCGCGAATTGCGCGCGGCAACTGTTTCAGGCGTTTCAACAATGGGTACTTAAGGGATAGAGAAAATATTTTTTTTTCTTATTTTCAAACACTTAACTGTGATTATTACTTACAGAAACCATTTTCTCAAATTATTTTATTTGACTTTCATTTTTTTAAATATGGTAATAGATCAAAGTAAGGGGATATTAACCTCATAAGAAGTTGTTTCGTAAAAATTTTCGAAATACATAAATTTTATTTATGATATTCTTTTAACTAGATCGAGTTAGAAAAACCGCTGCCAATTCATTGGCCCGTAGCTTCCTCAACCGTAATTTGTTGATTCCTTTAATTAATTTTTAATAACAAAATTTATAATTTTTAAAAAAATTTATTACATAATTATAATTAAATTCGTTTTGAATATTAAAAATTGTTAATTTTTAAATTTATTTATTTATTTATTATTTATTTATATCAAATTTATATAAATTTTGAGCTGATAAATAAAGTTATCATTTGAAATAGAAGTGAAATATCTATATTTTATAATAAAACAAATAGCTATCACGGTTGTTTTGTTATTAACAAAAACGTGTTTTTTTTATATTTCATAATTCATATTTTTAAGAAAAAAAAAATTATAGCTATCATTGTTCTTTTGTTATTAACAAAAACGTGTTTTTTTAAAAAAGTTCATAACTCACAAATAAATTATAATAATCCAGAATATAATGCATTGTAACGGGGCAGGTGTTGCGCGGTTATTCGCTCCCTCTAAGCGGAATTGCCGATGAACGGTGCAGCTATTGACAGGCGCGAGCACTGGCTCATGCCAACCCTCGGCGAAATCTCCTCACTCTCGCCTGCGCGCCGTCGCTCGCCGTCGGCTGCCTTCGTCGGCAGCCGTACCTCGCGCCCGCGGAGGCCGGTGGTATTCTCTACCGCCGCGCCACCGATTAGGAAAGAGGATCAGGATACGCGCGCCAAATAATAAGCGAACTCGAATCTAAAAAGAAAGACTGTAAGTTTATTGCCTCTCGGGCCAGATAAATCCTAAACAAGCGGCGCGCACGCAATGTGCGCGCCGACTCGGATGGTGCGCCCGCGCACGCTATGTACGTGTGTACGCGGTCGGACACGCGTACACGTAGAACCGGCTCGAGCACGTCGGCTGATCGCCGTGCACGATCGGCTCTCGCGCGCTCGTCGGTAGCCTCGCTCGCTCGCTCGCTCGCGCGGGTATCGCTTCCCGGACGCTCGTCGTCCGCGGGGGAAGCGCGAAATCGCCTGGCCAGGACTTACCTCGCGAAGATTCGGCTGCTGCAGAAAGACGGGCCGCTTGGCGTTGCACAGTGGGGCAAATGAAAAAAAAATGGACAAAATTATTGCTTCACTAGTAGAAAAGATTAAAGTAACATTTATTTCCGGTGAAAATGTTCGTTTTCAAGTCTGTTTTATGACATCGTTTCCCTAGCAGTGATCCCGATAGATATAAAAAAACGTATTGAAAAAGAAAATTATACGAATTTTAGTGATCTTTCCTCATTTTTTGTGCTTGGATAAAATTATTACTTCACTAGTAAAAACCATTAAAACAACATTTATTTCCGGTGAAAATGTTCGTCTTCAAGTCTATTTTATGACTCCATTTCCCTGGCAATGATCCCGATTGATATAAAAAACGTATCAAAAAGAAAATCGTACGAATTTTATTGATTTTTCATCATTTTTCGAAAATCTTAAATTACTTATAATTTTGGACAGGATCACCCGATTTTAGCAGTTTTCAATATAAAATTAGAGCTTACGGCTTTATTTCAGTTTTTATTTTTTATTTTTGCAATGAGTTTTTGCTTATCAGGGAGCCAGGTAATTGTTAGCGAAAAATCATTGTTTCTCGTAAATTTTACTGATATAAAATCCAGAATTTATGTAGTTAAAAAGTATCCGTACAGGCGATCAAAATTTTCTTATCGTTAATATTTACATGAGAATCACGCATAATAAACTTCGCTGCACTCGGACGACAAACTCGAGCCGTAAGGGAATGATCTATTTTGCGCACTAGTTGCGTAATACACTATTTTCTACAAATTAAATTAATCTTGATCTGATCACTTGACGTGAAATGATACACACACACACACACACACACACACACACACACACACACACACACACACACACACACACACACACACACACACACACACACTCATACGCGCGTTCTCACTACTATATAAAAACTTAACAAATAAATAAAATAAAATATGACATTATTATACTCAATTTTTTTTCTGTGTGTCTTTGTACATTATATATAATATAGATACACATTTATATTACGTACATGCATACACTCATGCAAATATGTGTATAATATGCATATGCGTATGTATTTATGTAATGTTGAAAAATGAAACTGGAGACTATAGTTAGTCAAATAATATTCTCCCTCATTTTAAAAATTTAAGGACGAGGAATAATACAAGAGCGCATATCCTTTGTCTTTTTGTCAGTCTCAATCTAATTTTCTTTGGTGAAAGATATATATTAGCTGTGCTTTGACTTCGTTGACAATGTGTGCATACTCAGTGAAAAATCAAGATATCTTGTCATTTTGGAAAGAAAACTCAAGTGGAATTTTGAAAGAACAACATGCGGCTATAGCTTTATATCTTTTAAGAGAATTTGGTTTGGAGGCGACTGACGAAATTAAGATTTTTTTACAAAGGAAACTTAATGACCACTTTTTTAATAATCATAAGCGAAGATTAAATAATTTACCCAAAAATAAAAGAAATTTTGAAACATTTGAAAGTGTGTACGAAAAGTGGTTACGAAATGATTTTCATTTTCAATACATCCCTTCTGAACGAACCAACACTAAGGCGCCAGGTAATTATTTACTGTATTGTAAAAAAATATTATGAAAACATTATTACTAAAACATTATTATATTATATCAATCCGCACCTTTTGGCATAGCTTTTTAATAATATATCCAAAATTGAGAAAAATAATGAAAATAATAAATGTATTCATTATTACTTGATTTTCTAGAAAATGTAATCATAAAGCAAGCGTTTGATTTAAAATTAAATTTTAAAATTATGTGTAATAAACGTAAATATAAATATTAAAACCAAGCTTTAATAAAAACTTTTTTATTCAGTTTATATGTACATATTTTTCTTCCATCTGCGTTCATTACTCACATGCTACAATGATAAACTTTATTTTCGGGTGGAATTTTATGAATAATGAAAATTTATTTTTTTCTAAAATATAATAGGTCGTCCGAAAGTATCGTATGAAGAGGCGTCTGAAAAAACAAGACGACGAAGAAATGCGGCTGTAGCTAATACGATTAGTATTGATGAGCTTTGTGACACTGCAAAAAAGAAAATGAAGTTACATGGAAATAAAAATGGAGCTAAATTAATAAGTAAAGTTTTTGATCCTAAGTCTGCCACTGAGATAATGACTGCTTTAAAAATTCTCAAAGGGTAATAATGAGAAAGAAAACCCCTGAAGAATCTTTAGAAATGATGATAACATGTAATCTGACAAAAAGTACCTATAACGAGATTAGATTTAAGGCTCGAAGACATGGACATGATTTGTATCCACCATACAAACAAGTATTTGTTTAATATATTGATTAGTATCTGTAACATGTGAAGTTTACACTAATTTGGTTGTGGTAATAATAATTATATGTTCTAATGATATTCACATTAAGCTAATATATGTTAATAAAATGTGTATAGATTCCTAGAAAGCTTATGTGTAAATCTTTAAAATCCCATTGTCAAATGATTGGTACTTGGAGTTTCCTCAGCTAATTTATCGTCCTTCCAAAGTATATATGATTGTATATGATCATGTACCAGCTGTAGTAAAGCCGTTTTTTTTATGTTTTTTCGGCATACGCAAAACAGGCTTTTAAAGTAGCTGAGAAAAACTCATCTTTTTATAATTATAAAAATATATATTGGCCCAAGATCAAACTTTTTAGTCAAGATCATGTCTTCTTAAACTTCATAAATAAATTTATACGTAGAAATAAGACTTTATTACGATCGATCGATTACCATATAGTTATCTGAGTTTTCAAAGAATTTGCATTTTGAAATTATTTTTTAAATGAATATATAAATAATATTTATATGAACTATAAATCAATATCTTATTTGAATTTCTTATAAAGTCTTTAGGCTAAATTAGGTAATTGGCGAGAAATCTTGCTTAAATTTAACGCGACATATCTCATCTTGTCTAGAGTTTCGCTCGCACATTTTTAATTTATAGAAGACTATAGAAGTTAAGCGCGCTACGCGCGTCTCCACTCGTTTTCCGAGCCAAATCTCTCTCTCTCTCTCTCTCTCTCTCTCTCTCTCTCTCTCTCTCTCTCTCGCTCTCTTTCTCTCTCTCTCTCTCACACACACACACACACGCACGCACGCACGCGACACCATAACGCTACGTAATGAGATGCGCGCGCAATACAGCGTAATGTGAC
Organism: Torymus aiolomorphi; assembly: GCA_036365515.1. Lineage (NCBI taxonomy): Eukaryota > Metazoa > Arthropoda > Insecta > Hymenoptera > Torymidae > Torymus > Torymus aiolomorphi. The sequence continues at coordinate 90,438,223 of CM070875.1, read as the reverse complement.
AATCTCTTTTTTATAGATGGATTAACTAAAAAATGTTGCCTTTGTCGATGTCTTGTTTTCAGTCACATATACAACAGTTTATTGACAAACAGATTGTCAATGCTAAAAAGAAAGCCTATTCACAGAACTTGCTGATCAGCGAAACGAAGTGTGAAGTTCCGCTACAAGATTTGATGGAACAAACAGTCAAAAGCCTCTGTGATTTTTTAAAGTTGACACCTCACGAAGATAATAATAAGTTAGAGTTAATTTTATATGTTAAATATGGTTTTGATGGAAGAAACGCGAATAGATATAATCAAAAGTCGAACGAAAAAAGTAGCGTGCTTGACTACTTGTTTTGTTCTAGTATAGTTCCACTACGATTAGTAGATAGAAATAGCGGTGAAGTTTATTGGACGAATTCGAGACCATCATCTACTAGATTATGTCGACCTATAAAAATTTTGTACCAAAAAGAAACCGATGAACTTTGTAGGATAGAAGAGGCTAATATAAAAGAACAAATCGACCGTTTAAATGATATCGAAGTTGGAGGCTTTACAATTGGATTTAATATGATGTTGACAATGGTTGATGGAAAGGTAATTAAATAATATAATTTTATCAATTTATGAACATACATGCATAAAATTCTTTTGGTCGATTAGCTTTTTTACAGAAAATAAAAATGCGTAAACTTTTTACGTAAAAATCGTTCTTTATGAAAATTTTGTATAAACTTTTTTTTTATTTTTTTTTTATATTGGTTTCCGTAGCCGGGAATAAGCTTAGCCGCCATTTTTTATAGTAAGGACATAAATAAATATTTAATTTCAAGTAAAAAATAGTATATTTCGATACTAGTGCGTGAAAGTGATTTTATCCTCGTGCGAATGTTTGCGCCCCAGCGAAGCGAGGGTGAAAAGGTCATACGAGGTTAAAATTACCTTCTCGCCTGCGTATCGAATAGTATTTTTTGACAGGATGCGCACAAAGCGTAATTTAGCGCATGCTTTTTTATTCAAGCGTGTGCGAAATCGAGCGTTGCGCACGGAGAGTTAACAAAAATAATTCAGTATGTTTCATTGTTATTAGCACTTTTCGTCGGCTGAGAGGAACACGGTACTAACTCGTGCGAGTGCGTAAAAAGGTACCAACTCGGGCGAGCGCGTAAAAAGGTAGTTATTAAGAGGCCAACAAATATTCCACAAAAAAACGAGTAAAGTAAAAGAAAAGAGGTTTAATTTCAACAATTCTCATGTCAAATTGTGTGAACATCTCTCGTGTTCCTCTCAGCTGATATTTTGATCTTTTTCTTTATTAATTTAGCATTTTAAACAATTTCTAATTAATAGATCAATTTTTAAACTACAAAACGGTGAGACACTAAAACTCATTTGTAAAAAAACATTATTTTTAGGTGTGCAATGCTTTGCATTATTCTTCATCCCAAAGGTGTTTTGTTTGCGATCAGACTATATCGCAACTAAACAATATCAATGATTTGCTCGATATGCCAACCAAGAAATCCGCCTTCAGCACGGATTTTCAATTCTCCATACACACATCCGTTTTATGGAGCTTGTTCTACATATTTCCTATCGCATGGAAATCAAAGTATGGAGGGTAAGTAACGAACGATAAGTAAATAAAATTATTCCCATCTTAAAAAAATGATGGATTTGTTATGATATCAATTTATTCGTGATTTGGTTGGTGGGAGTAATGGGTTGCTAGGTTACCAAAACAAAAGTGGCGCGTGAAGAGAGCTTAGAGATGACTAGTTTTATTATATTTTTATTGTCATAATCATAACAAATTATAAGTACAATTGCTTTAATGGAATAGAAGAAGTTTAATTATTTAATACAGTAAAAAAATTCAAACGCGCTACGCGCGTACTATTTTGTTTTTGGGCTTATGAAGACTATTTTTCACTGTGATGTAGTTTTATTCTATATAAATTATTTAGTATTTCTATAAATACTTGAGTTACAAAATTCAAATCTAGCACATTTTGAGTAAAAAATATTGGTGGTTTTTTCAAATAACTAGTCTATCGAGTCTTTAAATAAGCTACTACTTCCGAGAGGAATATAGATTTTATATTGATATTTTAATTACATTGAATTTCTATACAGGTTCCAAACGGAAAGAAATATGTCGTTATTGCACGGAAAAAAGAAATTCAAGACGGACTTTATAAAGAGCTTGGAATATTAGTAGATGCTCCAACACAAGGCTCGGGAAACACTAACAATGGCATTGCAGCTAGAAGATTCTTTAATAATGTTGATGTTGTTGCCAAAGTTACTGGTATAAATATATAAATATTCTCCAGCTACATAAATAAAACATGAATTAAATTTAGCTGTTGAATTATAGTATATTACGAAACTAGTGCGCGATACAAGCAATAGCAATTATTAATGTTTTCAATGTGTTAATATTTATTAAAGAATTTACCTTCCTTAGGTTTCGATAAAGAGTTATTAGAAAGATTTAAAATTATTCTTGCTGTTCTCTCTTCCGGATACTCAATTAATACCACAGCATTTAAAGAGTATACCGAAGACACAGCAAGGAGATATGTAAATTTGTATGAATGGTACTACATGCCACCATCTATGCATGTAATTTTATTACATGGCCATAAAATAATACAGGAAGTATTATTACATATCGGTATGCTCTCAGAAGAAGCTCAAGAGAGCAATAATAAAAATGTTAAAAGGTTCCGAGATAGGTTTTCAAGAAAAATGTCAAGGTTATTATTATATAGATACACCTTTTATTAATAAATATGTTTCTTTGTTTTCTTCTTTCAACATATCAAGCTGTTGACTGTATATCATTTTCAGAGTAGAAACTAACAAGGATATGTTCCAACGTTTACTTTTACATTCTGCTCCGTACTTGTCGCTTCTCAACCAATCACCCGCAAAGAAATCAAGCAAGTTAACTTGCGATATGAAAAGATTGTTGATTATCCCAGAAAGCGAGGAAGAAAGCGAGGAAGAAAGCGAGGAAGAAAGTGATGATTATGATAGCGGGAATGATAGCGAGGACAGAGCATAGACTCATTTTTTGTGATAATTTTTTTAGATTCAAAAATCTACATGTTTAAATATTTGTTTATTTATTTATATTTTTACTTATTTACTTATTTGTTTATTTATTAATTTAGTTTCGACATACGGGTGAAAAGCCGTAAAAAAGCCATGTACAAACATATGAAACAATAATTAGAAAAAAGTGCTTGACAGAAAATTAAAGTATCTTTTGTTGTATATAAAATAGTATATTTAATAACTTGTTTTCATATCCTTACATCAACCTTATTTTACACTTGCAATATATTATTTAGCAACATTACGGTAAGAAATGATAACGGTAATATAATATTGGAATCTCCATACAATTTTTTGTGAAAATGTATTAAAGCCAACAATTAGGCAAGCTCAAACCGAATGTTCGAATAAAACGAATTTTTTTTAAATCTTTATAATCTTTTCGGTTTGAGCTTGCCAAACTGTTGACTTAAATATATTTTCACAAACTATTGTATGGAAATTCCAATATTATATTACGGTTATCATTACTTACCGTAATGTAGCTAAATAATATATTGCATAATATATATATCGATAAGTTATGATAACTATAATGTAATGCAATATGATGATCTGAATAACAATTTTATACACATTTTATACACGGTGACCCATTTTAATCGCCGCACCCGGATTTCTCGGAACCTAAGCCAGATAGAGAAAAATGGTTCAGACAAAAGTTATAGGGGACAACGTCTTTGGCCTTGAACTTAACCTTTGAGGTTATTTCAAGGTCAAAGTGGTTTTTTCATATGGAAACACCTAGTTTTGACCCCGGATTCGGAAAGAGCGGGAAATTTAACGTTCAAAATCATATTGAGAAATTTTTTCCAAGGTTATTTCAAGGTCAAATCTAGGTCAAACTCAGAAAAGTCCGTTTAAAATCGTTTTTCTCCATGAACCACAGGCCAAACTGGTTCAAATTGATCGTAGGCTTAATAGAGGAACCCACACACCCAAAACTTACACATCCTAGTAAACAAAACTCAAACTTCATGCCCTCACCTGCTGAACTGTTACACCCCGGTCCCACAACCATACCCCACACCCCGCAGCCCCACAGATCTCTACCCCGCGCATGCTAATCCCATACACCCCAAACCCACACATCCTGAACCCTGAAAAATTTTTCTCAAGAGCAAAATGATTTTTTAACGGAAACTTTAAGATCGTTAAAGCTTCTGTTATAAATTTATTAATCTTACTTTTTGCACTACCCAGAAACAACGACGTGGACGTAGTAATGATTGTTTCCTTTGGGGTGCTTAATTAAAGTAAGTCCCCTTGCCTCTCACTGGTCGGGGTGCTTGATTATAGTGAGTCCCCTTGCCTCTCACTGTTCGGGGTGCTTGATTATAGTGAGTCCCCTCGCCTCCCACTAATGTAAATAAATTTTTATTTAACCTCGTCGTGTTCGAAATGACGACCATTTGCTTCAAGGCACATAGTCAAACGCCTTTGAAAATGGCGAACTGTGTTCTGCAAAGTTTTTCTCGGAATGGCAGCGCATGCTCGACGAATCCTATGCTGCATATCTGCTCTTGTAGTGGGTTGTTGCTCAAAAACAGCATTTTTTAAATACCCCCATAAATAGAAATCTGGTGATGTAAGATTGGGTGAGCAAGCAGGGCAGTTAACCGGACCTCCTCGGCCAATCCATCTGTTACCATAGTGCTCATTCAAAAAAGCCCTTACAATTCGAGCGACATGTGGTGCTGCGCCGTCCTGCTGGAGCCACATTCTTCGTCGCACTTCTAAATGAACATCTTCCATCGATCCAGATAGTTCATCTCTTATTAGCGTCAAATAGGTATGTTGATTTACATTTGCTTCAAAAAAATAGGGGGCAATCAAATATCCATTGATAATCCCACACCATACCATAATACTCCAACGTCTTTGATGGTTTACAGTTCTGACCCAATGAGGATTCACATCAGACCAATAATGGCAATTATGCCTATTCAGTTCCTCATCACTTTGAAATTGTGCCTCATCAGAAAAAAGAACAAAGTTGAAAAAGACTGGATCATTTTCTATCATTTGTAAAGCCCATTGGCAAAACACAATACGCTGTTGGAAATGCTGAAACTGTAGCTCTTGAACGAAAGTAATATGATACGCGTGATTTTGAAGCACCTTCCTAATTCTTAAAAAAGTATTTCTTGGAATACCAATTTCCCTTTCGACTCGACGAGCACTAATGTGTGGGTCAAGATGAATTATTGCAAGGAAAGTTACAACTCGATTATCATTTTCATCATACTCATGGCGCCTACGTTGGCGAACCATGTGTCCACCACGAGCTTTTTGAGTTAAACGTCTGATAGCTCTATCGTCAGGATGTCGTCTGTCAGGATAGCGTTCAGCATAAAGTCTTGCCGCACCACGATAATTATTTTGACTTGCTCCTAAAACCAAAATCATATCAACGATTTCGTTGGGCGGATAGTCAGCCATTTTAGAGCCAGCTATTAATTACTATTAAATTTAAATAGTAAAATGGTGTTAAAAATATTAATAATTATAAGGCTCGCCCGTATACGGTCGCGCCTAAAAAGAAAAAACGTTGGAAAATTACGGTAACTTTAATTAGCTAACTGTAATTGCCATAAATACTTCGTTTGTCACACTTTTTTAATTTTAAATTTTAAAATAAAATAATCGTTAAATCATTAAAGGTATTCAATTCAATAAAGCATTATTTCTTATTTTAATTGTTAATAAAACTAAAACTTCCTTTTATTTTTTTGTTTTATGTAAATAATGTGAATTAGTAGCGTTTGAATTTCAGAAATACTAATTTTGATAATGTAATCATTAAAAACACATCTACGAAGAAAATAGGTTCCGTCAATGGTTCTTTTGAATTTATTTTTCAGGTTCTAGCAGGATAGTGGAGCACCACATTTCACGCTCATAATAACAGCATCTTTTAATAAACACTTTAGTATTAGATGGATTGTTTGAGGAGGTCCGGTGAAATGGCTTGCTTCTTCATCCCATAATTCACCATCAGACTTTTGTTTATGGGGGTATTTGAAAAATGCTATTTTTGAGCAACAACCCACTACAAGAGCAGATATGTAGCATAGGATTCGTCGAGCATGCGCTGCCATTCCGAGAAAAACTTTGCAGAACACAGTTCGCCATTTTCAAAGGCGTTTGACTCTGTGCCTTGAAGCAAATGGTCGTAATTTCGAACACTTGCTTCGAGGTTAAATAAAAATTTATTTACATTAGTGAGAGGCGAGGGGACTCACTATAATCAAACACCCCGAACAGTGAGAGGCAAGGGGACTCACTATAATCAAGCACCCCAGACAGTGAGAGGCAAGGGGACTCACTTTAATCAAGCACTCCGAACAGTGAGAGGCAAGAGGACTCACTTTAATTAAGCACCCCAAAGGAAGCAATCCTTACTATGTCCACGTCGTTGTTTCTGGGTAGCGCAAAAAGTAAGGTTAATACATTTATAACAGAAGCTTGAACGATCTTAAGGTTTCCGTTAAAAAATCATTTTGCCCTTGAGAACAATTTTTCAGGGTTCAGGATGTGTGGGTTTGGGGTGTATCGGATTAGCATGCGTGGGGTAGGGATGTGTGGGACTGGGGGGTGTGGGGTATGGTTGTGGGACCGGGGTGTAACAGTTTAGCATGTGAGGGCATGAATTGTTTGGGTTTAGGATGTGCGAGTTTGAGTTTTGTTTACTAGGATGTGTAAGTTTTGGGTGTGTGGGTTCCTCTATTAAGCCTACGATCAATTTGAACCAGTTTAGCCTGTGGTTCATGGAGAAAAACGATTTTAAACGGACTTTTCTGAGTTTGACCTAGATTTGACCTTGAAATAACCTTGGAAAAAATTTCTCAATATGATTTTGAACGTAAAATTTCCCGCTCTTTCCGAATCCGGGGTCAAAACTAGGTGTTTCCAAATAACCTCAAAGGTCAAGTTCAAGGTCAAAGACGTTAGCGCCATTATGTGGCCCCCTTTGTCCCCTATAACTTTTGTCTGAACGATTTTTCTCTATCTGGCTTATGTTCCGAGAAATCCGGGTGCGGCGATTAAAATGGGTCACCGTGTATACCTTTAAACTACATAAATTCTGCATTTTATATCAGTAAAATTTACGAGAACAATGATTTTTCGCTAACAATTACCCGGCTACCTGATAAACAAAAACTCATTGCGAAAATAAAAAAAAAACTGAAAAAAAGCCATAAGCTCTAATTTTATATTGAAAACTGCTAAAATCGGGTGATCCTGTCCAGAATTATAAGTAATTTGAGGTTTTCGAAAAATGATGAAAAATCAATCAAATTCGTCCGATTTTCTTTATTGATACTTTTTTTTATATCAATCGGAATCACTGCGAGGGAAACTGAGTCATAAAATAGACTTGAAAACGAACATTTTCACCAGAAATAAATGTTATTTTAATGGTTTTTACTTGTAAAGCAATAATTTGGTCCAAAGCAATAAAAATGAGGAAAAATCAATAAAATTCGTATAATTTTCTTTTCCAATACGTTTTTTTATATCAATCGGTATCACTGCGAGGGAAACGGTGTCATAAAATAGACTTGAAAACGAACATTTTCACCGGAAATAAATGTGACTTTAATGGTTTCTACTAGTGAAGCAATAATTTTGTCCATTTTTTTTCATTTGGCCCAATGTGCGTTGGTGGCCGCGAGAGTCGTATCTCTTTCGCTCTCGCTCTCCTTCCAGGGCAGTCCGGCCGTAGCAGGGAATCAGCCGCGCTGCTGGCGTCTCTCTCTCTCTCTCTCTTTCGCGACTGCGCTGCTGTGTCGCTCCCTCGCACGCCCTCGCTCTCGACACTGCACCGTTGCACACCCGCGGTGCACCACACTGCACACACGCGCTCTTCTCTCGCGACTCTCTCGCTCTCTCTCGACTCGAGGTGAACCGCCTATCCAGGCAGGCTATGGCTCGCGGCAATGGCCGAAACGATACTAATCGCCTGTCTCCTCGTCGGCACGCGCAAGCATTTCTCGGCCTTGCCGTTTGCGCAAGGTTCAGAGATGTTTACCTCTTCGGTATTAGCGCGTTCCGTCGCGGTGTGCCGAGACTCGCCTCATGTCTCCTTAGCGCACACCGATACACACATACGTGCGCTCGTACGCGCGCCGGCCGTTACAGCATTCATAACTCATAATTCATAATTATAATAGATTATAATAGGTATAATTTTTAAACATTTTAATTCATTTTGTTGGTTGATTTTTTAAAAATTAAAAAAAATCATCGAATGCCAACTCAATGACGTTTTCTGATTCCACACCACCTAGCGGTAGATTTCACAGCGCATTTTTTAAAAATAAAATATAAATCTTTTTTAATTTAGAGATTAAATTAATTTTTGTAACACATGAATGATTTTCGGCGTTTTCCTACATAAAAATATGTTCTAAAAAGTGACTTCTTTTTACCTATCGTGTAAAGAAATCCATTCTCTCCCTCTGCTCTAAAATTATGTAAAATCGCGAAAATAAATTTAGCCTTGCTTTTTAGGTTCAAAAACGCATAAAATCAATACAAAAAAAATAAATAAAACCTTGAATTTAATGTTATCCCCATTTGTATAATATAATATTTAATTTTCTTTTTTTTTTGTTTTTCCATTTACACTTAGACGCCAATTACATTTTCACGCCAATACTATATACTTTAATAATATACTGATGATAACATCATTGGAGTTATGAGTTTTAAAAAAAAAACATGTTTTTGATTTTGATGATAACTAAAGAACCGTGATAGACAGAAAATTAATTTTTTTAGAAAATATAGGTATTTTAATTCTCTTTCGAATGCCACCCACCCCATTCAGATACATAGAGCCGTTCTCGAGAAATTACGATTTTAAAAAAATGTCAAAAAATTTTTAACCTCAAATATCTCTGAAATTTATGGACTAATCATTTTGTCCAAGGAACTCGACCGAGAACTATAAAAAATCTACCTCTAAAAGGAATTTTGAAGCCATTAAGTCAATTTTACTCTTGTAATCGTTGGACATACAAAACTGATTTTTTTCATTTTTCAATTTTTTACTCAAAATCTAGCCTACAGAATGTATTCAAATTTTAACAGATTATAGCTATTTATATTCTGTATTATCATGATTTTTCTCAAAAAAATTGATCGTTAAGTTCAGGAGTTATAAGCTTCTAAAAAAAAAACACGTTTTTGTTAATAACAAAAGAACCATGATAGCTAGAAACTTTTTTTTTTTCAGAAAATATGTATTTTAATTCTCTTTCGAACGCTACCCATCAGATTCGAATAACTCGAACCTATCATTTAAAAAAATCAAAAAACCGTTTTGAGAATATCGAAAATTTGAAAAAAAAAACAAAAACGCATCGCCCCAATCCAAAAATGGATTTTTGACCCGCCATCACGCAAAAAAAAACAAAAAAAATGAGACCTGTCCGGTTAAAATCGACCGAGTAGAAGCTGAGATCCAGGCGCACACACACACACACACGCACACACACACACACACCCACACACATGCGCACACACGCACGCACACACGCACACACACACACACATCCATACAGACATTTTTCAAAAACCATGTATTTTGATTCCTAACACCTCGGAACACAATGACAACATGTTTTTACAACAACTCAAAAAAACCGCTGCCAATTTATTGGCACGTAGCTTCCTCAACCGTAATTTGTTGATATCTTTAATTAATTTTTATAACAAAATTTATAATTTTTTAAAAAATTTATTGCATAATTATAATTAAAATTCATATATGAATATTAAAAATTGTCAATTTTTAAATTTATTTATTTATTTAATATTTATTTATATCAAATTTATATAAATTTTGAGCTGATAAATAAAGTTATCGTTTGAAATAGAAGTAAAATATCTATATTTTATAATAAAACAAATAGCTATCACGGTTGTTTTGTTATTAACAAAAACGTGTCTTTTTTATATTTCATAACTCATATTTTTTAAGAAAAAAAAATTTATAGCTATCATTGTTCTTTTGTTATTAACAAAAACGTGTTTTTTTTTTTAAAGTGCATAACTCACAAATAAATTATAATAATGCAGAATATAATGCATTCATAATGCATAATTCATAATTATAATAGATTATAATAGATATAATTTTAAGACATTTTAATTCATTTTGTTGGTTGGTTTTTAAAAATTAAAAAAAATCATCGAATGCCTACTCAATGACGTTTCCTCATTCCACATCACCTAGCGGTAGATATTACTGCGCGATTTTTAAAAATAAAATATAAATCTTTTTTAATTTAGAGATTAAATTATGTTTGTAACACATGAATGATTTTCTGCGTTTTCCTACATAAAAATATGTTCTAAAAAGTGATTTTTTTATCTATCGTGTAAAGAAATTCATTCTCTCCCTCTGCTCTAAAATTATGTAAAATCGGGAAAATGAATTTAGCCTTGCCTTTTAGGTTCAAAAACGCATAAAATGGAGTTATGAGTTTTTAGAAAAAAACACATTTTTGTTTTTGATGATAACTAAAGAACCGTGATAGATAGAAAATTAATTTTTTTTAGAAAATATAGGTATTTTAATTCTCTTTCGTATGCTACCACCCCATTCAGATACATAGAGCCGTTATCGAGAAATTACGATTTTAAAAAAATGTCAAAAAATTTTTAACCTCAAATATCTCTGAAATTTATGGACCAATCATTTTGCCCAAAGAACTCGACCGAGAACTATAAAAAATCTACCTCTAAAAGGAATTTTGAAGCCATTAAGTCAATTTTACTCTTGTAATCGTTGGACATACAAAACTGATTTTTTTCATTTTTCAATTTTTTACTCAAAATTTAGCCTACAGAATGTATTCAAATTTTAACCGATTATAGCTATTTATATTCTGTATTATCACGATTTTTCTCAAAAAAATTGACCGTTAAGTTTAGGAGTTACAAGCTTCTAACTAAAAAACACGTTTTTGTTAATAACAAAAGAACCGTGATAGCTAGAAACTTTTTTTTTTTAGAAAATATTGGTATTTTAATTTTCTTTCGAACGCTACCCATCAGATTCGAATAACTCTATCCTATCATTAAAAAAAATCAAAAAACAGTTTTGAGAAAATCGAAAATTTGAAAAAAAACAAAAACGGATCGCCCCAATCAAAAAACGGATTTTTGACCCCCCATCACGCAAAAAAAACAAAAAAAATGAGACCTGTCCGGTCAAAATCGACTGAGTAGAAGCTGAGATCCAGGCGTACACACACACACACACACACACACACACACACACACACACACACACACACACACACACACACACACACACACACACACACGCACACACACACACACATCCATCCATACAGACATTTTTCAAAAACCATGTATTTTGATTCCTAAAACCTCGGAACACAATTATAACATGTTTTTACAACAACTCAAAAATTTACTATCACAAAGCTTCCTCTAGGAGGAAGCAGTTTACTATCACAAAGCTTCCTCTAGGAGGAAGCAAAAGATTTTGCACCAAAAAAATAGGGGATGATACCCTTATTATAAAAATTAAATTTATAAATATTTCTTTTTTTAATCAATCTCACTTTATGTAAGTGAATTTTAAGATTATAGAACTCGTAAAATCTTAATTAATGAAAAAAATATAATGAAGGGTAGTAACCCCTAAAAATATTATTTCTTCAAAAACTTCGAAATTTCAACTTTACTTTTCTTCTTCCACATAGAATAGATTTTTGAAAAATATACAACGTACTAATATTTTTTTAGCTGAAAATCGCTTAAAAGAATAAGATTTTGCTCTTTTGAAAATAGGGGTTGTAACCCTTAAAATTGAAAATGGTGCAGTTTTATAGTCTTTATTATTCTAAATATTTTGGCGTGGGTTTTATGAAGATATCTTTATTCATTTATGAAATATTCCAATAAACGATGTTTGGGGATGAACTTTAGGGATAAATTTTTCCCTCTATAAGTGAATATCGGCCGATAAAAAAAATACGTATATTCTTATTTTTTTTAGTACTACTAGAATGTTGGGCTCGCTACGCGCGCCTACAATGTCGCTGTATTCTCTTGAGTCGACTACAGTAATTGTGTAATGTGACTCATTACGTAAATATATTTGTTAATGTATACTGTTAATTATTCGATTAAAATGTTAATTCTAGATACATGGTGTAACGAATTTCATTGTCATCTAGAAACAAAAAAAATAGACCTCGAATACGGCCGATAGAAAAGAGCATGGAAAATAAAAAGCAAGTAGATTTAGGAAAAAAGACAGTGGAGAGGGCTCTAGCATGGGTGCAGTGTGTATAGTGTTATACTCAAAGTATAACAAATTTTACACACTTTAATTATCTATAATTCGTGTTAAACCATATTCTTTCTATATATTCTCTAGACATATTCTATATCATTTCAAAGAACACGATTTTACGTATTCATTGCATAAAGTAAACATATTAAACATATGTAAACAAATGTAAATATTTTCTTCATTTTAAATTGTACACTAATAATAATAATGATAATAATAATGATAATAATAATAATAATAATAATACATGCATACATACATACATTAAAGATACTATTTATTATAAAATTTCTTTAAAAACGTAATTTTTTACTTTATTATTAACTCGATTAGAACCTAAATAGAATTTTAATCCACTCCAAGAACGGACACGCGAAATTGCAATATATGAATTTCCATGACTAAAAACAACTTTTTGTAAATCAATTAATACATTTGAAAATGTTTGGCCCTGAGCTTTATTGATAGTCATTGCAAATGCCAATTTTATTGGAAACTGTCTTCTTTTGAAAGTAAAAGGATACTCATTATCAGAATATAAAGTAATGCGATTTAAAAAAACAACTTCACCCTCTTTATCCCCCGCTAAAATTTTACATTTCAATAAATTATTATTTAAATCTAAAATTCTTAATTGTGTTCCATTACATAATCCTTCATGTATACTAATATTTCTGATAAGCATAACAATAGAATTTATTCGTAAATGCAATTCGTGAGGTGGTAAATTTTGTGGATTCAATGAATTAAAATTATTCTGGTAAAATTCCTTCACCCATTAAACCATTATCACCACAATGATCAGCGGAATCAACACTGGTATATATACGTTCATTATAACTATCTAATAACAATACGACAGTTTTATTAATTTCGTTGACGTCTATATTTCGTGCAGCTAATATAACCGATGAGCTCATTTCATCATAAAGGTGATTTTTTTTTATCAAATGTCCATACATACAATTAATGAAATTAAAATCAGTAGTTATAGATCGTTTAGGAATATCAATATTATCATTGTTGTCATTTAAATTACCGTTTCCCACATCCAAAACAAATTTTGAAAATGTAATATTTTCATCTATATCTCTCATATTAGTCGTTAACTTAAATTTATGAAACACATTCCACAAAATACTACTTTTGATAGATAAATTTATAACTTCCCTTCGAATGCTTCGTGGTAATATAGGTAATAATTGTCTAAAAACTCCACCTAAAATGACACTTTTACCACCAAACAATAAATCATTACTCATAATATCTTTTAAAGTCCTGTCCATGATTTCTAATGCGTATCGCGGAGCCATTGGGGCCTCATCCCAAATAAACACATCTGTTTCCCTCAAAAATTGCCCTTCCTTTGATTGGACAGCGATATTAGATGAAGAATCTGATAATAAAGGTACAGGCAAACCTAGTACTTTGTGAGCCGTCATTCCTTTAGGTAGTAACGTTGCAATGATTCCAGTAAAAATCATACAACAAACATTTTTGCTTTGACTTTTTAGTAAATTATATAATGTTGTATACATATATAATGAATAAATAAAGACTAAAGTTAAGAACTTAAACATATATTACGTATTACTTTATGGACCACATATTAAGAAACAATGTATAGAACTAATATGTAAAGCTATTCTAATTAATGGTAGTTAATGAATGTTTAAAGCTATTAGCATAACTTTGTACTGTTTTAAGAAATATATAAATAAGTATAGGCATGTTAAATAATAATAAAAGTTAATACAAAAAAGAAATCTTAAACTATATTACTTGTGAAATATATGCTAAGGATTAATAGAAAATAGTCTGAGTATTCTAATGCATTGTATAGTTAATAAATACTTAGGTTAAAAATTAATATTGAATAAATGAGTAAAAGTATAGACTATTCTAATTCAATATAGTTGATGTATGATATGATAAATCTTTCTATCTGTAAAATTATTAATATAATGTAAAAAGGAGCTACTCTATAATATAAAAGTAGGTATAGAAAACATGACACTCTTTGTCTCAAAGACGCCATTCTATGACATAAAAGTCTTAAAATATGTCACTCTTTATCTTAAAAGGTAACACTTTATGATATCAAGAAGATGTTCATGTATGACATAAAGTTTAAAAAGGTGTTACTCTATCACATGAAAAAGGTGTTACTCTGTGACATGAAAACCGCTGCTAACTGCTTTAGCAGAATACTTTCTCAAAGAGAGTTAATAAATTATCTCAAATAATTTTTTTAAATGAATATTTTAATATAAAATTTCATTTTTTCTGCATATCTTATTTTCCATAAATACATTATTCAAAATAATTTAGAAAATTATATTTAAAATAGTTATGTAATAATTAAAAATTATTTTTAATCCTTAAAATTATTTCATTTTTGTAAAAATTTGCTACTTTTTCAAATCCGCATTTTTAAGGCAAAAATAACACGTGACTAATTTTAAAACACATAATTTAAAAGGAAATCGAATATAATTTAAGAATATCGGTTTTCATTTAAAATGTAATGCTAAAAGAGTAATTTATAATTCATAAAAGTATTTAAATTTTTTTCTGAAAAATCGCTACTTTTTCAAATCCGCATTTTTAAGTCAGAAAAAACGTGTGAGTAGTTTTAAAATACATAATTTAGAAGAAAATCAAATGTACTTTGAGAATATCAGTCTGCATTTGGCATATATTCAAAAAAATTGAAAAAAAAAATTATTTAAAAAAAAAATTTTTTGCAAAGTTGTTATTTTTTTTAAAATAAGACCGTTAACCCTTTGAAGCATGGTGGTAACCCACGTTACCACCTGGATTTCTTTAGATTTTTGTTATTTACTTTGTTGTTAATGTATTCAGATCCTGTTTTTTGCAATTTTCAGTTACTTTAGTGATGAAAGTACATAAAAATATAGTTTAATTGACAAAATTGTTTATAATAAATGATTTATAAATAAACAAACATAAAAAACTCATGTTTTTTTGGCAAAATTCATTTCTGAAGAATCTGTTGAAGATAGTAACTTGAAATTTGGTGTGGATAGGTTTTTGGGGTCGCTGATTACGAATCCGATATCAGATTTGCAAAATTCAAGATGGCGGATCCAAGATGGCGGACATTAAAATTTAAATCTTCGAGAATGTCGATGAAAATTGTTATTCAGGGGGTTTTCGGAGTCGCTGATTACGAATCTGATGTCAGATTTGCAAAATTCAAAATGGTGGACATCAAAATTGAAATCTTCGATAATGTCGATGAAAATTGTTACTCAGGAGTTTTAGGGGTCGCTAATTACGAATCTGATGTCAGATTTGCAAAATTTAAATTTCGCAAATCTGACATTAGATTCGTAATCAGCAATCCCGAAAACCCTTGAGTAAAATTTTTCATTGATATTCTAAATGATTTAAATTTCGGTGTCCGCCATCTTGGATCCGCTATCTTGAATTTTGCAAATCTGACATCAGATTCGTAATCAGCGACCCCGAAAACCCCTGAGTAAATATTTTTAGCCTCAAATACACTATTTTTAATTTGTTCGTCCGCCATCTTTTGTCCACCATCTTGGATTTGAAAAAAATCAAAATTCTGATGGCATATTCGTACTCAGGGATCCCAAAACTCCCCGAGTAAGAAATTTCAGGCCAAAATAGTGAATAGAAAAATGTGTGCTTCAAAGGGTTAAGACATCCATTTGACTCCAAAATTTAATCAGTTCTAAGTTTTTCAAGAAACTGTGTTTATATTATATTCATCTTCGAGATGTAATGCCAAAAAAGTAATTAATAATTTATAAAATTAGTTAATTTTTCTAAAAAGTAGCTATTTTTTCAAATCCACGATTTTAAATCAAAAATAACTCGTGAGTAGTTATAAAATACATAATTTAGAAGAAAATAAAATGTACTTTAAGAATATCGGTCTCTGTTTTGCATATCTTTCGAACAAATTGGAAAAAAAAATTATTTTTGAAAAAAAATTTTTACTAAATTGTTATTTTAAAAAAAATAAGACCTCGAAGTCATCCATTTGACTCCAAAATTGAATCAGTTCAAAGTTGAGACATATCCAAGGTGCATGCGAAATATCAGCTGATTCCTTCCATCCGTTCAAAAGTTATGACGGGGCCAAAATTTGGTTTCTTACATACATACATACATACATACATACATACATACATACATACGTACATACCTACATACATACATTCATACATACATTTTCTAAAAACCTATAATTCTGACGCAGGGACCTCAAAAACATCGAAATTCATCAAAATCTTTGATTCGAAAATTTTCACCGTTACAAAGCTTTCTCTTTGAGAAAGCAAAAGGTGTTACTCTATAGCATAAAAAGGTGTTACTCTATGACATAAAGGTGTTACTCTATAGTATAAAAAAGTGTTACTCTATGACATAAAAAAGATGTTACTCTATAGCATAAAAAAGGTGTTACTCTATGACATAAAAAATATGTTACTCTATACCATAAAAAAGGTGTCACTATGACATAAAAAAGATGTTACTCTATAAAAAGGTGTCACTCTATAACAAAAAAGGTATTACTCGATTACATAAAAGTTTAAAGTGCTACTCTATGACATAAAGTTAGAAAGTATTACTACTCTATGATAAAAGTTAAAAATGTTTAAAAATAACATAACCAGCATGCACGTCTGAAAAAAAATATACATTGAAAACATGCACTGATATACTCGTATCAAAAATATATCTATAGAAATACGTGTACTAAAAACATAAGTATACGTTGATGTGCACATGCTCCTTTTTTCATTCAGTAAAAATTATTAATATAATGTTTATTCCTTGCTCAAATATTATTCATCCTCAAAAGGACAGCTTCATATAATGTAAAATTGATTCCAACGCTTAAATATTTCTTTTTGGCCCTTAAAAGAGCAGATTGGTGTTTAATTATAAAAATACATAAATTCAAAATATTCAAAATTATAAAGTATAAAAATAATAATCGTAATCAACTTAAAATTTAAATAAACAACGGCGAACGTTATCGAGACATATTCTCTTTCGAGGTGTCTCCTCTTCATCAAAAAATTTTATTATTTTATAGTGCTTCTTATCCGCTGCATCATATACAGTGATGTACTATAGCGGTATATGTATGTATCGTTTTTCCATGATATCATAAATCATATTTGTCGATGTCGGGAGTTTTCATCGATGGTGATGTGTAGGACAACATCATAGACAACGATCGTTCCATCTCTAGGTGTATTGATGATAATGACGATGATGGTGAATAGGCCCTGAAAGGCGGCGTTAGATACGGAGGCAAATCTGGCGTCAACTGAGATAGCTCCAGTTCCTCAGGAAAAATCATCATCTGCGAAGGTGAGATGCTAGCCATCATCTCCAGCTCCATGATGCCATTGAGTACTAGCTGGTGCAGATTAGAAGTCTCTCTCTCAATAATTTCGAGAATTGAGTGATCAGACATCGACTCCATTATTCTGCTGAATGTGTTAAAATTGTGACGCGATGTTATATTATATGCTGCGTACGCGGTGGGGTAGTTGTGGGCGGTGAATATCTGCTCCAATCAGAGTGCGATCGCGATCGCATCTGCTCCGCTCCAATCAACGCGTTTGCATGAGCGGCGACGGCGGCAAAAAGCTGCTCCGCTCCAATCGATGCATTTGCTCAAGCGGCGGCACTCGTCCAGCGGCGAGCAGGTCCGCGCTTTGTGTATAAAACTGGAGCGCATTCGAGAGTTCGGCAAACTCGCCAAAATGTGGAACGACGAGTAAGTTCACGATGAGACTAACCGCTATCTACAGGCCTTAGAAGAGGACATGGGCATTGAGGCGGAGCAATTTTTCTCGTCAGATAGCGATCACGAACTGAGTGGAGAGTTCGTGAAAATGCGTGATGATATGATGCGACGACTACGGGCCTTTCGTCACCACTGCCAGCACCACCTTCATTATGCTCATATCGAGTGGTTAACAAGTGGTGACTTTCAATCACAGCCACCATCACCAGAGCCACCGTCTCTCTCACCACCTCCACAGTCGTCTTTACATCGAGAATCAGCGATTCAACCATCACCGGCATCTCCATCAGCCTCGGCTCAAGAGTTACGTTCACCACTCTACTGAAAAAAATCATATGATTTATCATATGATTTATCATATAATTTATCATATAATTTATCATATGATTTATCATATGATTTGTCATATTTGTTATATTTGTTATATGATTAATCATGAGATGTTTTCGAGAAAATCATCTTATAATTTGTCATATGATAAATCATATGATTTATCATATGAAACATCATAATATGACAAATTATATGATAAATCATGTGATAAATCACATGACAAATAACATGTCCCATCAAATAATAAATCTAATAATTTAAATTATTTCTATTATATGTTTTAAAATAAATACTTAAAACAAAATTAATTTATTTAACGCGGATATGGCGAAAAATTTTCAGTCCCCACTGTAAAGGGGCTATCAAAAACAAGGCAAGCCTTGTAATTCTGGCTCTTTGTAGAGTCATTTGAACAGTTGACTTACATGGCTTATATACTCTCGGCCATCCAGTGTATCTACAGAAAGCACTACCGGAGCGCCGCATAGCGGTGACAAAGAGGAACTTGTGATAGGCGGCGCTCGATCAGCAAGCTTCGGCTATTTTTCCGATATGCGGCGCTCCAGTAGTGCTTTCTGTGGATATACTAGATGGCCAAAAGTATATAAGCCGTATCAGTCTACCGTTCAAATGACTCTTTACGAAGAGTCCGAATTACAAGGCTTGCCTTGTTTTTGATAGCCCCTTTACAATGGGGACTGAAAATTTTTCGCCATATCTGCGTTAAATAAATTAATTTTGTTTTAAGAATTTATTTTAAAACGTATAATAGAAATAATTTAAATTATTAGATTTATTATTTAATGCGACATGTTATTTGTCATGCGATTTATCACATGATTTATCATATAATTTGTCATATTATGATGTTTCATATGATAAATCATATGATTTATCATATGACAAATTTTAAGATAATTTACTCGAAAATATCTGATGATTATTCATATGACAAATTTTATGATAAATCATATGATAAATCATATGACAAATCATATGACAAATCATATGATAAATCATATGATAAATCATATGATAAATCATATGATAAATTATATAATAAATTATATGATAAATCATATGATAAATCATATGATTTTTTCAGTAGGGCACCACCTCCATTTCAGCCTATACATCCATTGTCCCCACCGTCACCGTCGCCCCCGCGTTTATCTCCGCCAAGGCATTGGCCTCCAAGCTCGGGGGATGCTCAAGTAACTCCTTGCAGAAGGTTTAAAGTTATTGAGTTTAAGCCCTCTAAGGATATGAAATTTTGGGTTGAGGGTTTTGAGATTAGGGAGTTTAAGGGCACAAGCCTTACAGATAAGTAGTTATTAAAGGTTATGGGGTTTCAAATTCTATTATTTGAAGGTTAAAAGTTCTCTAGTCTTGGGTTAAAGGTTATGGGGTTTTGCGGTGATGGAGTTTGAGTTTCTAGAGTTTAAAATGATGTTGTTAAAGATTAGGGAGTTTCGGGTTATGTGATTTGCGGTTAAGCGATATTGAATTATTGAGTTATGGATTCTGAGACTATAAAGTTTAAAGTTATGTGTATAAGGTTATGTGATTTGGGATTAAAGGTTATCTAGTTATAGGGTTATGTGGTTTATGACATACTTTGTTACGAGTTTTGACTTTATAGGGTTTTGGACACATCGGATTGTGGGAAATAAGGTTGGTGAGTATTATAATCATGAAATTCTAAATTCTGGGGCATTGGGTTATGTGGAATTATGGTATGTTCAGTTATTATTAATGTATATATACACCGATTGTTATGATGGTCGAAGAGTACTTTTAAGTTTTAAAATTATATTTAAAAAAACCGCTGCCAATTCATTGGCCCATGGCTTTCTGAAACTTAATTTGCTTATTCCTTTAATGAATTTTTAATAACAAAGTATCAATTTTTAAATTATTTATAAAGTATGAATAAAATAATAGGTATGATTTTTTTTAAATTATATGTGAAAAATAAATAAAATAATTGATTGTAATATTATCGTCAGAACCTTTTAAAATTCCTAAATAATCTTTAATTCAAATTATATTTTCTTTGTGAAATTTCATACATAGGGTACTTGTCTCTAGTAGTATGCCTGTCCGTGTTTGTGTGCTCTTTCTGTAATTTCCGATGTAAGAAAAAGGTTCTAACCTTAAAAATAATAAATGGCTATTACAAAACAAAAGCAGGTGTACAACACGCGCGCATCGGCGCATAGCGCATGTCATTTCCATTTTCTAGTATACATAAATGCGCTCCCGAATAATTACGATTTTAAAAGAGGGCTAAAATAGTTTTAACCTCAAATATCTCTGAAATTCATAAACGAATTCTCTAACGCTAAGAATTCTTTTAATAAATAATAGTAGTAAGGGGACCGGTATAGCGAGACGGCCCCCCGCGGTGCGGTGTGTAGGGGCCATGTGGCACCCCGCTGTGCGGCGTGTATGGGTCCCCAAGTGTGACAAGGTCATTAACCCAAGTGTTTACAGTAGCAAGTGCGGCCACAAGCTAATTAGTGTAAACAATGGGGGGGTGATATATTACCCCATAAATAATGGCCCACTTATGGCACTCGCCATGACGTCATGCCGCTATACATGCCCTACGTGTGTTGCCGTATATGCCTTGACTCGAGGTGGTGGGGGGCGAGCGCTTTGGCTGTCCGCGCTACGCCATAAAGACCCGTAGGGTGCTAGGCCTCTCGCTGTATAGACCGTGTGCTGTGTGTATGGGCCCCAAGTGTGAACAGAATTATTACCCCATAAATAATGTCCTACTTATCGCTCGCACCATGACGCTATGCCGCTATACCTGCCCGGCGCGTGCCAGCGTATATGCCTCAACTCGGGATGGTGGGGGAGAGACCTTTGGCTATACGCGCTACGCCATAAAGACCTCTCGCTGTATAGACCGCGTGCTGTGTGTATGGGTCCCAAGTGTGACAAGGTCATTAGCAGGTGTGAACACAAGATAATAATGATAAACAATGGGTCGGATTATTACCCATAAATAACGGCCCACATACCGCCCCCGCCATGACGCCATGCCACTATACCTACCAGGCGCGTGCCGCCGTATATGCCCCGACTCGTCGTCGTGGTGGTGGTGGTGGTGGGAGAAACCTTTGGCTATAGGCTCTACGCCATAAAGTCCCATAGAGTGCTGGAGCGGGCCCTCTCGCTGTATAGACCGTGTGTCTGTGTGTGTGTTTGTGTGTGTGTGTTTGTGTTTGCGTGTGTGTGTGTGTGTGTGTGTATGTTCGTAATAAGTTGGGGTAGGAATAGGGAGTTGGTGTAAAGGAGAGGTCTGCAAATAAAAAAGCTGTTGATGAAAAAAAAAAATTTTTATTTATTTAATCGTAGAAGAAAGTTAGTCTTACGTTAACATAACTACTGACATCACGAACGCACAAGTTTTATTTTAACTTATACACGAATTACTATTTTACAGTTGGTCTTACGGCAATATAAATATCGACATCACTAACGCACAATTTTTATTTTAACTTATAATACGAATTACTATTTTAGAAGCACACCATACGCATTCAGTCAATCGCAAACATTTTATTTCGGTTGCACTTTTTAATCATTGTTTTTAAGCGCGAAATATAAAATTTGTATTTCGACGCTTTTCGAAAATGAAATTTACGACATGCCGGATTTCCAGACGCTCTGATGAAAGCGCATATGTTTTGCCGCGGAGAACCTCGGCGAAATTTTTCCCGAATGAAAATTTTTTATTACTCTTTCATGGTTTAAGCACAGCGATCTCGCAGAAGTTTCTGGCTCTACAACACGTGTAGGCGTAGAAAACAACCCTTGGAAGGATACTTCGGGTTTTTACAGGAAGAGATTTTTTAACATCTGTAGAGTTTCTTTTCTTATCGAAAAGCTGTACGACTGCCATAGTAATCGTACACCGATTCGCGGGGATTCTCAATTTTTCTTCAAACCCGTCGGCACGCGTGACGAAAACATTTCGAGCTAAACTATCGCTACGTGACAGGACCATACAATAATGCCAAGGGGTTATCCTCGAAACTTGCATCCGCTGCGAAGAAAGTAAGCCCCGTTGTTTTTTCGAAACAATATATCAGGGTAGCAGCCCCGCAACAGCATGTTTCGCGTGTAAAGCTTACGCACCGGGGTTTCCGTCGCGCGAACACGCATAGCAATACTCGGGGTTATTTTTCACCCAGCTACACATTTTTAACGGAAAAAAGTTACCTCTTGCGCTTTGGTGAGATTTTCCAGAGACGGCACGAGTACATAACGTAAACAGATGCTCAAAAACCCCGAGGGAAAGGTATTTTCTGGTACCACGTGTATACTGTATTCAAAACACTCGACGCCGTTGACACCGCCAAAAAGTCGCGCTATAAAAGCGGTGAGGGCCACTTACGGTCCTACCAGTCTTTCTTTCGAACGAGAAGCGTCACCGTGGAGAATTTTGTCGCTTGTAAAAGTTTATGGGAAGCCGTATTGCATCTCGCAGCGCAATCACGCTATAGTAGAGGCGGCGCGTGGCGTACACGACTGAGGACGTTGTCTTCTACGGAACTTGTCAATCAGTTACGACGCTTGTTACGGCTGACTGGCTATCGGGCGATAGCAAGATTATTTCGTACGTTCAGGCATTCGCGAGATGTACAGCGTACCATCGGGGAATTTATGGTCGAGTGCAACTTGGACAGATTGCCTGTTTTTAGAAAGCTCATGAGCGAGTACGAGGAGCTAATGGGTACGTGAAAAAATTTTCAATATTTTTCCTAAAATTTTTTAAAAATTTAGTTCTCTAAAAAAATTTATTTCCAGCCTTAGAAGATTTATTGCGCGACAGCGATTCTGATAGCGAAAATATCGAAGCTGATGACGAGGAGAGCAGCGACGCCACTCACTTTGAGTGGAATGCCGATGATACACCGTCTCAACCAGGGCCGTCGGGGGTGGCAAGCGATTCGGCGCGCACTGATGGACGACAAAATCCTGTAGCTCGCAGGCTATCGTTTGACCCTGATAGCGATGCGGCTGATGACGGTAGCTCGCAGCAGCAAATCTGGGTCGCCGACGTACACAACGCACCTCTTTCCGACGATAATCCGCCTACAGAAACGGTGTCTGACAGCGAAGAGGAGCGCACCGTAAGCCCGAACTTTATTAATGCGGAGGACCATGAAAGGGCGAATCTAGAAATGGAGGCGGTAGAAAATGAGCGAGAGTATATACTGGAGGCGTTATCATCATACGTGGAGCCGGGGAAAGCCGTTCACCGGGCGTTTTTGAGCGATCCTCCTCAGGCGTCAGCAGATGTAGGCATCGCGAATACCGCTGAAAATCGCTACAACATCTTGAGCAATTTTTACCTTGGAGATCCTGGAGCATACGATAATAACTTTAACCCGTGGGACGAAGTTCATCTGCATATAAATGAGTGTAAGTTAAATTAATTTTTCTTTTTTGTAATGTAAAAAAAAGAGCATGTTGTTGAAAAAAATATTTTTCTTTTTTAGTCATAAGACATCGGGATAGTATATCGTACCACTATCCCTATGACATTCCCGATATACCTGGGGTTTACGAGCGGTTTTTGAATATACTCCATTCACCACGCGCACAGGTGTTGCGTTGGTTTCATGACCAGGCGGAAAATATATTTTCTCCGTTGTATACGGAAATAGATCTCGCGGATCTATTAGTACGTGTAAGCGAAAGTTTTCGCGGGCCACCGGAAGAATAGAAAATGACTAAAAAAGAGAAATGTTAAATAATATTAAAAGCTGACGACAATTCATTTTATTCATTTAGAGACCCGTCAATCCCCTCTTCAGGTAGGCGCTGGTGAAGGTCGTAGCAGAAGTAACAGCAGCCACAGTAGCAGTAGCAGCATCACGCGCGAGGACGAGGCTGACGCAGGGCCCGAGCGGTTTATTATAGCTGCCGAGGGAGAGTCGGCCGCACGGTCAGTTTTAATATACGTGACCCACCTGCCGGGGAAAACCCTGTATTATGGCTCGAGGAAAGCATTAGAGACATTTACGAATACATTACATCTAACGTTCCACCTAGCACATTAATCGGCGTGAGTATTCGTAGTGATCGGTTTGCGCGGGGGCCCGGAGGGTTGTCGTTCAGGCCTATTGAAAATTTCAGTTACTTAGATTTATGGAATTTGATAAATTCTATAAGTCAAAGTAACGCAGTTTTGGGTATCGATAACACACTAGCATTACAAATATATTACGTTGAAATGCCTGTTGGCGCAGGGAGACCATGACCAAAACAAGCGCTAAGCATAGGTAGTCTTCGTAAACGCTCGATCGTAACAATAAAAAACAAGGACAATTTATGTTTACCGCGCGCGCTCGTAGTAGCGAGAGCACACTTAGCTCTTAGCGCGACGAGTGGCGCGTAATTCGCGATGGCCGGCGAAAATTACAGAAAGAGCGCGCAGAGAAACTCGTGCACGATGCAGGAGTAATTTTACCGCTAGAGGGGTGTGGATTCCGCGAGTTGACGGCGTTTCAAGATTTTTTTGCTGCGGAGGGTATTGCTATGGTTATATTTGAAAAGTGTAACCTGGGTAGCGGCGAACCCCCGTTATTTGACGGCCGAAACAAGATTCAAGATTTAAATGCACCGCTTCACGGTGTTATTTATTTAATCTTTGAGGAGCAGTCTAGACACTTTAACGTGATCACTAATTTATTTGCTGCGGCCGGGTCAAAATTTTTTTGCTCTTATTGTAACAAGGGTTTTCGCCGTATTGGGCAACACAAGTGTAAACGAACTTGTGAATCTTGCTTTGTTACACCTCCATGTAGGAGTGACGGTGTAGAAATGATAGAGTGCACAGAGTGTGGACGTAAATTTTTCGGGCATGGTTGTTTCGTTAATCACAAGCGCGCGGGTTCGTACAAAAAAAATAATCGCAAAGTGTGCGACGTCGTGCGGCTATGCGAAAATTGTTTAAAAATAGTAAATACGCAGCACAGTCAACACGAGTGTGGTATTAGTTATTGCAAACAATGTTCGAAGCGGCAGCCGTTCAATCATGCATGTTTCATGCAACCAATTGGTGGTGGTGATGACTTGAAAGCGGAAAAAATTTTTATACATTTTTTACGATTTTGAGACCCGTCAGGATACGCCGTATGGAGAAAACGCCCGAATTCACGTGCCGAATCTCTGTGTCGCGCATCAGGTTTGCACGGATTGCATAGACGTGGACGACCTTAAAATCATTTGTAGCAAATGCGGCGTGCGCGAGTTCATTTTCACAGACGATCCGGTAAAACAGCTCTTGAGCTTGTGCATTCGGGAAAGCACTGAATTTTCCGAAATTGTATGCATCGCGCACAATGCCAAGGCTTTTGATGCTCAATTCATTTTAAAAGAATTGGCCGAAAACTCTGAGCGCACACCCCCAGCGTCATTTTGAACGGTCAAAATATTACAATGTTGAAGTACGGCCGAACCAAGTTTATCGACAGCATCAACTATTTTCAAATGAAATTGAGTGCTCTACCAGCTACCTTCGGTTTACCCGAAAGTAGTAACAAGGGCTATTTTCCACATCTGTTTAACACCCTTGAGAACCAGCGGTACGTTGGGCCTCTACCAGCGCTAGAGTTTTATTACCCTGACACTATGTCGCCAGCTGAGCGGGCCGTTTTTCTCGAGTGGCATGAAAATACAAGTCCTGGCTATATATTCGACTTTCAAAAAGAGATAGTCGAATATTACCAGATGGACGTGGAAATACTGAGGCGCGCGCGTATACAATTTCGAAAAATTTTTCTCGAGGTAGGCAAAATGGACCCGTTCGTATCAGCGTGTACAATCGCGTCGGCGTGTTCGTACGTTTTTCGTAAAAATTTTTTAGTTCCGAATACTATAGGAATAATTCCACCGAACGGTTATAGGCGCGCTGACAAACACTCGCAAAAATCGATAGAGTGGTTGCTGTATTGCGAGCGCGAGATCGGTCGGAAGATCGTACATGCAGGGAGGACGCGTGAGTTTCGCTTGCCCGAGGGATTTTTAGTGGACGGTTACCTACCTGCTTTCCCTCCCGGAGAGAGGGAAGCAGCTAAGGGAATCGTTTTTGAATTTCAAGGTTGTTACGTGCACGGTTGCCCGCGATGTTTTACGAATAACCGAGAATCGGTAAAAAATAAGTTTAATCAAACGTATGCAGAGGCGTACGAAAGTGTACAGGTAAAAGTCGGACGAATGCGGAGTCTCGGCTACGAAGTGCGCGAGATGTGGGAGTGTGAATTCGATGGGATAAAAAGGCAACAGCCCGAGTTCGTACGGTATCTGGATACTCACCCGATAATGAGTAGAATAACGCTCAATCCGCCGGACGCGTTTTTCGGTGGGCGAACTGAAAATATAGCCACCTCATGCACTGTAGAGCCGGATGAAGAGATCAAATATACTGATATTTGCTCTCTTTACCCGTATATATGTAAGCGAGGCCGTTTTCCTATCGGTCACCCGCACATTTACATAGGCTCGGAATGCGCCACGTTAACGAATGGCCAGAATAACAATCTCGCGCGCGTCGAAGGGCTCGTCATATGCAAAATTTTGCCACCGCGAAATTTATTATTGCCCGTATTACCAGTAAAAATGCACGGGCGCCTTATTTTTGGTCTGTGAGGAAATGAGTCAGGACGACTGCAACCACGAACAAGTCGCCGAGCGTGAGTTTAGCGGGACATGGGTAGTGCACGAGTTACAGAAAGCAATCGAATTGGGCTACAGCGTGACTGAGATATTTGTCATATGGCAATATAAGAGTACACAGTATGACCAGTGCAGCGGTGAGGGTGGTCTGTTTGCCGCGTACGTAAATACCTTCCTTCGGTTGAAACAACAAGCGAGCGGGTGGCCGTCTTGGTGTACGGATGATACTACCAAGGAGTGTTATATTGACGAGTACGAGCGCGAAGAAGGAATAAGGTTAGACCGGGAAAAGATTGAAAAAAATTCGGGTTTACGTTCGGTCGCAAAACTCTGCTTAAATTCATTTTGGGGAAAGTTTGGGCAACGCTCGAATTTAAAACAAACGGAACTGGTCAAAACACGCGAGGGGCTACTAAAACTGCTCACGACGCCTAAAAAGGAAGTTTTCGACGTGCTCCCGGTTAGCGTGGATCTTTTGTACGCAAATTGGCGCTATAAAGAGCACGCTGTACAGTTGTCGCCGAATACAAATGTGATACTAGCAGCCTACACCAGCGAGCAGGCGCGTCTCGAGATTTACTCGTATATAGAAAAGCTTTCGGCCAACCGCGTTCTCTACCTGGATACCAATTCGTGTATATTCAAGTGCAGGGAAAAAGATCCTTCAGAGTATAGGCCTCCTTTAGGCACTCTTCTCGGCAGCATGACGGACGAGCTCAAGGGCTACGGAGAGGGAGCTTATATTACCAGCTTTCTCTCCGGAGATCCGAAATTTTATGCCTTACGTGCGATCGTCCCATCGACCGGCATCACTCACGAGTGCTGTAAAGTAAAGGGAATTTCTCTTAATAGCGCCAATATGAGCAAGATCAATTTCGCTAGTATCGAGCGCTTGATCGCAGAGTATTTCGATAACGACGAGAGCTCGCCTATCGTTTTGAAATACAATGCGATCAAACGCACTCGCACGCACGAGGTCATTACGCGCAGCGAAAAAAAATCCTCTTCCATAGTTCTGAGAAAGCGAAGATATTTCCAACACGACGTTTCGCTTCCTTTCGGCTATAAGCGCAATTGAATAATTGTACCACTCTTACTCGCTCCGATCGTAGGAGCGCTTATCTCAAAAATATTTGGCTCGAAACATGGAGCGAGCTCATAAGATGATCCTTGTGCCGGAGCCACCGGAGACATCGCAATCTAAAGTCATGGAGGAGGAGGGGGCGAGGAATACGAATGAAAAAACTCTGCAAACACCAGGTGATCATTTTTCTTGTCTGGATGGTGAAATGTATGATGTTTTACGCTCAGAAGCAGCTAGAGACGATTACGAGAAGTGCGTAAAATATCTACAGATTTTACATCGCTATCTTTTCTTCCGTGATAACGAGCGTAGCGCTGTACGTGAGGAGCACCCTGAAATAGACGAGGTCGAAGAGGCGCTTGCACCACTGTCCGAGGACGACATACTCGTGGGGGTACCGAAAGTACACGCGCGCAAAGCGCGTCTCTTGCTTCGCCATTGGAAAGTCACTGTACCCGAGCATCTCAAGTGGGATAACTCAGGCACCATTACTATAGATGGTCATGTAATTGCTCGGTCCAATATAACAGAGTTAATCATCGACGCATTGAAAAAAAAGAACAGTAAGGACGAGGAGGCACCCGTTGGCCGCATTGAATTTGCAAAATTTCTCAAAACTTCCGAAACACCGGGAAATTTGATTAATAATTAATCCAGCAGTTTTTAAAATTGGGCAAATATTGACGGATCCTCAGCGCTCGG